>OX336389.2:1524095943-1524636594 GCA_946902985.2 Meconema thalassinum | reverse complement strand
AAAAGAACATGACTTAATCATCACAAAAGCAGATAAGGGAAACACTACAGTAATTTGAACAAAACAGAATACATTGAAAAAACAGTCGAATTCCTAACAACAACGAAATCAAGGAATTAACAAAAGACCCCACCAACAAATTCCAAAAACAAATAAAAAGTGCGCTAAAAGAAACAGAATACATACTGACCAAAGCCGAAAAATCAAAACTAATAAACATGAACCCGAAAATACCGTCATTGAGGGGACAACCAAAAATACACAAAAAGGAATGCCCAATGAGACCAATAGTCAACTGTAGGAATGCCCCTAATTACAAAATCAGCAAAGAGTTACTAAAAATCTTTAAATGCCGTCTTTCCAACGACAAAAACAACTCTGTAAAGAACACAACAGAACTAGTAACAGCATTGAACACCCTACAAATGAAACCTAGCTTCAGGCTAGTATCCTTCGACGTAACTAACATGTACACCAATATTCCGATTATTGAAGCAATCAACACTATCGAAAACAACTTAAAATCCAACAATTCGGTAAAAGAAATTGAAGAGATTGTGAGATTACTGAGGGTCGTTCTCACCCAAAACGTGTTTCAATTCGACAATAAAATATACACACAGAGAGAAGGCCTAGCAATGGGATCGCCACTAAGTGGGTTAATCGCTGACATCTTCATCAATGCACTAGAAAATGCGTTCTTAGAAAAGACTTCAACAAAGGGAATAGTAATATGGAAAAGATACGTAGATGATGTAATTTGCATCTACGATACTGAACTAACAAGCGAAGATACAATTCTCCAATCCATTAATAGCCTTCACCACTCTATCAAATTCACTAAGGAATCCGAAATAGACCGGAAAATAAATTATCTCGATATAACTATTGAACGTAAAGACAACGACCTTTCATATTCCATATTCCGGAAAGCAACACAAACCTCGCATGCAATCGACAATCAGTCTAATCACCCCAGTACGCACAAACTAGCGGGTTTCAATTCAATGGTGCACAGAGCTTTAAACATACCCATGTCAAAAGACAACTATAATAAGGAAATAAGAACTATTATGCAAATAGCAAAGGAAAACAACTTCTCGCCAAGCAAAATAAATCAAATTATAGCCAAACATAAAAATAAAGATAAAACGATTCCCAAACCAGACAGTAATGAGAAAAAATTCGCGCGTTTCAACTATGTGGATGCGAATACTTATAAAATCACTAACCTATTCAAAAAACAAGGCATAAAGATAGCTTTCACGACGAAAAACACAACCGCTAGGCACCTCCTAAATAGTAATCTAAATAAACGTGACCCGTATTCAAGGTCAGGGGTATATTCTATAACGTGCCAAGACACCGATTGTCAAGCTAATTACATCGGGCAGAGTGGAAGGCGAGTAGACACACGTTATAATGAACATAGGAATGCGATAAGATACGGAACACATTCAGCCGTGTGCGAACATATGTGTGACGCAGGGCACAGCTTTACCAACATAGAGTCGGACCTTAAAATAATCCATCACGAATCGAAAGGCAGAGCTCTTGACATAAAGGAAGCAATCGAGATACACCTAGCCAAACGAAACAACCCCAACAATCTAAATGAACACACGTTCATGGAGAGCCAACCCCTCTTTACGCTACTAAAAAACACACCCTGTCGGAAACAAAACACAATTTAGTGACACAGCCAAGCTAGATAAAAAAGGGGGGAAATTAGGGGGTTTTTAATAGGTAAATGTTATCTGGATCAGGTGTACGATGTACTTTTCTTCTGCAATAAACCAAGGCCCATATTCGCGGCAGTATTAAAGGTACCGGGACGTCCTCATAAGACCGTCAACGCTTAGTTCGAATGGGTTATGCTCCACGCGTGGCGAGGGCTAATTCACGGTCTTTAATAATTGTAGACCCACCTCATTCAATAACATACATCTTATCTAGGTTGGCAACAACTCACATAAACACATCGCTATCACTCCCCACAGCACGTAGGGACAGGGGGGAGGAGGCAGGGGAAAAACCAGTCGTTAAGATAACCACCGCAGTCGACCCCACAGCGAGTTCCAGTGAGCACGAAAACTGCGAGTAGCTGTAATACGGAAGACAATCAGATAAGTAGTTAGCCAAAAATTTTATAGTTTAACCATAGTTTACAACCATATAATCTCTCTAAAGTACAATCCCCGGATAGCTATCACCATTTAGCATTTCACCTAACATATATACTGCATTTAGCATACACTGACAGTTGCAGTACCAATACTGCAACTAAATAACTGTACATATTGTAAATATTTTCACCTGTATTTCAAACATAGATTTTGTAGCCTAAGTGTAATGGATCTGATGATGATCGCTTGACGATCGAAACTGGTCATCCTAGTGTTTTATTAATCTCATGTAATTTATTTCAGGATTAGGGCATAACCCATCTCTTTTGGGTACATTCGTGTTGACCGACTGAAAAGCACTAAACTCTTGTTTACTAAGGCAACACTGAAAATATGGATTCAAACACCACAATGCGTAATTTGAATTAAAATTTTTGTTTGAAAAAATCAAACATGGCCTTTAATTTTTCCGGTCGAAAACCTTTATGATCTTGTGCCGGTTGCTAATACACAGGCATTAACCAAGAAAGCAGTCATCGTCCCATTCATGTACTGGTATTGAATTTATTCTAGGGGTTTCAACAGTGGTAAAATGGGATATCATTTTAAGGTAGTCCTACCTAAGTTTTAAATAGTTCACTGCTCGGAAATGGTTCCAATCTAGAGCGTTTCCGGATTTCAGCGACTGCTACAGCGGTAAAGCTTTTCTTTCCCACTTTCTAACAATATATAAAATAAGCCGCCATAAATTCATAAATTCAGGTTAATACATGCTTTTCATAAAAAAATTATATCAAAGAAAAATCAAACAGGATATTAGGACAAACTCACCTTGAATTGCAATGTCTTGCTGTGTCCTTCTCGTGGGTTCAAGGGTGCCATTGTTTCTCATCATACAAGACAGGTATAAGGGTTATCTGGAAACAAATAAATATAAAATCATTAATTACATTATCAATAACTATAAATTTAAGGTTAATTATCATTACATCATTAAAATAATCATTAATATGTGCTTACCGGGAACACAAGAATGTTATTCCTAAGTTCAGTTCACGAAACAGAGCTCTACAGTATACGTCTGTTTGCTAAAACAGTAAATGCATTACTATCTAACACAGTCTTTATCATTTAGCGTAGCAACAGAGAGAGTCTGCACCAGAGAGCGCTATCCGATCGTGGTGAAGACTGGCCAGCTAGCAGAGCAGGTTTGTTCTTCTCTTGTTTGGCCGCTTGCTTCAGTGGCAGTAGTCTGTCCCTCAATCCTTCTACAACACACACAAACAATCAGTCAGTCCGCAATAAGAAAGAACGCTAGAAAACCGTCGTAGACCGTCTTGGCATCCTGCCGTCTCGTCAAAATATCGATTGATTTCTTGGGGGCACGGCCACCGTGGCCGGTCACAGGCTTGTTTAAACAAATGTACATAGCCGGTACCGTCTCTCTGTCTACTACCACACATAATTAAAATTTTAATAAAACGTTTTATAAATTAAATATTTTTCTACATGTATATCGATAGGCACTTTGTCATTTTTTTTTTGAAAATTAATACTACTGTACATTCAAAAGGGGAATATAACTCCAAGTCTTTAGACAGCTCGTACAAGCCTCTAGCTTTATTGGTTTGCAAGATGTTAAAAGCCGACGAACTACAAGTTTTGGTTTTTTTGGTTACATTAGGGAAAAAAGGTGGTAACACCTTGAGTCATTTAATACCCCATACAAGTCCCTAGCTTTGTTGGTTCGCGAGATATTAACAAATGTGTAGTTAGGACCTTTTGAGAGAAATGAAAAAACATTCAAAATCAGGGCGTTACCCCAAGTCCTACGACCCCTCATACAAGTCCCTAGCCTTATTCGTTCGCGAGATATTAACAAAAGTGTAGTTAGGCACTTTTGACAAAAATTAAAAAGTCCTTAAAAACATGGCGTTACCCCAAGTCGTACGACCCCTCATACAAGTCCGTAGCCTTATTCGTTCGCGAGATATTAACAAGAGTGTAGTTAGGCCCTTTTGACAAAAATTAATAATACATTCCAAATTGGGTAGTTTCCTCAAGTGCTACGACCCCTTATACTAGTCCCTAGCCTTATTCGTTTGTGAAATATTAACAAAAGTGTAGTTAGTCCCTTTTGAAAAGAAAAAACATTCAAAAACGGGGCGTTACCTCAAGTCCTACAACACCACATACAAGTCCCTAGCCTTATTGGTTCACGAGATATTAAAAAGCGAATGACCTATTAGTTTTGGATCATTCGGTAACATTTAAAAAATCAACCATAAATATTTATTTTAAATGCCCGCTCTCGTACAAAAACCCCAAGTTCGCATGCGTACAAAACATGAAACAAAACTGTTAATTCATAATACTGTCAACCCCTGTGCATCTCATGCATGCAGAACAACGTTCAATTTCATAATTGTATCAGGCCTCAAGTCTGCCGTACTTGAAAAGCAACGTTTACTAAAAAAATAAAAAATATTTCTCCCCCTAGTAGGGGTAGGTTTTATTTAGGGGCGGTAATCAGTTGTCCATAGGATAGAGGGCGTCACCCCAAGTCCTACGACCTGTCGCATGTTAAAAACCGACCATGGGTTCGCGAGATATCGATAAGCGCAGCGCGGGTACTTACTTTTTGAGCACCCGGTGCGTTTGAAGGCCCACTACTCACCTACTCATGTAATATTTTTCATTTTTATAATCTTTTATTTTTAGATTTTACAAATCTGAGATTTTGCGAACAAATAATTGGATTCAATTTATCACAAACCAAAGACTATCAGTTAGAGCACCCGAAGCTAAGCTATATATTTACTGCTAAACCGTGCTGTAGGACTTTTAGCAAGTTTATTTAGATTGTACCAGACTATACCTTTGAATTAACTTTTGGTTATTGACTTGAGTTGTCCGTTACCAACAATTTGATAATGTTATACAACAGCTTGAAAGAAAGAAAGTAAACCCTTTATTACAAGAGCAAGTTACTTTTTTAAATTTTCACAAACAACCTAATTTGAAATTTGAGTTTTATAAATATATTTTTTTAATGTTAAACATTTTAAATTGTAGAAGAAGCTTTGGCAAAGTCATGCAACATGTTACCTTGATGTACTACAATATAAATGACGGAGAGTCTTTTTTTAGAGACCACAAGTATTATTATTACTTATTATTTAACTTTTACATAACCTTTATAACGCACGGCTATACAACTGTTGAGGTCACGCAACTATTTAAACAAGAAAAATCTTCTTGAGAACTCGTGAGATATCAATTAACCGTATAACGTAGATAAATGAAATATTTTTTACTATTTATTTATTTATGTATTTATTTATTTAGCAACACGTCTTATTACCTGCGATTGTTACGACACTCCTGACCGTCCGACAGGGTAAAATATATTAAGATTTACCTAGAATGATCAATTCATGTCAGAAATCCCCATATTCTGAAAAATATAGTGAATTTAGTCGAAAATTTCTAATTTCCCTTAAATCCCAGAATTCCCAGGCAATTTTTAACTTTTTATATATAACGGGTGTTATCCAACATTTTACTACATAGATAAAATGCTTTTACACAACAGCAGATGGGTGTTAAGACACCTAACGGCTGTAGCTAGAATACCCGAACGGTTAGTTTTTAAATGGTTCACAGATTCCCCAGACAAAAGTTGAATATTCTTTCACTTAACCCAGTTAGGCGTTTTTTCATTTTCATTATATTTTCTGGATTAACACTTATTTTAGATAGATTTAGATGTATAGATTTATTTTGTCTGGCAAGATTAGGGCCATTGGACCCTCTCTTCAATCTAACCAGATTATACAATTGATACATGATTAAAAATACAAATACAACATAAATCTAATAATATTACAATGTTGATACTATATAAAATACATATAAAATGGATTAGCATGGTGTATGCAGTAAATTGTTTTATTGCTAGGGTGAATAACTAAGAGAAGTAAGTTCAAAATTAGAGTAAGGTAAGGAAACACTGATAACAGTAATGATGGTGAAGGTTATGATGATGAAGAAGATTATGATGACGATGATGATTAGTCGTTACTGAAGAAGGTTATTTAGATGTCTAAATAGAGAGTAAATGGGAAAGTGAGAATTGGGAAGTTTGAATATATGTAATACGACATGAGAATATAAGCATAAATGCTGAGTTTAACTTTAATTTACTTAGTGATTATGTACTGCTGGCAACGCTGCTTGACGCTGGACGGGGTTGCTCCTCTGACAGAGCGTGGCAGATTGTTCCACAGTCGAGCAGCAGCAACCAGGAAGGAGTTGGTATAGCTTACTGTGTGGTGTATGGGTATCATCAAGTGAGTGTCTTTTTCGACCGTGTT
This sequence comes from Meconema thalassinum, assembly GCA_946902985.2. NCBI lineage: Eukaryota > Metazoa > Arthropoda > Insecta > Orthoptera > Tettigoniidae > Meconema > Meconema thalassinum. The sequence continues at coordinate 1,524,630,092 of OX336389.2, read as the reverse complement.
CCAAGACAATGCTCGAATGAGAGACGGTGCAACTGAGAATGCAGGTAAGCTGGAGTGGAAGTTGAGAGTATTTGTTGAAGAAGGCATAAGGAATGGAGGTCGCGGCGTGGATTTAGACGTAACCAGTTAAGTTGCTCATAAGCGGGAGTGACATGGTCATAATACCGTTAATTAAATATGTAGCGTACACAGGCATTTTGTGCATGTTGGAGTTTGTTTCTAAGAGTAACAGTGAGATCTTGGTATGCCACATCGCAGTAATCAAATTGAGGCAATACTAGGGAGGAAACAAGTCGTTCTTTAATACACGAGAGTAAATATTCCACAATCTTCTAAGTGAATTCAATGCGGAAAATACTTTTCTGGAAACATTGCAGACGTGCTGCGTCCAGGAAAGATGTTCATCTATAATAACACCTAGATCTTTAACTGTTTCTCTGAATTCGATTGGGGAATCGCACAAGCGTAATTTGGGAAAAGTGGGTTCATTTTTTAATTTTAGGAGGTTTTTCGGGTGGGGGATTATGATTGCTTGAGTTTTAGCCTCATTGAGTCGTAGTCCATGTGAGTCCAGTTACAGATTTCAGTTAAGTGTTCATAAAAGGTACCGATTGATTTCGATAGATTTTCTGGTGCTGAATGCAGGTAGAGTTGTACATCATCAGCATATAGGTGGTGTTTGCATTTGGTGATTGATGAAGTAATGTCGTTTATATATATTGAAACCAGGAGCGGTCCAAGGACTGACCCCTGGGTGACTCCTCTCTCAACTGGACGCCATGTCGACATTTGATTTCAATTACTTTTAACACATTCTTGATGTCCACGTACATAAGTGTCCATCCATTGGATACTGTTCTTGGAGAAATGCATTTTAATTAGACAAGAGATTAATATGTCATGGTCAACAGAATCGAATGCTTTTCTGAAATCAAGCAGTGTTAAGATTGTTACTAGCCTTTCTTATGTTATCCGTGACCTTGAGTAGTCCTACTCTATGTTGTATTGGTGTTCATCAAGGATATTGTGCTCTAGCAAATAGGAGGAGTGTTGTTTTTGGAGGATAAATTCCAGTGATTTGGAGAGGGATGATAGTAAACTGACTGGGCGATAATCACTTACATATTTAGCCTGTGTATTTTTGGATTGGGATGACGAATGCCGCTTTCCAATGCAATGGGTACATTCCGCCATTATCGAGTGATTGAATATAATTATGTGTTATTGTGGGAAGTATAATATCAATGAATCGTTTGAATAACTCGATATCTATATTGCCAATCCCTTTAGATTTAGATTTTATTCGAAGAATAGCATGTCTGGCTTGTGAGGGGATAACATGCGAGAAATTGAATGTTTCCCTGTTAGGGGTGAGGGTGTTGTATTTATTGATCCGAGTTCTGTGTTTCATGTCAGGGTCAACTGAGTGTCCGGAGGTTGTAAAATAATCGTTGAGTGTGCCAAGAGGTAGATTAATGGGGTTGTAAATTCTCTCTCTATCTATTCCCATGCTTCTCATTTCCTTCCACGCCACAGAGGGTGTGATATTACCTCCTATCAGGTTATGAGCATGTCTATTTCGAGTGTTACGTACCGTTCGGGAATTTTTGTTTCGAAGTTTTTTGTAATCATCATAATTCTGTTGAGTGGGTGATCTCTTAAACTTTCTGTGTGCCACATCGCGCTTAGCCATCAGTACTTTAAGTTCCGGGCTGAGCCAAGGTGCAGGAGGTCGCGTCGCTTGGGCAGATTTTACTGGAGCATGTCTGTCATAAAGTTCTGTCAATTATTCGTTCATTTTGTGTACTTTATCACCTATGTTGTGAATAGTCCGTATATCGTGTCATGGGATACATAGAGCATCTACTGTCAAGGAGTTCATATCAATTTTAGAGAGGTCTCTGTACATGATGGTCCTTGGTTTGGTCTTGGGACATTTTAATGAATAGGACATATAGATCAAATCGTGGACAGAAATTCCGGGTACAGATGTCTGACCAAACTGAAGCACCTTGTCAGTGTCCTTTACTGATATCAAGTCAATTGTCGTTTGTGAAGTACGCGTGTGAGGCGTTGGTAGTAGTTCTAATATTTTCATGTCACGTGATGCAAGCATATTCAGGACTTGCCGAGTTTCGGCCTTGGTGTTATCGCCTATATTGGTGTTGAAATCGCCCATGACTATTACATGTTGTTAAAGTGGGAGCATTCTTAGTAACGCATTCTCCACCTCCTCCAAGTGACCCAGCGAAGGTCATTTGTAAACAACACAGACAGCGTACTTTTGATGGGCGGCATCAATTTAGAATAGCATAAATTCAGGTCTCCGATTGTACTGGCTATCAGAACATGCTAAGGATTTAGCTTTGACTTAACGAAAGCTCCTACCCCTCATCCTCTCTTCCCTACCCGGTCATTACGTATTAGAGTGTATCCGGGAAAGTGAAATGATTTAGATTGATTTAGAGGTGATAGAAACGTCTAACTCATCAAACAAATATGGAACAATTCAGGTATAATGAGTTCAAGTTCATGGAAATGTGCGGATAAAGATTGTACATTTACGTGGGCTATATGAAGTCCAGTTGGGAGTAGTGTCAAGGTTTCAAACAATCGATCACGAGTCGAGATAAAGTCATTGTTTCCGGGAGCTATTGTAGCCCGTCTTTTGAAGTGAAAGACAACGGTTGGGGTGGGGAGGGATGGGTTGGACGGGGGTGTGGGTGCGGGAGAAATTCCTTTCACTGCAGGGGGTTGCCACATGAGCGCTGCTGTCAGAGGTAACATGCTTGTCGCCCAAGTTTACAACTTAAGAAATGAAAACTTAACTAACCGAAATGTACTATGGCAAACTAAGACTAATATTACACTATACTAGTAAGCAGACAATAATCATCTGAACTAGGATGGCATACAGTGGCCGCAGTCAGCTAGGTGAATTGTTTTTTAACTGTAGATACTGATTAGTTAGGTATGTCACGAATACGGTTAATCCTGATTTTGGTACTGTATCCTTATTCTCATGTCCAGATTATATCACTTTCCAATCACCCCATTCCGATCTTGAAGAAGCGAGTCAGCTGGCCGCATCACATGCAATCCCCAGTTGACACTTCGTCGAGCGGAATTTACCGAACCTAGCCGAGCACGCCATATGGTTAACCGAGTATGCACGAGACCAGATTCGAGGGTAGAAACGACATTAGCAGTCGATCACGCTGTCTAGCTTTATCGAGGCAGTCATATGAGGATCATTTATATACATTATGAAGAATAGAAAGCTATATGTGCACTGTTGTGTGTAAGAAGTCATTACAATATAGCACGGTGTAAATGATAACGAGTCTTCATTGATATGAGCACGATAGAATACTTGAGAAGTAATTAACATACACCCAAGTAATTAATATCGATATACGACACGGGATGGTGGGGGGGGAGTTGAGACTTCCTATAACCTGCGGTCAGGCAGGAACCGACAGATATTACTACGTCTCGATTGAATTTACATTGCCATTCCAGGAGTGAAAAGTCCGTTTACGCTGAGTGTGCTAACACTTTTACATTTCTACGATGTTCCAAATTGACGAAGGACCTCTAAAATATTTCACTTGTCTGTGAATATTTTATTAGTACAACGGGCCGGAACTTAGAATATTTCAAGCTGATATTAAACATGTTCGCATTCAGCAACATAGTATGTGAACTTATAACCACGCGGAATGATTTGAACTGTAGCCGGGATAGGCAAAGCTACATTTGAAGGAACTGATTTTCATACCGTTCAGAAACATTATTCTTATCCTGTGGTATATGTGTTCACACGAGTTGTCAGGTGGACATTTAATATTACAAAATCGTTATTTTCAATGCCGTATTTGAAGGCAAAGCGTCGGGAGGAAAGTTTGCTATACGTCTTACAATTATGAGTATGGCAGGTTAAACAATCAAACATGAGTGCTACTAAGTGAAGCAACGAAAATTTCGTGAGAACCGACATCAGGGTGCTTTATTTTTTATTGTGTATTGAACAGCTGATTATATATCAATTATGATGTCTCGCTGTGTCAATAACACGGTGCCAATGAATTTACGGTTCGGTTACATTTGACTGTCGGGGCGATCCTATAGGACGATGGACATATTTCGGTTATGTTGGAAACGTGGAGAAGGAGATCGATTCAATGTATGCAGCAAGGGAGCAAACCAGATGTCATTTCCGGACAGAGGGAACAAGGAGTGGTGTTCCCGGGTTCGATTAATGGAAACCAAGAGGGTGCACACTATTTCCCTGTATGTGGTGAGAATTGATGTCAGGGCATGCCATTACTATATACACCGACTACAAGAGTCTTCCAAGTTACAGAGAAGGCCATCTAACTTTTAGTAGTGAAGCCTGGACATCCTAATATCTTTATTGCGGTCACCTTTCAATTTATGAAGAATGATCGCAAGGTGAAGTTTAGGCATGATATTTTGTCATGACTGATTTCACATTCGATCGGATTCAGGCCCGAATAAAGGGTGCATCCTTTTTGTTTAACACTGCAGTAGTCGCGCGAAATTTAGTAACATTAGTGGTCGCGCGGATTACTATTGTAATCCATTTTAAAATAGATATTTTTAATACTATTTTTTATTTATTTTTATTTATTATTATTTATTAGGGCTAAGGATTTATATGAGACACAATTTTGGGATAAACAATAATGCCATTCAAGATTATAATTTTATATATAACAAAAATACAAAGTTAAGCTTATATTTACATATGTTTCCTATGTAGTTGAATATTTTGAAAAAATAAAAAATACTGATAAAAATCATGTTATTTTCATATAGTAATAATTAGGGTAACAGTAACAAACACAATCAAAGTATTGATAATGATGAAGATGATGATGATAATTGTTGTTTTAAGGGGCCTAACATCTAGGTTATCGGCCCCTACTGGTTTGGGTGATAGTGAAAATGAGATGAGGCAAATAAAGGACAGGAGGAAAAGAAATGCCCTCAACCCTCGATGAATGCGGGTTGAGGGACTTGGATGGAAGGAGAGCCATAAAAGGCAGATAGGAAAGTGAAAGAGGAGAGGGTCCGTCCACAGGTAATGGATAAAAGGGGGAAACCCGGACCCAGCTCAGGAATCCTCGGGGTCGCCAACTCCCGAACTCATCAACCGTGAGCCCCTGACGGTGTAGCAATATCTAGGGTGCACCAGAAGTGGTGGGGCTAAACACACCCGGCCTCCTTGAGGGCCATGAGCAGAAGGCAGGAGATAACATGAAAAGAAAGAGAATGCTGACCCGTCGCAGAAGGAGGGTATCAGAAAAGATGAGACAAGGGCCAATTAAGGCGGGAAAGGAAGAGACTCCCTAGGCCTCGGATACCCTAATACCGTCGGGGTCGGAAGAGAACAAGAGTTGACCAAGTGAGGTCGACAGGAAAGAAGACGGAGAGGAGCCCGGCACACGTAAGTGGAAGCAATGGCGGATTCAGCTTGGGCCCCGTGGTCGCCATCCCACGTCCCGCTAGATGTGAGCCCCTGGGGGGCGATCAATGTATTAATTGCCACTTAGTCTTAATGAAAAATATAAATAAAAAGCACTAAAAACACAAAAATAAGAAACTACTTCAGAAACGAAAAAAGTATCGAAAATAGTCGCGCGGATTACTATTGAAATCCAAACAATTATTTTAATTCCTCCAAAAATCGATGCGTTTGTGATGTGACCGCTCAAGGTCATAAGTGTTGCCAATCCTTAGTAATGTACCCCTGGATTACAAGAGTAATCCGCGCGACCACTCCAGTCTTAATTGTATTGTTGATTTAAGTAATGTTGATATTCAGTAAATTATCATTTCTTCAGCGCTTATGCCCCGCAAACAGGCCTAAACACAGAAACTAAAGATGATTTCTGGACGCTGCTTGATGAGAAGACTGCGGAAGTGCCATCTGAAGATTACCTCATTGTTGCTGGCGATCTAAATGGACATGTCGGCCAACAGAAAGAAGATCATGCAGCCCATGGTGGACACGGTTACGGACTGAAGAATGATGACGGCCAACGAATCCTTGATTACGCAGAAACTCATGGCGTGGTCATCACAAATACCTGGTTTAAGAAGCGCGATACCCATCTAATCACGTACTACAGTGGTCCAAATGCTACTCAGATTGACTACGTCCCTGTGAGACATCGTAACCCTACAGACGTTTTAGACACGAAAGTTGTTCCATACGAAACCGTTGCGATGCAGCATCGACCTGTCATCTGTCAGCTGCGTATAACGCCACCAAGAGCTGTATACACGGCCGGAACGGGTCCTTCAAGAATCAAATGGTGGCGCTTTAAGGAAATAGAGTCCAAAGTCATTGCAAAAATCACTGTACCACCCATTACGACAGTTGAAGAGAGCTGGACAAAACTAAAAGACTCGTCTCGTACAGCTGCACATGCCATTCTCGGAACAACAAAACCAGGACGACGGCGGATTGAGAAAGATACGTGGCTCTGGAACGACACTGTCAAGGAAGCGGTACATAAGAAGAAGCAGTTGTACCATGAGTTTCTTACAGATAAAAATCCATCTCGCTGGAATGCCTATAAAGTAACCCGTAGCGAGGCGAAGAAAGTTGTTGCCTCAACAAAAGCAGAGCGATATGCAGACCTCTACAAGAAACTTGATACGCGTGAGGGCGAGCGTGACATTTATCGGATAGTCAAATCAAGGCATCGAAAAACGGAAGACATCCAACATTTCTATGGCATCAACAATGAAGTGGGTGAGCTGCTAGTAGACTGGGAGAAAGCAAGGGAACGCTGGCGGAGCTACTTCGAGAAATTTTCGACTGAAGAATTTCCCCATCCACCAATCCCAACCACCTGTGTGCTGTTGAAGGACCAATTAAGGAGATCGACATTGCCAAAGTTGAGGCTGCTCTGAAGGAGATGAAGCCTCGGAAAGCCACAGGCCCCGATGATCTTCCAGCAGAGTTATTGTGCTCTAAGGAGTGGGATGCTGCAGGATGGTTAACACAATTCATCAATCGGATTACCAAGGAAGGTCGAATACCAACAGATTGGCAATGGAGTATCACACTACCAATCTTCAAAAAGGAGGGAAGCCTTGCCGAATGTTCAAATTACCGCCCGATCGGACTTCTGTGCCTCGCAATGAAAGTTTTCGAGCGTATCCTTGACAAAAGAATTCGTGCGATTGCCAAAACACAAGGAACCAAGCAGGCTTTGTGAAAAACTGAGGCACAGCAGATGCAATCTTCGCTGTACGGCAACTCGTTGAGCAATACTCCGATTGAAATAAACCTTTGCATCTTGCTTTCCTCGACCTTGAGAAGGCTTTTGATCGGGTGCCACATGACCTAATCTGGTTAGCGCTCCGTCAACACGGCATCCCAGAACACCTTCTTAAATGGGTGCAGCTGCTTTACGTAGAACCAAGGAGTTATGTCCTGGCTGCCGCGGGAGCGTCTAATGACTTCCGCATCACCGTAGGTGTCCACCAGGGCTCCGCCTTATCACCACTGCTGTTCATTCTTGTGATGGAGACTGTAACGTCGGGCCTGCACCGGCCGCTACCATGGACATTTCTCTATGCAGATGACGTCATGTTGGCTGCTGATAGGAAGCTTGATCTCCATCGTCAAACACAAGAGTGGTACAATCAACTTGCGCAATATGGTCTGCGCCTCAACAAGAAGAAGACAGAATACATGACATGACATCCGATACACAAGAAGTGGGCACCATTACCGTTGACGGAGAAGATTTACCACGTGTAGCGAAATTTAAGTATCTTTGTTCCACAATCTCTGATGATGGGCGACTAACTGACGAGGTCAACACAAGGATACACACAGCCTGGACGAAGTGGCGAATGACAACTGGCGTCACCTGTGACCGTAGGATGAATGACCATCTGAAATCTAAGATCTACCGGACTGTCATTCTTCCTGTTGCTCTCTACGGCACGGAGTGCTGGCCATCTACTAAGGAAGCAGAACGTCGCCTATATGTCATGGAGACGAAGATGCTTAGATGGTCAGCAGGTTTCACTGGGCTGGATCATATTTCAAATAATGCCATCCGAAATCGGTTTGGTGTTTCCACAATCGGGAAAAAATGCAGGAAAACTCTCTGAGATGGTTTGGACATGTTCTGCGCGCAGAAGGCGACACAATGACAAAAGCAGCTTACACACTGGATGTGGCTGGAAAGAGGCCCAGAGGGCGACCAAGGCAACGGTGGGCCGATAAACTGCACAATGATCTAAAGGCTGTCAATCTTCATCCAGACATGGCCCATGACCGAGGGAAATGGAGAATACGATCCCACATAGCGGACCCTGCCACAAGGTGGGACAAACGCTGAAGGAAAAGAAGAACAAGAAGAAGATATTGTTACAAGGAATTAAATACTCAAAGGAGTATTGGTATATTTTGTGGTGCTGTTATGAGCAATAATATTAATGATGGTATTCTGAGGAATAGCCAGATAAATAATTTGGAATTAGTCCATTATTGAGTGGGTATATTATGGTCATGTGTAACTTGAATAAGTTAAAGTATATCTCAGTGAAAATGGACATAAATATTGTGTGAATAGATAATGATGTATTTCAGAGCACGTTTGGATAATTTTTAGGTGGAGAATTGTTATAATTCTACTACTGGAGATTCAAAAGCCATGCATTACTGAGTGTGATAAGTCATTCCAACTTTTTGTTCAGGGGATGATGGTCGAAAATAGCATTGCGATAAATTCCTCTTAGCTCTATTGCTTGGTGGAACATAACAGAATTAACAGAGTTATTTAATTATTAGAATATTACAAATATAACACAATGGAGGAGTGCCAATTTAACAAGGTCTTTAGCAAATGCAGGAAACTTACTGTATATATATATATATACAGGGTGGGGCGTGGGAACTTCCTTATTTAAACATGTTACAGTGACTGCTGTAGAGAGGGCAGGGGAGTGGGGGTGGTTTCAGTGGAAGGGGCCTAGTGGGACATTTGTGTTCCCGCCCTTCTTAGTCGTAAACCTGCTTTGGTCGAGGCAGCAGCGTGATTTTGCCGTGGAGGCGTATTTCTCTAACGCTCGGTCAGTGATTGCAGTGCAACGTGTCTTTCGCCGCCACTTCGATATTCCTCCACGAGGTCGTGTTCCTGATCGGAAAAGTGTTTTAATGTGGCTGGATACTTTCAGAGGAACGAGGAATGTCACCAAAGAAAGGAAAGGACCTCAGAAGACCGTTCAAACACCTGAAAATGTGGAAAGAGCTCGTGCATCCATTGAGCGTTCACCCAAGCGTTCTGCGCGTAAACATCCAGTTGCCCTTGGGATGTCGTCCCGTTCTCTTCGTCTCATTCTTCACTTTGAGCTCCATTTCCACCCGTACAAACTTTGTGTGGTCCAACAACTTTCGGAGCAGGATTATGTAAACCGACAAACATCCTGTGAGCAGCTGCTTGATACCGTCCCGAATGACGCAGTTGTGTTCTTCTCTGATGAGGCACATTCTCACCTCAGTGGCTGTGTGAATAAACAAAACATGCGGTATTGGAGCTCAACAAATCCCAAAGAGCTTCATGAGAGGTCACGGTATGGTGTGCTGTAGCAAGTATAGGGATCATTGGGCCATACTTTTTGAAGAAAATGGTTGTACTGTTTCCGTGAATTCCGACCATTATGTGACAATGATCCAACAATTCTTCTTGCCTGCGCTCCAAGAAATGGATCTGGATAACGTGTGATTTCAACAAGATGGGGCCACAGCCCACACCTCCAGGATTTCCATGGGTGTTTTGAGAGCAGCCTTCCCCAAACGACTGATCTCCATGCGAGGGGACGTAAACTGGCCAGCCCGCTCGCCTGATTTAGCCCCTCCCGATTACTTCCTGTGGGGTTACCTCAAGTCACTGGTTTACAAAGATCGTCCCCACACCCTGGACGTCCTACGGAATGTCATCCGAGCCGAAATTGTGAATATCCCGGTCGATATGCTCGAAAAGGTGATGCAAAACTTTCGCCATCGACTGAATCAGTGTACTGACAATGGAGGGCGACATTTAACAGACATTGCGTTTAAAACTGTGTAAATGTCAAGTTCCAATGTTGTGTGTTAGGCGGAAAATAACAATAAAGTTGAATGAAACATGTACTGTGTTTTATTGCATGTTTGAATCAGGAAGTTAACACGCCCCACCCTGTATGTAAATTTGTGTACAGAAGGGTTAAAATTATTTAAGTGTGATGAATTTGGATCTGGTGATCCAGTAGGATTAACTGTTGCATAGTGTGGATCATCATTGTGTGAGAATGGAATAGGGCATAGAGCAGTTTCGTCCATGGGGACTTAGTTTCACTGCATTTTCTTGTGAGAAATAACATGTCTCTTTTTGGTTAATACATTTCTTTATTTAAATTTTAATCTTTCGACATGATGATTTATAGAGGTGATAAAAGGTCGCGTTAGGAAGCACATTGCTGGGTATTTTAGATGTTATCCATCCTTTGGAGAACACGTTTTGTTCGTGATTAACGTCTTCTCTGAGCTTATTTTTTGTCATTGAGGCATAATCTTTCTTAATGCCACCTTTGTTAGGTATATCTGGTACCCTATTCCCCCCTTCACTTGTTGTTAAGATCTGGGGATTTTAGGTCTTGCGATCCAGTTTCCTTCGAGGGTTTTCTTCAGGTAAAGGTTAGGTAATACGGGTACACAAGGTATTTGGCGACCAACGTAACGGTGCATGAACGAGGATATCGTATATTTGCGGTGGTGTACCAGACAAGTTATTTGGCGATCAATCTATTGGCTCAATTAAATTGGAATGCAAGAGTGAAAAAACAGTATTTGTGAATCCGGAACGATGGAGTTACGAACAGAGATGTCGTACTTCATTATGGTGCCCTAGACTAGTCAGATGACGCTACGCCATGACAGTTTCGAACTCGGTTTTCGAACACGTGGAAGGTGTTGCAGTCTAGTCAATTCTGAGATCATTACAACGATCATTGCGAATTCGTTGAATGTACGTCGGAATATAATGTCATACCGATATTTTAGCACAGAATATTGGAATTCATTTAAAGCGATCACGAAGTTACTTGATCTGCATAGCATGCATGTAGAATCGCAAACAATATTAGATTTTGATCTCTTTCAAGTGGCGCTCCACTCTTTTTGATAATTAATTATCGACTAGGGCTTTTTCAATGAATGATATACCTCGGAATATTTATTGTCGTGATCAATCGAGTGGGCCATTTGATGCAGTTCACGCTCGAGCTACATGCAAGTTGTCTTAATTAGTTATACTCGACTTATGAGTACTTCTGAGCTCATCGTTAATGTAGAAACTTTTTATTTATTGAAATTTTTGTCGTGATAGGATGTTTGAAATATCAGCAATATAAATAATCGCATAGGTAACTTAAAGGGAATTTCACAATTAAATCCTACGTATTTTCTAGCTTGACTCAAGTTATACTTAAGATTAACCCAATACGATTAAAAAGTTTCTCTATATGCAGTAATTATTTCCTTACGGTTTTCTTGCTTTGCTTAGCTTAGTAGTATTCATGTTTTGTGTTTTTGTGATATCTATATAATATGTCTGGTGGTGATGGAGAAGGAGCCAGTACTACTGATTTGAGGGCACTGTATGATATGATACAGTCCAAAGTGGATAAAATGCATGAACATTGGAACAATCAAAGTAGGAGTTTGATCCAAGATGTAGTTGCTGAGAGTCTTCGGAAGGAAATGAATAGCATGCAAAGTACTCTGAAGGAACTACAAGACAATTCTAGACGAGTAGAGACTATAGTCTATACAAATGAACTTAATATGGGGGACATGCATGAAGACGTTAGGAAGACGCATCTTGATATCAATAACGACCAAACAGAAGTAGGAAATGTTAAATCAGAAGTAGGGAATGTTAGGTCAGAGGTAGAAAAAGTTCAAACTGGTCAAGTTTTTTTTGAAAATAAAGTTGGTAAAATAGAGTCAAATGTTGATGGCATTCAACTTGAAGTAGGCAAAGTTCAATCTAGTCAAGACAAGTTACAGTCAAAAATTGTAAAGATTGAGTCTACTCAAAGCCACATGGAGGGTAGTGAAAATGTGATTGTTAAAATTGAATCCATTCAAAGCCATATGCAAGCCAGTCAGGCCAGTATTCAAACTAAAGTAGCCGTAGTTGAGTCCAAACAAAACTTTAATGCAAGTTGAGTTGAACGAACTGGAGAAAACAAATAAAGATTTTCAGTTTGAAATAAAATTAGTCTTAGAAGCAAATAAAAAGGTAATCAACGCTAACCTAGAAGCTCTCCAATTACAGGTATCTAACGACACGATACATACTCAGGCGTCATTAAAACAATTGAAAACAGAGTTGAGTGTATTACAAAAACAGGTTAAGGATGATAATAAATTGATCAAAGATGACTTTGATGTAGATTTGAAGGCTATTATTAATGACAATGTTGTAGTTTTAAGACAGGAAATGGTCAAAATAAACGAAGATTATTTTAATAGTCTAAAACAAGAGCTTAATAATAAGATTGCAACATGTGACCTAAAATCATGTAGAGAAATTACAGATGTAAGGGAAGACGTTACTAAAAGGATTGGATGTCTTTCAGAATACTCAAGTCGAAAATGACACTAGTCTTGATAACAGAATTAAAACCATAGAAGTAAAAATTAACCAGGATAAATTGGAACTCAATGAGATTAGAGAAAAAAACTCTGAGATTATTGATATTAGTCAACAACACGAGAGCATTAAATAAGGCGAAAATATTAATGTCGATACTTTGAAAAAGCAATTGAGAGCGCAATGGAACGCCGATTTCCAGGTTACATTTGAAAGGGTAGAGACTGGACTACAGCAAAGGGGGGACATTAGTCGACAGCAATCTCCCATGGTAGGATCAAACAAGCAGTCAAACATTACCCAACGATGAGTGCAACGCAACCGAGTCAACAGGAGTATACATCTCCGATTGCAAGCAAGGAACTTATACTCCGAGAGTGTCCGATCGAACATCTCACCTAACAATTACAAGGGACTTTGAGGACAAACCTCGCAAATTTAATAACATCGATGGGACGTCACCCTTAGAATTTATATGGGGATATTTGGGACTATTTCGTCGAATCTCACGTAACTCGTGAAAGGGAATTGAGAGTCGTAGAGCGTTTTTAACGGATGCTCCATTTCAAAGGTACAGGCCGTTTCGGTAGGCATTTGACGACTTCGAGGAATTTTCGGAAGCGTTTATTAACCGATTCTGGGGTGTTGAAGTCCAGCAAAATGTAATATCGGAAATATTCTCAAGAAAGTATTCCACTACGGGACCGACCAGTTATACGGAATTATCTGCTTGTCAATTAGCAAAACCTCGCTTCCTGCAACCGCCACTGACGCAGAGTGAATTAATACAGGCAAGTTCCTGACAGCTACTTCTAGAAGTAAGAAGGTCTGTTTTATCGACCGGAGTGACCAACTTAGCCACAATGGACGATTTACTACGCCGTCTCGTTCATCTTAGTGCATTAACTACACCCACTATTGTGAAGAAAACGAGACAGGAACCAAGAGTAGTAAAGACGGTCGTCATGGACCGAACTCAACAAACAGAACAGGTTGGATCCAACCCTAGGTATAATGTGAGGCCGGGACCTATCATAAATCACTATTAGGAAAACCAATATGCGGAATACAGAGAACGACCATGGCAACGTAGTTACCAGGAAAGAAACGTTTACAGAAGGGACTATGGTGACAGTAGAAGTAATTATCGAGGAACCCCATATAACTCTAATTATCGACCATATCCGGGAATTACGAAGTACAAGAATTACCGTACCAAAGAATATGACAGGAACAAGGAAGAAGGAACGATCAGGAGAGAGCGAGGTAAAGGTAATGAAGAAAAACGCAGGGAACAGAATGGTACGAAAATGAAGTTAATGATGACAGTCAACCAAGTACTAGTCGCTAGGGAAGTAGTAGGGAACGAAACCCTGACGCAGGAAAAAACTTCGATGCCAAGACGCTGAAAGATAATGTAATTTGGCACCTCCATTTGAAATTACTGTATTTGTAACTTTCATTGTGACTGACGAAGATCTTTTTTAAGAGGGCTTGAAAATGAAAGAAAGACCCGTGGAGTTACCGGTTCAATGTTCAAGTGGGACAACAAAAGTGTAGAGCTTTAGTGGATATTGGTGCTATGATCTCTATAATCAATGAATAATGCTATGAGAGATTGAAGAAAGAGAATCTATTTATAATTTTACCTGCTTCTCCCATGGAATTCAAGGGGATTATCAAAGACAGGTCGATGAAGTGTAAGGTTCAGAATCTCATGAGATTTGAGATAAATAATCGGCATTATGAACACATATTCATCGTGATGAAGGATATAAATTTCGATATTATAATAGGAATCGACTTTATTATTAAATCAAGGGCAATTATTGATATGGATAAGAGGTTGATAAATTATAATGAAGACGCTACAGATAAGGTGGCATTAGAAGAGAAAGATGTACTAAACATAATCCAGATAACCCTAGAATGGAAATCCTAGAAAACGTGATCAGTGAGTTCGAGCAAGAGAGGGAGCAATATGCACTCAAAGTCGAGGGATTTGAGGACGTAGAGGAGGAACTAAATGAACTGATAAATCAATGCCATGATATATTTAATGACAAGCCCGGTCTCATTAAGGACTTTAAGTATCAAATCTGACTCGCACCACCAATCACCATATCAGGCGAAATTATATCCAATACCAGAAAAATACTATGAGGAAGTAAAGACGATCATTAAGAAAATGGAAGCAGAGGGTAAAATAAAGAAACAAACATCGTCTCACTTAAATCCGATTACTGCGATTAAAAAGCCAATGGTCAACTGAGACTATGCTTAGACGCACGGAAAATAAATACCAGGATACTTTTAAAGATGGATCGCCCCCTAAAATTAGGTAATTTTTGAAGCGATTTAAAGGAAAGCCATGCTTCAGTGTATTGGACCTGACAGCTTCTTTTTATCAAGTGGAATTAGAAGTGGATAGTCGTCAATACACTGGCTTCCTTTTTGATCAAAGAACGTTTGTTTTTGTAGAGTTCAATTTGGTATGATCAACAGTGGACCAGCCCTAATTAGAGCTTTGGACAGCAAATTAACGGAAACAGTAAAAGAGAACGTAATCTGCTATACTGACGACCTAATTCTATCTTCAGTCAATGCTAAGGAACATCTTATACAACTCAAGAAATTGTTTGATAATTTAAGAGAAGCCAACATCAAGCTCAACCTTGAAAAATGTAGATTCATGCACGGATGCATAAACTTTTTGGGACATAAAATTGACCACAATGGTTACCACCCCAATGAAAAGAAGATCGATGTGATTATGTAATTTCCTCGACCCATGAGAATAATACAGCTATGTGAATTCCTTGGTCTGAGCCAAATTATAACCAGTCACTGCCTGGGTTATTCAGTAACAATGGCACCACTATATTGTAACCGAAGGGCAAAATTTGAATGGAATTTTGAAGCATTAAAGACAGAAAGTTATCAATATATTATTTCGCTACTGGTAGAATATTGCCAACTCAGAGCACAGTGCAGAGATGGAAAGGCGCATCCACCCCAGGACAATAGAGCACAGGTACGCACTAGCCCTTCCCTAGAAGACTTGGCCAGCTCCAGCTCTTTGTTTGTGCTGGAGACTTATTGTATGCTAGTCACTGAAAATTTATGATGCCAGTGCTGCAGGATGGGCCAGCGTGGGTTGTAAAACCAAGGTACATTAGCCAGGACAATAGGAAGCTGCGCGAATAAATTAATTGGAAAACTAGATGTTGAAAATTTAAAAGGAAAGAAGAGCTGTGTTCAGAAAAAGAAACTGACTTTCTTGGTGCGAGAAATATCCTTAACGTTGGTAAGACACCGGAGATAGCACACGGTATTGGTGGATTTTTAAGTTCGCAAGCGTAGTGATTTCCGAAAGGACGCAGAACTCAGCCTGGTGGGGGAGTAGAGGACGCTACTTGGGACTATTTGCAAGCGTCATGATGCAATGGCATCTGTAGAGTTTCTCCGTGATCGAATCCTAAGCAGAATTGGATATTCGGTACCTGCCCATTTAAAGTGACACTATGAGCTATCGCTCCTGAATCTGGGACCATTTCAAGTCGAACGGAACCTTTGGCGGCAATATGCCCATTGTGTACTTCATTTGACTCACTGTTGAGGTCGTGTCGGTACCTGAGTGTCGCGTATGTACACCAGCCGTAAGCTGGAGCCGCGAAGTAAAGAACACAACGGAATTAGTAACAGCACTGAACACCCTACGAATGAAACCTAGCATGAGGCTTGTATCTTTCGATGTAACTAACATGTACACCAATATTCCTATTAATGATGCAATCAACACTATCGAAAATTACTTAAAATCCAACAATTCGGCAAAAGAAACTGAAGAGATTGTGCGATTACTGAGGGTCTTCCTCGGCCAAACCGTGTCTCCATTCGACACTAAAATGTACACCCAAACAGAAGGATTAGCGATTGGATCACCACTAAGCGGATTAATAGCTGACATCTTCATTAATGCACTAGGAAATGAGTTTTTAGAAAAGACTTCAACAAAGGGAATAGTAATATGGAAAAGATACGTAGATGATGTAATTTGCATCTACGATACTGAATTAACAAGTGAATAAACAATTCTCCAATCCATTAATAGCCTACACCACTCAATTAAATTCACTAAAGAATCCGAAACAGATCGAAAAATAAATTATCCCGATATAACTATTGAACGTAAAGACAACGAGCTTTCATACTCCATATTCCGAAAAGCCGCACAAACCTCGTATGCAATCAACAATCATTCTGATCACCCCAGTAGGAATAAATTAGCGGGGTTCAATTCGTTGGTGTACAGACCTTTAAACATACCCATGTCAATAGACAATTTTAATAAGGAAATAAAAAACATTAAACAAATAGCAAAGGAAAACAATTTCCCATCAAGCAAAATAGACCAAATTATAGCCAACATAAAAATAAAGATAAAATGGTTCCAAAACTGGACACTAATGAGAAAAAATTCGCGCGCTTCAACTATGTGAATGAGAACACATATAATCACTAATCTATTGAAAAGGCAAGGCATAAAAATAGCATTCACAACGAATAATACGACCGGGAGGCACCTGCAAAATAGTAATCTAATTAAACAAGACCCGTATTCAAAGTCAGGGGAATATTCTATTACATGCCAAGACACTGGTTGTCAAGCTAATTACATTAGACAGAGCGGAAGACGAGTAGATACACGTTATAATGGACATAGGAATGCGATAAGATACGGAACACATTCAGCCGTATGCGAACATATGTGTGACACGGGTCACAGCTTTACTAAAATCGAGACTAACCTAAAAATAATTCATTACGAATCGAAAGGTAGAGCTCTCGACATAAAGGAAGCAATCGAGATTCACCTAGCCAAACAAAACAATCCCAACAATCTAAATGAACACACTTTTATGGAGAGTTCACCCCTTTTCGCTCTACTAAAAACACACCCTGTCGAAAACAAGACACAACTTAGCGATACAGACAATCTAGATAAAAAGGGGGGGGAAATAGCGGTGGTTTTAGGTAAATGTTATTTGGATCTGGTGTACTATGTACATTTTTTTCTGAAATAAACCTAGGCCGATATGCGCGGCAGTATTAAAGGTGCGGGACGTCTTCAATAGACCGTGTACCGCTTAGTTTAAATGGCTTTTTAGTCCACGCGTGGCGAAGATAGTTCCACGGTCTTTAATAGTTGCAGACTCCTGTATTCAATAGCATACATTCTTATCCAGATTTGGCAACGTCACACAAATGAACATGGACCTGACCTCAGAAAGAACATAGCAACTAAAGGAGCCGAAAAGGGAAAAGCCAGTTCCGCCCAGTTAACACCCGGGGTAGTCGGCTATAACTGGTGCCTAAATAAACACGCAACTGCTTCAAGTTCCAGTTAAGGAGACAACCCGATAAGTATAAGCCAGTATTATTACAGTATAACCATAGTTGATTTTGTATAACCAAATAATCATCCATAACAGACAAATTTCTGGATTTTTATAACTATTTTAGAAGTTCACCTAACATTAGATATACCACATTTAGCATACACCGACTGTTGCATTACCAACACTGCGACTAAATAATTATTCATATTGTATATAATTTTCACCTGTAGTCTAAAACATAGATGTTATAGTCTAATTGTAATGGATCTGATGATGATCGTTTGACGATCGAAACTGGTCATCCTAGTGTATTTATTAATCTTATGTCATTTATTTCAGGATTAGGGCATCACCCAGCTCTATTTGGGTACATTCGTGTTGACCGACAGAAAAGCACAAAACTATTGTTTACTTAGGCAACACTGAAAGATGGCTTCAAACCTCACAATATTTAAGCGGAATTTAAATAATTACAAATTCTAATGGAGCAGGTCACATTTTGTGAAGCCTGGTTTACACAAATTAGATAACTATTTTACAATTGGAGAAAAGTAGAACTCCCTAGTTGTAGAAGGGAAAAACAATGCATATTAAAATGCAGGCTAGCCACATATATTGAAGCAGAGTGAATAAATCGTAAATGGGGCAAAAAATGGGAGAGCGTTTTACTTGCAAGGGTGGTCTCGTAGATTTGTAACTAGATATTTAACTCAATTACATTTGTTAGTAAAAGGTATTTGAGGAAAAGGAGATAGGAATTCAAGGTTCTGGCCAGTTTTATTGCTCTCAATCAAACGCGGAGCGGTAGATAGTTGAAAGGACACTGTGTTGCACTAAAGCTTGTTGATAGGTGTTAAGATTTTCACTATTGTAGCACTGAATGTTCATACAACAAGAGAAAAGTTATTGCAGTTAATGGAGATACTTGGTTGAATTTAATCATGTTTTGTGCGTTGTGCAAGTTTTAAGTTGCAATGGATAGTTCCAGCTAACTTTAGCTTTTCAGCAATTCGACTATATTGGGCGTAGTGCTTCACTGTTTGAAGTTTTATGGAAAATTCCAGAACTGTATTGACAGTTAGATGGAACGGTAGAAATCCCTCGAAGGCAAGTTAAGTTTTAGAAAGTTATTAATGAGTTTTGACAAAAATCCCCCGGTGATAGAAAGAAACTCTTTTGTATCGTACATGAAGTAATAAATTTCATGTTCGAAAATAAGCTTCCGTTATCTTGAGCATGACGGAAAATTCCGTGGTCGCCGTTATTGCACAATATTAGAATATCAGAATAAATCCATTCAAAGTTTGAAGTTTAGATTAAAAGGTCATTACGATGTTTAAAATCACTGTACTTAACTTTGCATGTTGAGCAGGCGGTGGTTCCTTGTAACCGTTATATTAAAATCAGATATGGCGTCGATTTTAAAATTGCCTCATCGAGACAGGAGGCTGGCTTCTAAGAGGGAGCACCAAACTGTTCACTTGACAACTAAACTAGAAGTGAGAGCGAGCAGAGGCACACACGACAGAGCTAGGTATGCAAGGGGGAGAGGGAAGGGAAACAAAAGAGCTTATGACAGAATGGGAAACATTGAAAAAATAAACACCCTTATACAAAAAAATGTTATTCTTCATAGAGCAGTGTCTTCAAGGAGACGTTAGCTGACGACAAGGACGCCGCCTGGTGGATCGGTGTGTAAGTCCTCTTGACTCGAGGAGTTTGAAGAACTTCAGCGGGTAGCCGTATATGCCGCTAGATAGATTCCATAGAAGATACACATCTAAAACAAAACTTAAAAAACAACCTTGGCTCAAGGATTGAGACATTATAGAATACAGAGGGTCGCTCATGGGGTCTGTAAGAAAGGAAATTTAAATAAATAAAGCTTAGTAAAAAAGGCAAAGAGCAGCAAGAGCTAACTCTGACTAGACGTGTGTTCCAAAGAATACACCACGCCGCGTGAATCCAAACCCAGGTACTACGGCAGGCGAGAGGAAGGCCGACACGGACGCTGGGAGCAAGACAGGCGAGCAGGGAAACCGTACCAGCCGAGACAAGCAAGGCCAGGGCAGTGCAGGCAACGGCCGGCTCAACAGGGAAGTGCAGAGCCATGGGGACAGGCAAGGCGAGACTTGGAAGATCGCTACATAGAGTCGCAGCAATACTTGCGTGAGCTCCACGAGAAGAATAGCGACGAGCAGGGGCTTACTGAGGCTGACAAATGGGGGTCAGCCATGAGGTTCAGGGAAAATCCGGACCTAGAATATGAAGGGGCGCAGAGCCTTGAATTGCAGCGAACCGGGGCAGGAGCCGGTAACCAGGATATGGGTACCGGGAGCAACAAAGAAAATGAGGGAGACAGCTTCACATATTGCCAGTGTGACTGCCATCGGGAATGGATAGTAGTGAAGATAGAATCCTGGATAGCACAGTCCGATGACCTTATTGAGGATACCAATAAGGAAATGAAAATAATCACGAAGGAAATTCCGGTGATTTACGTTTGAGTCGGGGGGTTGTGGTTTCGAAGCCTCGTAGACACGGGCGCAAGCATTTCAGTGGCCAGCCAAGCGCTGATTAAAGAGCTGGAGCTTGGGAATAGAATACCCATAATCCCCATAGCGAATGTAAAAATAAAGGGCATTTTTCCAGGCCGCACCACGGTATATTTGGAGATTAATAAATTAAGCATGGCACATACATTCCTGATAATGAGCAGAATCAGCTACAACCTCATTCTTGGAGATGACTTCATACGGGCAAAGGGGCAGTCATCGACCTCCGTGATAACGAGATAAGGTTCCAAGTGGAAGGTACCGGCCGAATTGAGGCAAGGATGAATTCGGTGGAGCCGATTTGGATGGCGGAGGCAAGGGGCGTAGACACGGGGGAACACTGGTAATCACTAACAAAGTCAGGCGATGAGATAATAAGTCAGGAGATTGCAATTTATCTCACCGGACCGGAATTCACCACAGCGCTTAGCGAGAAGACGGACGAAGCGAAGATAAAGCCAGAAGAAAAAGAGGAGCTTGCAAAAATTTTGGTCCGTCATCAGGACGTCTTCGACTCAAAACCAGAAAAAAATTGTATTTCACGTATGCTCTCCAAGTGAACGATTGGAACCCCTACAAGAGGAAAGTCTACCCAATAGCTGAAAGACATCACGAAGAGGTGAGCAAAACCATCAAGACATGGAAGAGGCCGGTGTAATTGCCAACATGTCCACACCTTTCGTCAACCCAGTTTTAGTTGTGGAAAACAAGATGGCAGCGTGCGTCTATGCCTAGATGCATGGGCAATCAATTTGAGGTTACTCCCGGAATTCGATCAGGCTCCGGCGACTAAGGAAGTACTAAAAATTTAGGGGGGAGAATTTTTTTACCATTTTCGACCAGACCAGTAGTTTTCACCATATCGAACTGGAAGAGAAATCTCAACTTTTGACCGGATTTCTATTTGACGAGCAAACATACATCCACCGGAGGCTACCATTTGGGCTGCGTACCGCCTGTAGCGCACTCATAAGGGCACTTGACCGTAACTTGACGGAGGAAGTCCAGAAATGCACAGTACGCTTTGTGGACGACATACTACTGACATCAGATACCCTAGAGGAGCATTTCACAAACTTAAAGAAGCTTTTACTCAGTCTTCAGTCGGCCAATTTTAAAATAACTTCGCAAAATCTCACTTCTGCCAGAAGGAGATTTTCTATTTGTGACACATTGTGGACGGGGATGGCGTAAGGCCAAATCCATCAAAAATAATCAATGCCATTCAGAATTTCCCACGCCCAAGTCGGATTAAGCATATTCGCCAGTTCCTGGGTTTATGTGGCTCCTTGGCGGATCATTGTCCCAATCACACTGACACGGTAGCGCCTCTTCAAGACCTACTAAAGCAAAACAACCGCTGGCAGTGGAATAGCAGAGCCGAGGAGGCATTTTGTGAAACTAAAGAGCTGCTACGCACATATGTGAAGCTGGGTTATCTGAACTTCGAGCAAAGGCTCATACTACAGACGGACGCATCAAAAGTAGGAGTGGGGGCCATGCTTTACCAGGAGGACCCCGAACTCCTAGGGAAAAGGAATTATTTGGCGTTCCTAAGCAGAAAGCTCCGTTAGTATGAATTAAATTACACCTTTACCGAGATTGAGAAGCTAGCCGTCGTCTCTGCATTGCAACACTGGCGAAAGATTCTATATGGTTTTCCTATACTACTAAGGACAGACCGTAAGGCCCTTACGTTCATGCTCACGGTTAGTGTGGCGAGCGAACGCGTGTACAGGTGAGCATTATACGTCCAGCAGTACGACATAGCGATAGAGCACTTCCCCGGAAGGCTAAATGTGATACCAGATGCCCTGTCAAGAAACCCGGAAGAAGAGGAATGAATAGAAGTCCTTCACGCCGTACAGACCGAGATTTCCTTGCCTAAATACCACGACTGGGAGAAGAGCAGGAAGCGGATCCATGGGCTAGGCTGATGATCAGCTTCCTGCGAGGTCGCCTGCCACCTGATACGCCGGCGCACTCCCAAATGGAGAGGCTCGCTCCGAGATATAATTATGTGAATGAGTTGCTGCACCAGTTCATCGACGAAGGGCACACCAAGCTTCGCATTGTAGTACCCACAACTATTCAACGTGGTTTAACGTGGCATGTCCACAGAGTATATGGTCATCTCGGAGTGGATAAGACTTATGCACTAATACGTAAGAACTTCCCTTGGCCCCGTCTCCGTATCGTGATTCGTGAGGTTATTAGGACATGCGACAATTGCCAACGCATCAAGCATAACACGTTTCTTATGCGACAGCCGCCACCACCTATTCTGCCGTCAAAGCCACGAGAGATCTTTGCAGTGGATCTGTATGGGTCTCTGCCAGCCGCAAGGAGAGGAATGAAACACATCCTTGTATGCTTGGATGTGTTCACCAAAGCCGTGAAGTTGTGCCCAATTCAGAAGGCCACCACAAAGCAAGTAATCAGTCGGCTAAAGAATGAACTCCTCATTCAAAGTCAATGTTAAACGTAGAGAAAATACGACAGCGATGAGTAATCGTATTGGCTGTAATTTCAAATATGTGTGTCCCATCCGCAAATGGTTTGACACCAAATTGTTTATCATCGACACGCTAATGGCTTCGTGCACGTTTTCTATGGTATAACCTCCAGGAGGTAGTCTCAACATATAATCATCATAATAAAATTTGTCATTAATATCCAGTTGTATATTGTAAATTCTGTTGTATATTTCCAAAGAAATTAATCCTAGTACGTAGGATTGTTCGGGATGCAATTCAATGGGGGGGGGGGAATCCAGGGACACTTCAGGCCCGCGGCTGTGCACGGTAAAGATCTTGGCGTTGGCATTCATAATGATGAGACTGCTGGCCTAACGCGACCTCTTATATAACAAATGTAAACACAAACGTCCACACTCTTGACTGTCAATGGTTTGTTGACGATTCATATTATATAATATCTTTACCCGGTTTCCCAATTAACGTAGCAACTTGATCGGGGGTTGTAAATTTCCATAACTGCCAAAGTATCATACTGTGGAACCTTGTTTCACATAGGCTACAAAATGGGTACCCGGGCCTGCATCATCATCTAAATTGATCATGGCTCGTTCTTTTTTCCACGGTGCTTTGGGTGATCCATTTCGCATAAATACACCTCGAAAATGAGAAATCATTAGTTGTTAGGCATAGCTTTCCACTTGTACATGGGTCATGGCATGACGAGGCAGTTGCCTTAAGCGCTTAGCCAAGATGGACATATTTTTTTTACGATAGGCCATTTCCGTTTCTAGCTCCCATAGCAATGTCTTCTAACGTTTTATTGTGTCGCTCGCTTTCTTTGAGTTGTTGCTTGCCTTGTTCTACGGCTCTTCTGGTTTTCGCCACGGCAGTGGCACCTCCCAAAAGCGAGCCCAAAGCTGGCAAACCCGCAAATAAAGCCGGCAAAATACCCCACGCTTAGCAACGGGAATGACTCGCCCACGTTTTATTTCTTTCCTTCTTTCTTTCTTTCTTTCTTTCTTTTCTTTTTATCGATGCATTATGGTGTGATTTCGGAGCTGTAGACAATATTTTTAGTTTTTTTTTAGTTTTAACAGCGGGTGAGAGACAGCCTGACTCAGTTTCCTGCCTGGCTTTTTCTCTTTTTAATTTTTCTTATGTTCATTGCATATCTCTTTTCACCATGGTGCTCCGTGGTGAACCTTTCACAGCAAGCATTCGATAACAACTAACGTAGAGAACCTTATTTCATAGCAGTATATTCCAATTCTATATAAAGCGGAAAATCATTCACCGTTTTCCCAGCTTTCTTTTCCTCAAACGTAAGAATAAGATGAAAGGATAATTCATCTCCAACATTTACTGTTTGATGGTTGTGAACCAACAGCCTATCACCGCTTATTTGTATTTTTAAATGTTTCTCATCAGGCATCGCATATTTAATATGAATCACGCCATCATAATGCAATCGATAATGACTTAAACCGGAAGCAAGTATATAGGTAAGGAGATCATTTACCAGTAGTGGTGGGGAATGGTTTCTGCCATTGTCCAGTTTTTGATTTGACAGATACACTAAAAATACAGATGGGACAAATTTATAAAGCATTTTCATTTGGTAGGTGACGTAAAGTTTCGTCCAGATGTCATTTTCTTATCGAGGCTCTTGCACATCAATTATACGATGATCATTGGCTGAATAGCCAGGGGAGCGTGATGGCGTAGTGGCTTAGCTGCTCGTCTTTCACCCGGACGGCCGGGGACCGAATCCCGGAGACAGCTGGGCGAAATTTTCACCTAAAAAATCACGTGGCGTCAGGAAGGGCATCCGGTCTTAAATCCCCGGCCAAAACCAAAATGAGCCGGGTTGGCTCCGGCGACCCCAATTATTTGGGATAAGCCGTAGAGGATGATGATGATGATGATGATGATGATGATTGGCTGAAAGCCCTCAGCGGTTAGTCTAGGGTGTGGCCATGGTTACACGAGCTCGCCCAAACACGTCCATGGTGATAGACGTTAACTAACCTATCCTACTCACCGCTGCCAATATATAAACCTTATAAACACGTGAAAAAACTCAGTCGTCGTCACTAGGGAATTAATGAAACAGCCCCATGCTTTGCTCGTCTCTGATTTGGTTTCAGAGCTATCACTCTCCTTGTGCGAACCTAAACGTCATGACACCCTATTACCTTCTACCGTTCGATGTATTATGGTGGGGCCTTCGGGCTGTGGAAAGACCAATATTTTTCTGAACATCATAACCGCGCCTCATGGCCTACGATTTCAAAATATTTATATTTTTGCCAAATCCTTATACCAACCTCTGTACATGTATCTGGAACATATTATGTCTTCGTTAAATAAATAAACCATGGGCTATTATTCATTTACCTCACCTCAAGGTGTCATTCAACCAGACAGCATTCAACCAGATTCCATTATAATTTTTGATGATATTGTCACTCAACGATAGGCCATTATTCAAGAATATATTAGTTTGGGACGCCATAAACAAGTGGATTGTTTTTTATCTGGCTCAGACCTATTCTAAAATGCCCAAACAGTTGATTCGTGACAATGCCAATCTCATTGTTCTCTTTCGTCAAGACTCTAGAAATCTCTATCATATTTGTCAAGATCATGTGGATCCAGATATGTCCTTTACAGCTTTCACGCAATTATGTGCCTCATGTTGGAACCATCATCCCCATGCCTATTTGGTCATAAATAAACAGAGTGAACGATGTGAGGGACGTTATCGCTTGGGTTTTGATCATTTTATTACCGATTAAAAAGACCTAGGGTTTGACATTTCCTGTTAGTGTGTCTTTACCTTTACCATGGCGAGCGCCATAGGGTGCAAGAAACATGTTCAAATCATGCAGCGTATTATTGAGGCACGAAATACGATTCGACATAAATTTCGTGAATTACATGGTTTAAAAAACGTCAATCCTTTACCCTTGATAAAACATGCTCCATTATCGGTTGATCCCATGAGGTTCAAACCAAATGTTTCTGCTGCTACTGCTGCTACCTCTCAAACCAAACCCTTGACAAGTACAAAATTTACTCAAACAGATTCCACACAACAGGTAAAATCCTCCCCCTCCTCCTCCAATGTTAGTGAACAAGAACACGAAGAAGAAGAAGAAGAAGAACAACAACAACAACATGGACAAAGTGAGAGTGAAAGCGAACCCGAATTCAGTCCTGAGAGGTAATAAATCCACACCCCTTCAACAGTTTCTAAAAACAATACAAAAATCATCTGTCATAGCGGGAACACCCGTCTTCCTCTATATCGTCTCCGTTTTCACAAGTCTTGGCAACCCCTCAAAATAAAGCTCAACTCAAAAACATTTTAATCAATCATTATGGGACAACACTGGAACCGTATCTGACCCTTCTATTTGTTGGATAGACAGATACCAAGTATGGTGTTCGCTATGAGAATGATAGTTTTAAAATTGGGGATTCATGCATTAAATTTGCTCGTACTAAAGCTGTTATTAAAAATATCAACTATAAATTAACACCAGGACTGTTAAAGGTGCTATTTTCTCTCACACCATCTCTACAAGATTTTACGCCTGAGGACCTTGCTAATATAAATCCATTTTATTAGACACCAACGCTCACAAAAAACTATAAATCCTCTCTGAAGCTCAATGCCAATATATCCCAAAAATATATAACCATCACTGCAAACATGTTAGATAAGCGAAAACACCACTCTGCCTCTGGCGTAAGATTAAAGAAATTGAAACCCTACATAGATATAAACTTTTGGAATAATCCCAATCAGTTAGTAGAGCGCTTATACTTGCATCGTGCATCAAAACAAGCTGGTCACACTGGACATGAGGCAGAAATCGCCCACATTGAACAGCAACTCCGATATGCTACAATTATCTTATAAGCCATCCCCCATCAAAGTGGGTATCGCAAATGAATTACATAAACCAGCCCGTTGCCTTTATGAACGCCGTCGCGTAATTTCCAAAGGTGTGGATGAACTTTGACATGCAGACCTGGTTGAGATGATACCTTATTCTAATGTTAACAACGGTGTACGCTATATGGTGACCGTCATTGATGTCTATTCCAAACTGGCTTTTGTTGAACCATTAAAAATAAAACTGGTTTCTTAGTTACAAAGGCCTTTCAACATATTATTAAACAATCAGAACGTTAACCTCACTTGTTACACACCGACCAGGGCAAAGAATTTTTCAACAAGGATTTCTCCAGTTTTCTCAAATCTAAGGATATTCACCACTACACCACGTATATCAATCTTAAAGCTAGCGTAGTTGAACGCTTCAATCGAACATTAAAACGTTATATGTGGAAAGAGTTTACAATACGAGATTCCTATCGATGGAGAGACTGGTTACCTCAACTTGTGTCACGATACAACAACACGATTCATTCCACCATTGGCATGAAACCTCGTCTCGTCACCAAGAACATACCCAGACTCAATAGATTGTTTAACCCTATGAAAAGGGTTGACCCAAGGCGAAATGGCCTTAAAATTGGGGATTTTGTTCGCATCAGTAAACATATAAGTCTGTTTTCAAAATCGTACACTCCACGGTGGTCGACAGAAAATTTTAAAATTCGCCAAGTCAAGCTAGGTCAACCAGTGACGTACCTTTTAGAAGATCAAAGCGGTGAACCCATCAAAGGACGATTCTATTATCAAGAAGTGCAAAAAACATTGTATCCCAGCGATTATCTCATTGAACGAGTAATTAAAGTCAAAGGTGCAAAATATTTTGTAAAGTGGTTAGGGTTTCCTTCCACGTTTAATTCATGGGTTAATAAACATGATTTTTTTTGTAATAAAACCCCATATATTTTTATTTTTTAAATTAGACTAAACCCCCCTTTTAAAAAAGTTGTATAACCCCCCTCTCCCATCCAATCCAATCCATCATGGGTAAAAATACAACATGATCTCCATCATAACCATAAGTCAATCCCGTTTTCCAAAAAATCTCAAATAAGACAAAAACATAGGTTAAAAACCAAAAACGTGCATAGAGACTTGAAATTTATAGTGCTGGTAAAGGGGGTAAATACCAACCATTCATGTCAAACAAACTTTTTTTTCTCATCTTCACCATTTGAAAAATAGTGACCATTTTTTTTTTCAAAAAAATTCTTTTGGCCTACAGACTTGAAACGTGCTTTCTTCCTAGAGGGCCTAGGGGCCTTTCATTAACGTCAAGCAAACTTTTTCTGATCTCCAACGTTTCCAAAATAATCAAAAATTCAAAAATAAGAATTTTCAAAAAAATACCTACACACATTCTTAGCTATGAAAACACCATTCCATCGCCAACAACACCTCATTCGTTAAAATCCGACCAGGCGTTCGCCAATTATCGCCAATGTTCGCCAGAAAGTAGGCTATCTTTGTTTCCCCTCCTTCACACTTCAAACTCGCTGTCCACCTAGAGGGCATATCCATCTTTCATTAACGTCAAACAAACTTTTTTCTTATCTTCACCATTTCCAAAATAACAAAAAATTCAAAAACAAGAATTTTCTATTTGTTTTAAATACCAACACACATTTTTAGCAAAGAGGACGTCACCCCAACGTCAACAATACCTCATTCGTTAAAATCCGACCATGCGTTCGCCAATTATCGCCAATGTTTGCGATAAAGTAGGCTATCATTTTGTTTCCTTCTACACACTTCAAACTTACTGTCCTCCTAGAGGGCTTAGCCACCTTTCATTAACTTCAATTAAACTTTTTTCTCATCTTCACCGTTTCCAAAATAGCGCCAATTTCAAAACCAACAATTTTCAAAAAAAAACATTCCTAGCAAAGCGGACGTCACCCCAACGCCAACAACACCTCGTTCGTTAAAATCCGATCATGCGTTCGGGAGTTATCGGCAAAGTTCGTAGGAAAGTAGGCTGCGAAGCAGAACGCCCCGTACCGCACTACTAACATGCCATGATGATTTGCAAGATAAGTGTTTTGTTGTTATGACCTTGGCTTAGTACGAAACCAGTGACCAGTGAATGCGTAGTGACGTTAACTTTTATTTGGTAAATAGTTTTGATTAGTTTTCTTCTTAAAAGTGCCTCTTTTTTAAATTGTGGTTGTTGTGCATGAGTGGTTGTCAGATGAACAAGTGGCCCCTTAAACGCACTACGTTGCAACTTATTTTTAAAAACTGTATATACACATGAACAAAGTAAAAAGGTAAAATAAACATTAACCTAAATGCGTCATAGGCATGATTCTATTAACATATCTTAAGGCAAAGAAATCTCCTGTCAAGGTGAACTTAACAAAACTACCATTAACCTACATGCGTCATAAGCATGATTCTATTCACATAGCTTAAGGCTAAAAGAAATTTCTCCAATCAAGGTGAACTTAGCAAATTTGCCATTAACCTACATGGACCTTTGCCATAATGATAGTTAAGCAACAGTCAATAATCATCTAACCATACAGCTCCAAAAAATATTTTTTATTCTAGTTATTAAAAAGTAATCAATGAATAAAAAAGCCATGGTTTGCATAAAGTGATCATTTGTTTCCTATTTTTACGAAACGTATGATGCATCGATTGTTTTTCCCCCCTCATAGATCAAATACAGGGGGTGAATACTTCAATTGACATCTTCCATGACATTATCAGGTATCTTATTAAGGCGTGAGGAAGAAATGTTTCAAAGTCTTGGCAAATGCAAAGAAGTCGTTCACCAAACTTGGTTTTTAATTTTTCAATTTTATATATGCGGAAGGGTGTTTGCATAGGCGATACACTGATTTTCTTGCGTTCAAGACAGCAGGCTTGGCCAATTGCATTGAGAGCATCCATGGTTGTCTAGTCTCTATGTTACAACAACAACTATAACTTGTGTTTCTTTTTCTTTCAAAGCCACAGCCCTTTAATGCCTGATGGTGTAGATGGTATTGGATAAATTGACGGAGAAATAATAATGTTTGTAGGAGGTACGCGATAAATGTTGAACCAACATCAACAGCCAATTTTTCTGTGTTTGATGGCCCATGTGACGTAAATACATGTACTCTTGTAAATGGCATTGATCTTCAATAAGAAAATTTTGACTTTTGGTGCGTATGACGTCCATGAATAGCTCGTGGTGTATTTCATTACATGGTCCAGACATATTAAAATAATTATTTTTTTAACACGGGAAGAAGCAACAGCTCGTTTTTCTGTACATAAACTATGGTGTCTGCAATACGATGATTAATACGATGGTACATATTCATGTTTTCTAAAAGAAACAAGAAACAATGCAAAATATATTTTTTGTTTAGTTATTTAAACTATTTTAAGCTATAAATTAACCAAGGCCTTGTTTTTAATTGTATCTAGTATACAAAAGCACCGAACTTTTGTTAGTTAGGCAATACTTAAAAATGGCTTCAAACCTCACAATTGTCTCTAGTGTCATAGACTCATACGGATATCTGGTATCGAAAGTTGGAACTACTTGAAATTGGACGGAACTTGTAGCCCACCCTAAGGGTGTCCGCTGGAAGAAGCTACAGACTCAGGCGAGCCGAACATGTTCTCGGACTCTCCCGGCTCTAAAAGCCATACGATAAATAAATAAATAAATAAATAAATAATAATACGGATACTCACAAAAGGTTTAAAAAATGTAATTGGCTCATACCAGTGGGTGGGTCGTTGAATCTGATCAAGAGAGTGGTGGGGTTTCATTAGACAAATGAATTAACACGTATTTATGGGGATATGATTCAATGACTTGCGCATCCGCTAACGAAGTAGCACAAAACACTAACCATTCCCACTGCCGGTGCGTATTTTCAAAATCGGGTAAATACTTACACGGGACAAAACCTCCATCATTTTTAATTAAAAATAGTGGCGTCCTGACATCAATAAGTTCTAAAATAAGACCTTGGTTTAAAGGTTTATTAACAGCTTACAACGTTATTTGTATGGGTTGTTAAATTTGTATCATGAGTAACTAACTCATCTTGGACTTCTGAGCAAAGGGCATGGTACATTTTTTTTACTAAAATAAAACAAAACGTAAAGTCATTATTATGATGATGATTAGTATTACCTATGTAATCATGTTATCATTATTCTTATTATCCTTATTATTTTGTTACTTGGGAGGTCCAATGATGTGCGGTAACAGCCTACCTGTCATGTTGACGAAAACGTAAGCGTATGGGCAATGCTGACATGACCACTGCATGACCTTTCGGTAAAACATATGTAAAACAACCAAACATTCGTTCCACTGCGTGTAGCCGACTTCTAAGAGTAGATATTCATTTTGTTCGTTTTCAGCCAAAATATGAAATTGAAAATTATTTAGCAGTAGATGTTATTATCAAGATTAAGTGTCGATCATCTTCTTGATGGGTTGGAGGTAGATATATGCCTCTGTTCTGAATAGGCATTGTCACATAATCCCCCAGTCGGACAAGTTGTTGTCGTGCAAAGGCACACTGCATACTGTTAAATAAAAAATAGTATCAAAAAGATACTATAATCAATATCTGCATGCTGTTAGAAGCCCGTTAAGGAAATGTTAACACGATGCATTTAATAAACATGTCTATACCAAAGGAAGGAAAAAAAACTTCTCTGTATTACTTCTGGTTTCATACCCGTGACTAACAAATTGAATTCTATTTCTATCTTTAAAAATGTATTTATATATGTAGTGGTTTTGTAGGGGTTCCAGCACGACCTCCACCTCACCCAACTCACAAGATGGCGGCGGCGCGATATCTCTCCAATGCATGGTCGGATTTTGACGAATGAGGTGTTGTTGAACTCGGGATGACACTCCCCTTCCAATGGACAACATATTTCAACCCCTAAAATAAAACCTACCCCTAATAGGGTGTGAAATTGTAATTTTTTAGAAAATCTCGCTTTTCAATTGCAACATGTGAGAGATTGAATGCCAATATGGAATGAAACGTTGTTCCACACAAGAGACATGTGTGCGGTGGAAAGCCAATATGAATTAACATGCTTGTTGTTTGTTTATACGCATGCCCACTCACAGTTTTTGTAAGAGGGCGAGCTTTTTAAAGATGGCGGCTGTAGTGTAACCTAACCTAACCCAAGCCACGAGGGGTGATCAAAAAGTATTCCAAGCGGCGCTTGTCGATAGGCAAACCAATAATCAATGAGGACATGTAAGGCCTTGAGGCGATAACCCCTTTTGATTGATCCATGTTGATTTGTTTCTTTAGACTGATCCCTGTTGACTAGCCCCTTTGGACGGGTCCTTTTTGAAGGGAATCATTTATGACAGATCCCTGTTGACAGGTCCTTTTTGACGGGTCCTTGTTGACAGGTCATTGTTGACGGGTCATTGTTGACGGGTCATTGTTGACGGGTCCCTGTTGATGGGTTCCTGTTGACTTTTGACTAATTCCTCTAGGCCGGTTCCTTTAGACAGGTCCCTGTGGACTGGCCCATGGTCCCTAATGCTATGATGAAATTAAACGTTGTTCGACATGAAACGCATGTGAAGAGCCGATTGCAACTATGAATTAACATGTTTGTTTTTTGTTTTACCCATGCGCACTTGGGGTTTCTGTAAGCGGGCGGGCTTTTTGAATAATGATTTATAGATGAGTTATTTTTAAAAAAATTACCAAAAGATCCAAAACTAATAGCTTTTTAATATCTCATGATCCAATAAGGCTAGGGACTTGTATGAGAGGTCGTTGGACTTGAGGTGACATTCTGTTTTTGAATGTATTATTTATTTTTGTCAAAAGGGCCTAACTGCACTTTTGTTACTATCTCGCTAACTAATAATCAGAGAAGGTCAAGTGAGGTGTCATGGGACTCAGGATGGTCAACCCTTTTCCATGACCAACGAGTTTACCCAAATGATTTAAAACATCAAGGTCATTGACCTATGATTTTATAAACTAATAATCGGAGAGGGTCAAGTGAGGTGTCATTGGACATAGAATGGTTAACCCTTTCCCATAACCATTGAATTTACCCCAAAAATCCAAAACAGCAAGGTCATTGACCTATGATTTTATAAACTAATAATCGAATATCAACATGCGAGGTGTCATAGGACTTAGAATGGTCAACCCTTTCCCATGGCCAATGAATTTACCCAAAATACCCAAAATATCAAGGTCATCGATCTGAGATTTTATAAACTAATAATCGGATACGAACATGTGAGATGTTTACCATTCGTGATGAAATATAGCGAGGTAGGGAAAGAATTAGTGTAGGCTGCATGTATGGTGACTGACAAGTCTTTTACCATTGAAACTTGTTTTCAGATCAAACTGCAGTATAGAGAGGGTATAGGTAGCAGGTATGGGTTAATAAATGACAAACGGTGTACACAAACTCTGATTTATTGACTCAAGAATTAAGAGTAGACTATCTTTAATTGATTGGTTAAAGCGGATAGCTAAAACACAAAAATGCTCAGTGGTTACCGGGACAAGATGGTCGCTAAACACAACAAGCTTTAAATACTTGAGGCTAATAATCTATACACACACACTCCCTTGTTCTAAACTAAACTGTGTTGCTGTCAGTGCTCAGACAGTAGGCTGATGACGAAATGCATTGCTAACAGAAATATAATCATTTCCGGTTGTCTAATGTTACAAGATATCCATTTTGTGTTGCAGTGGTAAGCACTTTTAGCTCTTGTACTGGTAGTCTTAACTCGATTTCCAGGTCTGAGGCCTAGAACAAGTCAAAATAGGAAATAAGGGCATGGTGGTGCAGTGGTTAAGCAGTAAGCCTTTTCACCAGGGTTCGATTTCAGGTTAATATGCATGTCATAAACATATTAAACAAAACAAAACAGAGATAACGATTAAAACTGCTTACATTTATGTCTTTTCAAATTATTACTTGGATTACAAATACAAAGGTGAACTGGGTTTGATATACAGTTAATGCTGTCTATCACACACTAGATTGTAAGAAAGCCAAAAGAGCAAAAGGCGTAGGTAGAGCAGTGGTAAAATTGCTATATGTAGAGAACTACCTAGCGGTTTTATGAACTGGCAAAGCTATATCGCATAAACAGTGCATGATACAATCCAGCAATCAAATTTATATCTTGTGGAACAGAGAAAATGCACTTTTACCTTAATGGATAGCAAATGAGTGCAGATGAATGACCTATGCATTAGCCTACCATAGGGTTATAACCAAGAGGTGGAAGTGTGATATCTATATTTTATTGTTTAGAGACATGGATTTTGTGTAACCAGTAGATTTAGTAGATTTAGTATTTTGTAAATATTCATTTTTGTAATTGTAAATACTGTTTTTTTTGTAATAGTAAATGTTAAATGTATAACTAAAAGTTCTTTGGGATAAGTGTGCATGTCAAGGATAAATAGCGTGGTTGTATTTGTTTTTCAAAGACAGGTATGGTTGTGTGAATGTATGACTATAGATAGAATGATAGAGAGAGAGAGAGAAAGCTATTGTGTGTGTGTGTGTGTGTGGGTAGCATTGATTGTTCAACCAAAGCAAACATGGCAAGGTAGGATGGTGGGGGCAATTAATGTATATAGCAAATGGTAAATAGTATACTGTAGTTTTTTTAACAATTTGGATAAATGCATGGGCCAACCCATAGGGATCAGTCCAAAGGGACCGGTCCAAAGGAATTAGTCAAAAGGACCTGTCAACAGGGACCCGTCCACAGGGATCCGTCCACAGTGACCCATCAACAGGGGCCCGTCAAAAATGACTCCCTTCAAAATGGACCCATCCAAAGGGGATAGTCAACAGGGACCAGTCCAAAGGGGCAAATCAAGAGGGATTAATCAAAAGGGGTTAACGCCTCAAGGTCTGTCATACCCCTCTTTTATTGTTGGTTTGCCTATCGACAAGCACCGCTTGGAATACTTTTTAATCACCCCTCGTGGGTCAGCCGCCATCTTTAAAAAGGCCGTGGGAACATAGGTGTTCACCAACAGTCTTCGGCAAAAAGTCCAACAATACCTCATACAATGCCCTAGTCTTATTGCTTCGCGAGATATTAACAAAAGTGCACTTAGGCCCTTTGTCGAAATTTCAAAAATAGATTCAGTGTTGTGCAATCAATAATAGCCTCTTATTTAACTATATACTTGTTTTTGTTGACCATAAAGCCTTGAGTATCCATCATCAGTGTATGAGACATGTTTACGCTTACATAGATCAAAGCCAACTGACTACTCACTACTTGGGAATAGAAATTACATTTACTCAAATCACATTCTAGTATAAATCGTGTCTACTATAAACTGCACCCACTTTTACATTCACATTTGCACTCATATTAGCACCCACTTTTGCACTCACTTTTACGCCCACTTTTGCACTCACTTTTACATTGACGTTTGCACCCACTTTTGCACCCACCTTTGCACCCACCTTTGCACTCACTCTTGCACCCACTTTTGCATCCTCTTTTGCACTCACTTTTGCACCCACTTTTGCACTCACTTTTGCACTCACTTTTGCAACCACTTTTGCACCAACTCTTGCACCCACTTTTGAACCCACTTTTATACTGAATTTTGCACCCACTTTTGCACCCACATTTGCATCCATTCTTGCATCCACTCTTGCACCCACTCTCGCACCCACTTTTCCTCTCACTTTAGACTATTATTTATATTATCGAGTGAACTTTGCTAGAGATTAGTTCATGCTTGACAATTGACATGGAAGTATCAACAAATAGCTATGGTATGCCATATGCTTTCTATAAAGGATATACATATATTGTAAAACAAACCAATAAAAATGAAACTGTTATTTGGCGTTGTTCAAAACATCGTTCAAAACAGTGTCGATGTGAGCTGAATAGTAAAAATAGTGATCTCTTAAGTGTGAATGATCATCAATGTAGTGTACCAGATAAAACATCGTTGCTGTTTAAAAATGCTAAAACACTAGTCCCAGAAAAAGATATTGCAGCTCAAGATAGTGCATTATTTGTTAAAAAGCATGTATCATCTCCTCAGAAAGTCGTGTTAGGACAGTTGTCAATGTCTGAAAAACTCCCAACATTATCAAAGGCAACACAGACTGTGCAAAATGTGGTATTGCAAAAGGATCAAAAAGGACTATATAGTAATAGTGATGAGGATTATAATGATGATGATGATGATAATGATAAAGGTTATGATGATGATGATGATGATGATGACGATGACTATGATGATGACGATAATGATAATGGTAATGCTTTGTTTACACCAAAAAAGTCATTTGTTGAATTTGTCTACTGGAATAATCCAAGTAAGCTAATCCGGCGGCTTCAGCAACTGCATGTCTATAAACAGGCTGGTTATACTGAATATGAGGAAGAACTATTGGATATAGAAAATGAGCTTCGTCGAACCAAAATTATTATGTAATGGATCCACATAACCGCTTAAACTACTTATTAACAATACATGTAATATTTTCTACCACTCTGCTACAATTTTGCTCTCACTTTTGCTATCACTTCAAACTGTGCATATCAAATATAAAAGCCAACGCTAAATGAGTTTATTATCAGAACAGATATAACTTTTATAGTGAGAAAATCATACTAACAGGTTAGTTGCTACTATGGAACTTACCACAACTAACAAAGGTAAACAATGTGTACTCTATAAAGGCTACTCTTATAACTATAATCGTCAAAATTTAAAAGGAATAATATTTTGGCGATGCTCAAAAGA
This sequence comes from Meconema thalassinum, assembly GCA_946902985.2. Taxonomy (NCBI): domain Eukaryota; kingdom Metazoa; phylum Arthropoda; class Insecta; order Orthoptera; family Tettigoniidae; genus Meconema; species Meconema thalassinum. Next base: position 1,524,593,220 of record OX336389.2, on the reverse strand, counting down.
GAGTTCAAAAAGATGTCGAGGCAATCTAAAAAGTAGAAATGGTATGGTTTTATGTGTGAGTGATCATCAATGTGGTGCACCAGATGAAACACTGTTGGTGTCAACAAATAATCATGACAATGCTAAAAAGCTAATACAAGAAAAAAATGTTGCTACTCAAAATAGTGCATTGTTTATTGAGCAACATTTAACCCCTGCTTTAAAAGTTATGTTTAATCCATCTTCCACATCTCAAGAGTCATCAACATCACAGACTATGCTAAAGGTTGTGTTGTTGTTGTTTTAAGGGGCTGAACTACAAGGTTATATACCCTTCATATGCAAGAGAATCAAAAAGGACTAAATAGTAATAGAGAAAAAAGAAATGTATTTTGAATGTAACTATTGTACAAGTACTTATATTAAATAAATAAAAATATTGTATGGGTATTGTCTGTTTTTTCTTAATTGCTATCCCCACGTCCTACTATATTAATGCCATTGTTAACCATCAACAGTCTCCACCTATGTTCAGAAAGAAAGTGATCTTAAAAAATACACTCTATCTATGGATTGTGTACCGAGTATCATAATAATACAGTGTCGTCAAGCCATGTTCAGGCAATAGTAATGTTAGGTAAGGGGTTCGAACCCTTGCTTCCTTGTACAGGATTAGTTTTTACTCAACAGCAACCCATAATACTGTACTTTGAAACATGCCACATCTCATTACAAAATGTCAACTGTATCGTTTTCTAAGACCCCAGCTGCTGGCTAGTGGCTAGCAGACTGTGCAACAGAAACAGTGTCACCATGTTCATCCTTTAAAAAATTCAACATTTATTATTATTTTTCTTATTATTGTTCATTGAGAGTAGTGTAAAGTTGTCTTCGTGACGTAACGGTTAGCATAGTTAGCTGGCACTCTAAAGCTCTTGAGTTCAATTCGAGCTTCAATATAAAATTTTAAAAGTATATTAGGACTAAAACAGGTCTACTCAGTCTCGGGTGATCCAAATAAGTAGATGAGGTTTGATTCACACATTAATGATAGAACACGACGGTTTTTTTAAATAATGGTAGCCATTTGTTCATTTTTTTCATTTTCACATATCACACATTGCCATTTGTCAATTTTCCATGTACATGATTTGAAAATGTCAGTTTAAAGTTTTTGGATTTCATGATATGGAATCAAGAATGTTCCATTTTGTTGTTTACGCATTTGTCAATTTCCCATTTACATTTCTTTAAATGTCAGTTTTAAGTTTTTAAATTGTGTTGATATGGAAACATGGATTTCCTATTCTTTCCATATCACTGACGACACGTTTATGATTTAGTCCATGTTGAACGTTTTGTTTTGAAAAACACACATTTGCTGTTTTAAATTTTCTTGAAATTGTCTTAATGGAAGTGCTTGGCCATGGCAATGGTGCATTCTCTTTCTGTTTGTTTCCAACAACGTATAGGCCTACTACTATTACTACTGTAGGTAAGACTGTTTTACAAAATAACACCTATCTACCGCTGGATTAAAAAACCACAAGTGTTAAAAAACTACAGTATACTATTTACCATTTGCTATATACATTAATTACCCCCACCATCCTACCTTGCCGTGTTTGCCTTGGTTGAACAATCAACGCCACCCACACACACACACACACACACACACACACAAGCTTTCTCTCTCTATATATATCATTCTATCTCTAGTCATACATTCACACAACCATACCTGTCTTTGAAAAACAAATACAACCACGCTATTTATCCTTGACATGCACACTTATCCCAAAGAACTTTTAGTTATACATTTAACATTTACTATTACAAAAAAAAACACTATTTACAATTACAAAAATGAACATTTGTTGTTGTTTGAGTCTTCAGTCTTTTGACTGGTTTGATGCAGCGCTCCATGCCTCCCTGTCCTGAGCTAATCGTTTCATCTCTACATAGCTCTGACACCCTACATCCGAGGCAATCTGTTTAACATATTCTAACCTTGGTCTACCCCTACAGTTTTTGTCCTCGACCCTTCCTTCCATAACTAAGCTTGCTATTCCTGGGTGTCTTAGTATGTGTCCTACCAACCTATCTCTTCTCTTCATTAACAGTCGCCAGAAACATCTCTCCTCTCCCACTCGTCTTAATACCTCTTTGTTTGTAACCCTATCTACCCATCTGATCTTCATCATTCTCCTGTAACACCACATTTCAAATGCTTCAATTCTCCTCTTTTCTGCTGCACCAATAGTCCAAGTTTCACTTCTATAGAGCGCCACGCTCCAGACAAAGGCTTTCAAAAATGACTTCCTAATACCTAAATCTATATTCGATGTCAGCAGATTCCTTATTTGTAGAAATGCTTTCTTTGCCTGAGCCAACCTACTTATTATATCCTCTTTGCTTCGTCCATCACTGGTTATTCTGCTTCCTAAGTAACAGAAGTCTCCTACTTCCTTCAGCTTTTCAAGTGCCAATTTGATCTCCATAGAGGTTTCTGATTTATTTCGGCTGCATTCCAGTATTTTTGTTTCACATTTATTAATTTTCATCATGAATTCTTTCCGTAAGACGGAGTCCATACCATTCAAAACCTCATTCAAATCCTCAGGCTTGTCGGCCAAGATGACGATGTCATCAGCAAATCTCAGAGTTGAAATTATTTCTCCTTGAATCTTCACTCCCACTTTAAATTTTTCTCTAATTTCCTTCATTGCTTGTTCAATGTAAAGATTGAAGTATGGGTGATAAGTTGCAGCCTTGCCTTACACCTTTCTGAATACCGGCTTCTCTCTCATGTCCCTCAACTCGAATGACTGCTGTCTGGTTTCTGTACAGATTGTATATCACCCTCCTATCCCTGTACTTTATTCCAATCGATTTCAAAATGTCAAACAATTTAGTCCAATCAACATTATCAAAAGCCTTTTCTAAGTCTACAAAAGCCATGAACGTTCTCTTATCTTTCCTTATTCTACCTTCCAAAATCAGCCTAAGACTTAGTACAGCTTCCCTTGTTCCTACATTCCTCCTGAAACCAAACTGGTCTTCACCCAACTCCGTTTCTATCTGGCTTTCAATCCTCTTGTAAATTATTCTAGACAGGATCTTTGAAGCATGAGTAATCAAGCTGATTGTACGGTAATCTTCACATCTGTCAGCTCCCACTTTCTTTGGTATAGGGATGATTACATTCTTCTTGAAATCAGGGGGTACCTCACCTGTCTCATAAATCCTACACACCAAGTGAAATCACCTGATCAGACCTTCATCTCCTATGCAGCGTAGCAACTCAATCGGTATATCATCTATGCCTGGTGCTTTGTTCCTGCTTAAGTCTTCCAAAGCTCTATCAAATTCTGATCTCAATATTAAATCTCCTTTCGCATCCTCATCAATTTCCTCCTCCCTTTCCATTACATGATTCTCAACCTTCTTTCCCTTATACAAAGTCTCGATGTAATCTTTCCATCTCTCAACCTTTTCTTCCCTATCTGTTAGAGGCTTTCCATTTGTGTCCTTAATATTACAGCACTTAGTCTTCTTTTCCCCAAAAGTATTCTTAATCCTTCGATAAGCTGTGTCTACTTTTCCTAATTTCAGACAATTTTCTATACCAGCACATTTCTCTTTCAACCATTCTTCTTTCGCTTCCTTGCACTTCTTGTTAACCTCATTTCTCAGACGTCTGTATTCTGCTTTCCCCTTTTCATCTCTTACATTCTTGTGTTTCCGCCTTTCATCCATCAATTCTAGTATATCCTGAGTGATCCATGGTTTTCTGCCTATTCTTTCTTTCCTACCAATGTTTTCTTCTGCGGATTTTGTTACTTCGTTCTTCAAAAGTGCCCATTCGTCTGCAATTGAAGTTTGTTTAGGGTTTTTCATTAGTCCTTCCTTTATACTCTTCTTGAATCTTTCGTTTACATCCTTTACTTTCAGTCTGTCTATTGCCCACCTTTTTGGCTTTTAACTTTTCTTCAGTTTCTTCAACTTTAATCTGCAATTCATTACAACCAGATTGTGGTCAGAGTTTATGTCAGCACCAGGATATGTTTTACAATCCAAAATCTGGTTTCGAAACCTGTGCTTGACCATAATGAAGTCGATTTGGTAACGTCCTGTATCTCCTGGTCTCATCCATGTGTATATTCTTCTATTGTGGTTATTGAATAAGGTGTTAGCTATGACCAATTCATGCTCGGTGCAGAATTCTACCAGCCTGCTTCCTCGATCATTCCTTTCACCTAATCCGAAATCTCCTACTATCTTCCCTTCTCTCCCTTTTCCTACCACAGCATTCCAATCTCCCATTACTATAACATTTTCATCACCCTTGATATACCTCAGAATTTCGTCTATTTCTTCGTAGACCTTTTCAACATCCCCATCATCAGCTTGACTGGTAGGCATATAGACTTGTACCACTGTGGTGCAGGTAGGTTTAGTATTGATTTTTGCGCCAATAATCCGTTCAATATATTGCTCATAATATTCCACCCGCTGTCCAAGTTTCCTACTCAATATGAGGCCAACCCCTGCTTGGCCATTGTTTGATTTAGTGCTAATGACCCTATAGTCTCCTGACCAAAAGTCCTGTTCTTCCTGCCAGCGCATTTCACTAATCCCAACCAAATCCAACCTCAACCTATCCATTTCCCTTTCTAAGTTTTCGAACCTTCCACTTCCTAGCAGACTTCTAACATTCCACGCTCCGATCCGTAGAATGTCAGATTTCCTCTTTGTCACTTCTGTGATGTTAACCCCCTCTTGAGTAGTCCCCACCCGGAGATCCGAATGGGGGACTAGTTTACCTCCGGATTGAAATTTTACAAGGGAGGAGGCCATCATCACATGTATTTATGCATAGAGAGGTGCATATCCTCGGGAATAGCATACGGCTGTAGTTTCCCTTTGCTTTCAGCCGTGCAGCAGAACGCAGTGTAGCCATTATTTGGCTTATATTATCAATATCTTAACCGTCTATAAGACTAGTAAAGAATTGATTTATTCTGAAAGGCTGCTACTCCCTTTCAGAATAAGTAAAGAGCAATTCTACTAACAAAATTACTAACCTTCTACCGTACTAACAATTAAATACCAATATTCTACTAAAAAAAACTAAATTTCCACCAACAACAAATACTACCACTAAAACAGTGTCACCAGGCACAGTCACATGCACCCTCACACATCACAGTCTACTGAAACAATGAACTATAACTAATAAACAATGCAACTGCTACCAGACACACTCACACACCACAGTCTAATAGAACAATGACATATATCTAATAGACAAACTAACTACCTACTTACAACTAAAACTAACTACATACTTACTGTACTGTTATTTGAATTGACAATATTTACAATTAAATGTAAACAATAACTAAAACTAACTTATATACTAGAAGAAGAAATGGTGAACAAAAGGAGAATAAGGCAAATAAAGGACGGGAGGAAAAGAAATGCCCTCAACCCTCGAAGAAAGCGGATTGAGGGACTTGGAAGGAAGGAGAGCCATGAAGGTAATGGATAATAGGGGGAAAACGGTGCCACCTTGATCATTTCTAATGCCACTTCGTCTATTCCCATAGCTTTCTAACTGCCCACTCCACTTCTGCCATAGTAATGTCTGGTTCTTCTTCTATTTTTCCCTCCACCGTTTTGGCTGTTGGCATAACTTCTTCGCATGCCTGACTTCTCACATTCAACAGCTCCCTGAAATATTATTTCCATCTGTACGTTATCTCTTCTGGTTTTGTCAATATTTCTCCTTCCTTGTTTTTATCGAACACAGTGTTCACCTTTTCATTCCTTCTACTTTTTATAATTCCAAATAACAATTTTTTCCACAATTTAAATCCTCCCTGATTTCCTGGGTGAATTCTTCCCAACTTTTCTTCTTTTCTTCAATTACTTTCTTGCAATCTCTGTTTGCTTCTCAAGTTCAAACAATAAGTATGGATGTAATTTTCAAGCTTCAGATCAAAGCAGAATATGTGGTAATATTTCTCCTGTCAAACCCGGACCATGGATTTGACGAGCTTGCTAAACAAAATATCAGATTTAGTGATTTGCAATGTTCAGGGCCTATAGAAATTTTCATTGGAGCTGACACTGATCATAAAATTAAGTATTGTGCCCGTTTAGACCGGAGTCCGCACGACCACATATGCATTTTACCATTAATCAGTCAGCACTGGTGTATTCTTTGAATACACGGTACGAGAGATATAATGTCTATTGCTCTTTGCATGTTCATTTCTTCCTTCCTCTTTGCCAAACACCAACAGTGATCATCTGTTTTCTCCTTGTTGGGCATGTCTCTTATGTCTTCATGAGTATGTTTCAGATATATAACTTCTGTGATCCACCTAGCGTCATCTAGTAGCGAACCTCTGAAGCTACTCAATTCCTCATCGTGCAAGATGACTTACTTATCCATTTGGCTACCAGATCTCGTTACCATCGTTAGCTACTTTCTCCTTGAGCAAGAGGACTACGTCTACTTCTTTACTCACCATGCTGCGCTAGTATCATCTATCAACTCCTTGAAGACCAGCTCACCAAGAAATCAATTATGTTTTGCTAAGTTGGCAATGCTTATATGTTCTCCTTTTGTCTCCTACCCCCCTCTCTTTCCCCCTTTTCTTGGACCCTCCGTGCTCCGCTGAGCTGCTCTCACTTCTTAGTCGGCAGTCGTAGTAATCAGTGAAGGCTCAACTAGAGCCAGCCTCCTGACCTAACGAGGCATTTTTTTAAATTCCACGCCATGTTGGAACTTTAAGCATCAGTGAGGAACTTCACCTTCGCCATGCAACAAAGATAAGTACCTTCTTCAAAGTTTTAACCTCATCTTCATGGTTTTAACTTCCTCGTGTTTTAAATGATACTTTTATAGACAGTGTGAAAATATTTACTTGAGGCAAAAATCATTCTTCGTGGGTTTTGCCATGTTGAGCTTTTACTTGGATAAGCCAACCTTACTATAAAAGAGCTTTTCTTAAGCGATTCAAACGAGAAATCCTCTCGCTACGTGGGATATTATCTAATACCCGCTGCCTATAATTTTGAAACTATTTCCTCCGTTGGATTTTTTCAAACCCCATTTTCTGCTAAAGTCGTTCTGAAACCTTCTAGAACTTGTTCTCTATCTGCGAGTCCTGCCATCATGTATTTCTCACGTACTTGGGAGAACCCTGTTTAAAACTAAATTACTACAATAGTGAATTTTCGTCCTCCGCTGGAACCTCTGGAAAATTCTATGGCGCATTTAATTGTAAATTACAGCTTTTTCAAGAAATAGACTTTCACCTACATAGTGCAATCAGTTATCTCCATAATTGCAATAACTTTTTTTTCTCATAAACTTCAGTGTTTCTCTAGTGAACTTTGCATCCATCTTTACAGACTATAGTGTTAATCAGTGCTTGCTCCACTTTTCTACCGCGTCGCGATCGTCCGGTTATATTAAATACGGCCATGAACATTGTTCCTATATCCCAATGATCTTTCCTCAACCTTCTACTAACAACCATTATTTATAAAATTGTAACTTTCTATAAGGTGTTACTCACAAAGTGCCCTTCCAACTTTGCTAGTTTAACATTAATTAAATTCTGCATAATTTCTTGTGTGATACAAGTTTTAAATTTACATTGTTCCTCCTTTTAAAAGCAGGGAAAACAATTCTCTCAACTCCTGAGTGAGTTATTTTTTGGTCTCGCTAAATGAAAACTGCCTCATTTGACTGGCGAGTCTTATTCAAAGTATAAAAGGTCTAGAACCTTTCTTCTGATTAACTTTTCAGGTTCACAGTAAGTGACCTGCTCTCTTTGTATAAATCTCACAAAGTAATTCTGTTTAAATATAAGAAGTTGTAGGAACTTCCTTTTTATTCCTTATGTTTTCCATTTTGTTATCTTCGAAGTTGTTATTCTCGTTAGAATGTTCTTTCAGAGGTTTAATATAAGTACACTGCTTGTACTCCTGTAAATGTCAAAACTTTAATTATTCCATTTTGCCTATTTATGAAATCTTACCAAGATTTTAATACACGGTTTAAAAAACCTTAAAAATTGTCAATTGCCTGGAGCAACCGTTTAATGTGGAGAGGTCTGCGACCCTATTTGTTAAAAGGTTCAAATGAACCATGTTTATCAAATTTATATTGCCCAATTGTTAATTTCCTCAAACTTCCTGCATTGTTAAATAAATTAAATATTTGGTTTTGGATTCATCATTTCTCTTATACTACAGTTAGGCAGGATCCTGGCTTTCCTAGCTCCTCCTAGGTTTATGCCCTCGTTCATATACAATAAAGCTTTTACTATCTGTCTGGCCAGATCATCACCCTTCCCTATAGTACTTTCATTCGTGCTTGGGAGGAAATACACTACAGGTTCTCTCTGGCAAACTGCCCAAGCCTTATCTGCGGCTCCCGTTAGCCTCGACCAAGCTCGTAGCCATTTTAGGTATCCGAGCACATATTTGCAGTGGCAACCACCTTTAAGTGTGTTTAACCCTAAACTTATAACTTTTGTGGGACTCTCCTCCTATTCTTCTATCCTTCTTTTCCAATCCCAAATTTACTTCCTTCTTTTCATCATCTTCCCTTGGTGGGTGGGTTATTCCCTAACCTATAATCTACCCAAAATTTGGTCCCAGAAACCCGGGAGAGTCCATTTTTTATGTCCATTGTTTGTCAAGTGTCATTTGACAATACTTTGCAAATTTTTAATATCTCCTTTGGATCTTTCAGCTATATCTACGTCATGCAAAGCCTGTGAACGGGAAAGAGGCCGCTCCGGTCTCCTTTGGGGTGTCCTGTTCTTTCTACTCTCTCGCTGTTGCCAACCTGACAGCATCTCCAAAGTTCTACAGTTTCGTGAGTTGTATTTCAATTTATTATTTTTGTCATGGCTCCTGCCGAAAAAGATGAAACGCTCATTGCCAGACGTTCTTCTTATAAAGGGCAACTCACTAGATTCCGAAACTTCATCAGCAAGTTAAATCCCGCCGAGTGTGATTTAGATATCTTAACACATCGTCTTAAGTTGTACGAACGGTCTTATGATTATTATGACCAAATTCAAACAGAGATTGAATCCGCTTGTCCAGAACTGCAATTGGATCGGGACGAGGTCGAACCCTTGTACTTTGAAGGAATTGCAAAGGCCCACCAATTGATTCGCAATATCTCAGAACCGGACACTAGGGTCATCAATCCGGCCCAGTTCGTACCCGCTTCAGTTCACAAGAACAAACCGAAACCGTTACTTCCCAAGATAAGCCTACCGCACTTCTCAGGCAAGGAAGGTGAATGGTATTCTTTTTACGAACTTTACTGCTCTTTAATTCATGAAAATATCGAGATCCCAGACATACATAAATTTTACTACCTCCGCACGTCTTTGGAATCAGAGGCCTTGACCTTGGTAGAGTCACTGCCTTTAAGCGCAGACAACTACCACATCGCCTTTAATCTCCTTAAAGAGAGATATGGCAATTTAAGGTTGAGTGTCGCTCGTCATATCCGCTGTCTCTTCAACTTACCTGCCGTCAAACCTAATGACGTCACATCTTTAAGAGACCTCTTAGATTCTATGCAGTTAAATGTCAGAGCGTTATACCAGCTAAATCAGCCTGTCCAAACATGGGACACCATACTTATTCACCTAGCTACATCAAGATTCGATTTTTCGACACTGAAAGCCTGGGAGATCGAACTCGCCTACAACAAGGAACATTCGTTTGAACACCTCGTTTCGTTTCTCAACAGTCGATGTCAATTCCTTACAGCACTCGCATTTCAGTGCGAAAAAGTCGAAACGAATCCTCAGTGTCAAATTTTTGGAAAAAAACTTTCTTCTTCAAAGGGACATCAGCCCCCATTTGTCGAAAACAAACAAACCCGTTCTTCTTTCAATAATCCAAGAGAAGATATCAGGCCGCTTAACAAATCGTTAAAATGCACGCTCTGTAAAAAGCTTCACACCTTGTATTTGTGCAAATCCTTTAAAGAATTGTCTGTCGAAGATCGAAGAAAGTTTGTCTTAAACAGCAAGCATTGTTTCAACTGCTTATCACCTAAGCATTCTTCTTCGAACTGTACGTCATCAAATCTTTGTTTTCATTGCAAAAAACCGCATCATTCTTTATTGCACGTTCACGATAAATCGAGGTCATCAGCACCCGCCTCTTTAAGCTCCATGCAGAGCAGCTCCGAACAAACTAATGCTTCTTCCTGCATTTCCAACGCCGACACTTTTCACAGTGCGCAAACCCTGTTGACCACTGTACAATTTGAAATCCAAGATAGATTTGGAAATTGGTTCAAAACCCGTGGTCTTCTCGATTCCGCTTCAACGCACAACTTTGTTTCGCAATCGTTGATTAAAAAACTAGGTCTTTCGTCATCGCCTACTTCTATCAATGTGACCGGCATTGACAATTTGAAAACTCAAGTTTTGCAGTCTTCAAAATTGAAAATCAGAGACGTTTGCCAAAGAAACACCAATCTTAATCTAAACTGTCTCATTCTTACCAGTATCGGCAAGGACACTCCAAGTCACTCCATCAATACCTCCGGATTAAAGATTCCTTCGCACTTAAGGTTAGCCGATCCTCAGTTTAATGCTCAAGGTCCCATTGATGTGCTTTTCAGTGCCAATGTTTTTTGGAATTGCATTCGCAAACAAACACGCAAGTTATCTTCAACCGTGGTCGCTAGAGACACCGATTTTGGTTGGGTTATTACTGGTGGAATTCAACATCCCAGTGTTCAAACCAAAACGCAATGTCATTTCGTCACAGCTGACATAAATCCCATTTCTGAAAAAGAGAACGCTCATGTTTCAGATTTCAATATTTTTGAAAACCACTTGTCGAAACGATGTCTTATCGTGAACAACTGCGTTAACCCTGTAAGTTGTTTAAATGGGTTTTCTTTCTTCCCGCACAAAATGGCAATTCAAGTTCGCCTTGCTTTGTGTTATTTCATCTATCTTCTTATGTCATTTTTTATAGCAGTTAATTGCTTAAACTATTCCTCGAAAACTATCTTCCCCTTGTGTAAAACCATGGCTATCAGTCACCATCACTTTGCTGTACGCTATGTTTCACTTCTTTCGTTATGTAGAAGGATGGCCACGGCCGGCTCCTCCCCCCTTCCTCGCAATTGGAAGTCGCTCATGAAACCGATTGAAACTCTGAATTCTATAGCATCTAGAATAACTATTCTTATGCATAACCTTCGTCTCAATGTCCCAGCTTGTCTTCTTTGCTCGGAAGAATTAAGCTTCTTTTTGTTGAAAATTGTCCGATTTCGTGATTCTCTCAATTATGCGAAATTGATTTTCTACTTTATTTCATATAGCTTTAAATTGCTTTTTCACGTCCAAGTTACGATTGACTGCATGTCGTGTGACTCGTTCTGCTTTAAGTTACAGCTGAATCACCAAATGTTGTGTGTGTACTTCGAACTGCTTGGTTGTCAGACTTGTATGTATACACGCCTGAGGAATGCCAAGTTGTTTATTTCCTGTATGATTGCCAAAGTTCAAAGCAAGTTTCTCTTATCTCAACTCTGGCTGATTGCCAAGCATTGTCTAGCGAGTTGTTGCTACTTAAAGTACAGAAGCCGTTTGCCTACCTCCCAAAATAAACTAGTTCCGCTAAAGGACTCGATCAGCTATTTATATGCCTTATCTCGTTGTACTATGTGTGTCAAGGCTGTACTTGTTTACGTCCCTTACTTACTCATGCTCGTATTCCATAACTGCTTTGATCCCCGTTTCAAAACTTCGTTGCGTATTTCTCACGCGCTCATGAATTGCAATTTGCTTGCATATTTTGCGATCTTAATGTTCATTGATGAACAAACTTGTTTTTTCTCGACGTCACATTCGATGTGTTTTTGTATTCATGCTTGTCCTGTCACGTTTTTTGCTGACTTAAGTATTTTTCTGAGTAACCCCTTTGATACTCATTATAACTTGAGGTTATTGTTTATGGCTACTCGTTTGTTACCTATGGCGTTCTTGCTTTCTACTCGCATAGTTCCTTTGTTTATTTGGTATATTCTTGTCTTGAATAGATGTACTTGTTCCTATACGCTTTGTTTAAACTTGCCAATTCTTCTTTCTCATCGTATCGCAATCTTTACTAGTGCTTTATTTCCCTCCGCTTCTAGTTATTTCGTGATTGAAAGTGTTGATAATTCTCGCCTTTCAACTCCGCTTTCCAATGACCCTGATAACCTCCTTCCACTTACACCTGGTCGCTTCTTTACACGCACTTCTCTCTCTGCCCATCCTCCCCTTCCTAATTCTTATAGGGATTCTAATCTACCTATTGTTTGGCGTAAACTTGAAGCCCTCCGTAATTCTTTTTGGAAGAGGTGGAACTTGGAATATTTAACTTCCTTGCAGGGGAGACAGAAGTGGTTTCTTTCCAGTCCCGACATTCAAGTAGGAGACTTGGTCTTGGTTAGGGATGTTTCACCCCCCCTAGTCTGGCCTTTTCGAAAGGTGACTAAGTGTTACCCTGGAAGAGATAGGAGAGTCAGGGTATTCAGAGTCTTGACTACTAATGGTCAGATCACAAGACCACTACTGTACGGCAATTGTTTATTATTGTACTTGTTTTTCTTGCTCGCTGTTGGTGTCTGTCCCCCCAGTATGGTGTATTCTTTGAATACACGGTACGAGAGATATAATGTCTATTGCTCTTTGCATGTTCATTTCTTCCTTCCTCTTTGCCAAACACCAACAGTGATCATCTGTTTTCTCCTTGTTGGGCATGTCTCTTATGTCTTCATGAGTATGTTTCAGATATATAACTTCTGTGATCCACCTAGCGTCATCTAGTAGCGAACCTCTGAAGCTACTCAATTCCTCATCGTGCAAGATGACTTACTTATCCATTTGGCTACCAGATCTCGTTACCATCGTTAGCTACTTTCTCCTTGAGCAAGAGGACTACGTCTACTTCTTTACTCACCATGCTGCGCTAGTATCATCTATCAACTCCTTGAAGACCAGCTCACCAAGAAATCAATTATGTTTTGCTAAGTTGGCAATGCTTATATGTTCTCCTTTTGTCTCCTACCCCCCTCTCTTTCCCCCTTTTCTTGGACCCTCCGTGCTCCGCTGAGCTGCTCTCACTTCTTAGTCGGCAGTCGTAGTAATCAGTGAAGGCTCAACTAGAGCCAGCCTCCTGACCTAACGAGGCATTTTTTTAAATTCCACGCCATGTTGGAACTTTAAGCATCAGTGAGGAACTTCACCTTCGCCATGCAACAGAGATAAGTACCTTCTTCAAAGTTTTAACCTCATCTTCATGGTTTTAACTTCCTCGTGTTTTAAATGATACTTTTATAGACAGTGTGAAAATATTTACTTGAGGCAAAAATCATTCTTCGTGGGTTTTGCCATGTTGAGCTTTTACTTGGATAAGCCAACCTTACTATAAAAGAGCTTTTCTTAAGCGATTCAAACGAGAAATCCTCTCGCTACGTGGGATATTATCTAATACCCGCTGCCTATAATTTTGAAACTATTTCCTCCGTTGGATTTTTTCAAACCCCATTTTCTGCTAAAGTCGTTCTGGAACCTTCTAGAACTTGTTCTCTATCTGCGAGTCCTGCCATCATGTATTTCTCACGTACTTGGGAGAACCCTGTTTAAAACTAAATTACTACAATAGTGAATTTTCGTCCTCCGCTGGAACCTCTGGAAAATTCTATGGCGCATTTAATTGTAAATTACAGCTTTTTCAAGAAATAGACTTTCACCTACATAGTGCAATCAGTTATCTCCATAATTGCAATAACTTTTTTTCTCATAAACTTCAGTGTTTCTCTAGTGAACTTTGCATCCATCTTTACAGACTATAGTGTTAATCAGTGCTTGCTCCACTTTTCTACCGCGTCGCGATCGTCCGGTTATATTAAATACGGCCATGAACATTGTTCCTATATCCCAATGATCTTTCCTCAACCTTCTACTAACAACCATTATTTATAAAATTGTAACTTTCTATAAGGTGTTACTCACAAAGTGCCCTTCCAACTTTGCTAGTTTAACATTAATTAAATTCTGCATAATTTCTTGTGTGATACAAGTTTTAAATTTACATTGTTCCTCCTTTTAAAAGCAGGGAAAACAATTCTCTCAACTCCTGAGTGAGTTATTTTTTGGTCTCGCTAAATGAAAACTGCCTCATTTGACTGGCGAGTCTTATTCAAAGTATAAAAGGTCTAGAACCTTTCTTCTGATTAACTTTTCAGGTTCACAGTAAGTGACCTGCTCTCTTTGTATAAATCTCACAAAGTAATTCTGTTTAAATATAAGAAGTTGTAGGAACTTCCTTTTTATTCCTTATGTTTTCCATTTTGTTATCTTCGAAGTTGTTATTCTCGTTAGAATGTTCTTTCAGAGGTTTAATATAAGTACACTGCTTGTACTCCTGTAAATGTCAAAACTTTAATTATTCCATTTTGCCTATTTATGAAATCTTACCAAGATTTTAATACACGGTTTAAAAAACCTTAAAAATTGTCAATTGCCCGGAGCAACCGTTTAATGTGGAGAGGTCTGCGACCCTATTTGTTAAAAGGTTCAAATGAACCATGTTTATCAAATTTATATTGCACAATTGTTAATTTCCTCAAACTTCCTGCATTGTTAAATAAATTAAATATTTGGTTTTGGATTCATCATTTCTCTTATACTACAGTTAGGCAGGATCCTGGCTTTCCTAGCTCCTCCTAGGTTTATGCCCTCGTTCATATACAATAAAGCTTTTACTATCTGTCTGGCCAGATCATCACCCTTCCCTATAGTACTTTCATTCGTGCTTGGGAGGAAATACACTACAGGTTCTCTCTGGCAAACTGCCCAAGCCTTATCTGCGGCTCCCGTTAGCCTCGACCAAGCTCGTAGCCATTTTAGGTATCCGAGCACATATTTGCAGTGGCAACCACCTTTAAGTGTGTTTAACCCTAAACTTATAACTTTTGTGGGACTCTCCTCCTATTCTTCTATCCTTCTTTTCCAATCCCAAATCTACTTCCTTCTTTTCATCATCTTCCCTTGGTGGGTGGGTTATTCCCTAACCTATAATCTACCCAAGCACGAGAGTCAAAATATCCCGGAGCGCCAGATGGGTTAAAGCAAATCGCAAAAACGACATCGAATTTATAAAATGCTTTACTGATTTTTGGCTCAATGCAACAATAAGGATAGAAGGAGATTTAATTGGGTGAAACACATCTGGTAAAATTATCTCAGTTTATTTAAAGTTAAAATCTGACTGCAAGAATGCTCAAAGCAGCAGCATCCACGTGTGGCGATCCACACTCTTATTTACACACAATATACAGAAATCTTCCAAACACATTTGACAATCTTTTTGGAAACACAAGTCCGATTAATAGTCCTGTGGACTGTGTTCCAAATTATTAATATTTAATTCCAGTTCAAAATGAATTGTACATACTGGAAATAACGTAGATCATTGTTTAACTATTTACATGATATTAATCACTCGTAGAATAAATGTTTATAGAATTTCTTAAATTTTCACTTGTTTTCCAGTTTTCAAAAATATATCGTCGAAAATATTATCATCGAAGCAACACAAATTATTAACTCATATTAGTAACATTTGAAAAGTATTTGACCTTTGAGCATAGCATCGAAGAACTGTGAGAAGCACAACAACAATTAATTGTTCTTCTGACATTAAACAATTCGAGAAGTGACTCGATTATGAACTTCAAGTTCCAAACAAAATACATGATTTCTGAATCATCAACTTGATCAATAAATGGTTGAACCATTCAACTACTTGATTTTCCCCTTGGAATCATTATTATAAAAAATATTTATATTTATGGCCATTTCTAACAACTTTTACAACTTGCAATTCTTCGACAGAATGCGGAAATTAGAATTGTAGTTTTATAATGAATTCATTTAGTTCATGGCACTAGGATTGAAAATATCCTTCAAACTATTCGTGGTTAAAGAATAATTTTTAATTGGCAGTGGCCCATTCTACTATTTGTGTAAGAACACAATATTACAAAAACAACGGCAAAGGTCTTCCTCTGAAGAAGAATAAACTACTATCATGACAAATCCGGGTTCTAGCAAAATCAAAGTCTAAAAGGAATTCGTAAACAAGGTTGAAATAAGAACTGATGGTTTCAAAGAAATAACCTTCGGGTTATTCATACGACGAAATGTGTGGCTCCAATACTCCTACTATAAACCTGAGCCATCGAACCTGCTATTTGATTGATGCTCGAAAAAACCTTCATTCCTGCGACTTAACATGCGCACCTGGGAATGGCATTTCAACTACTCCACACACATAAATTATCTTCCCAAAATTTATACAATAAATCAAGCCTCTGCTTGTTATCAACACTGGAAGATTAATAAACTTACAAGTTTATTTTATTTTACCATTCAGTTCAACCCGTGAATTTACCATACTTATGAAAATCTTTACTTCACTTTCGAGTGTATTTACGTCATGATTTTATATAAATACAAAAATATCCTATTTGATACAAATATCATTTGCTTCCCGTTTCATGCCTCTCCGTGTTATCTGAAACATATACTTTGCTCAATGCAAATATCAACTGTTCAACCAGAACTGACATGTTGGTTGAATGCGGGCTTGCGCTAACCACTCTCCTTCGAAAAATCTCCTGTTCCAAACTAGAAATGTTTAAACTACTTCATAGGCTCTTTCTCAATACATATGATTATTAGAAAATATAATATCCAAGAATTATTTAGAAAAATTATGAAAATTATTATTATTATTATTAGTGGATTATTATTATTATTATTATTATTATTTCAAATATGTTTAATTATCATCTCATTATGTGAGAATCCACATGTTCGAACCTTCGAATATGGAAAAAATATCAATTCCTCAACAAAAATAACTTTAACTTTTACAGTTACATCGGCTGATTACCGTGATTTCCCAAAAATATGAAAAATTCAAATAAATGCTCGAAATGCTCGGTCATCGATCCTAAACTGTTCTGAGTGCTGAAAATGCTCAGAATAACTCTAATAAGTCTTGCGTAAATCATTGCAAGCTTTAAATACGACGAAAAAAAATGTGTTGGTCATCTGCAGAAAAATAGTTTGTTCCAATTAGCTAAGCATAATATAATTCAAATGTGGCTTACATTTCTTGATGGTCTTGAAGTGTAGTAAACCTGGTCTGTACCAGATTTATCCATAGACATGCCCTAGCGGACAAGCACGTATAATCCTTGTATCGGCCGCCATTGTAGACCCACAAATCGTCTAGTCAGACATAGTGGTAGTATCTTTCGACGTTTGAATAAACTGTGGTTCCATTTTAATATGGGCTTCTATCAAAGCCATAACAGTTTGTTGAAAGAGGGTCAGATCTAAGTGATCTCTTCTTGAATATGTCAGTTGTAACATAACGCACTGTAATCTCATCAGTACAAGAAAAACATTGACAGTCTAAGCAATTAACGGCTGTTCTGAAGATCGTTCCCTGGGCATGGTTTGTATATCACCATCTGCCATGCGCTAGACAACTTGCAGTTTCCCTTGCGTAGACTAATGAACGCCACCGTTATAGACTAGTCTTCAGTGTACTGACAGATCGAAGTGGTTAACTAGTTACAAATAATGAAAACTGACTTGAAATGGATTTAAACATCCAAGTATTAAGTTACTACTGGACTGTGACAAAATACTATTTTCTAGACAAAGTCTAGCATATGTCCTTTTGGAAATATAAATATTTCCACCAATGTCTGTAGAAATCAATCACCTCAGTGATTCTCCTCACCAGAAACTTCCTAAGTTCCAACTCGTTTGCGCAGCACTTCTCGTGACTATCACGATTTGAAAAGAACTTCTTCGTAGATGCGGCAACCATGTGCCTTGGCTCAGCGTAGACGCAACTTGCTTGCCAAGTGCTTGTGTAGGAGTGAGCTAACCATGCCTGCTCCAGCTGGCTTTTATTCAAAACGGTCAGGGTCACGCGTCATCGCCTGATATCTAGAAATCCTCATATCTCTTGAATCCCTGGACCGATTTACTTGATACTAATTGCATTCTCTTTCATTTGGCCGTGCCAGTAATCTGATCCCAGTCTCAAATCTCTGCTCCGTAGTTAACTATTTAATCAATAAATAGCCTCCACCTCTGCTATGACTCGTTACGTCACTTGCCATCCAACTATCGGTAAAATCCTTCGAAATGCTTCGAGAAGCAATGTAGCGCGATATTCAAATATCTGAACTTTCAAAAGCGGCTACAGCCTTTCCCTTGATATCTAGGTGTCTGAAACTTGGAATACCCATTCCTAGATTTGGGCACATCCACCCCACACCTAGCAAAAAATAAAAATTGAAAAATTTTTATTTTTCCTATCTACACATTAAATCATCTGGTTCTTGAATAATAGATCTTCAAATTCGATGCATTATAAGTTCCCACGATGTTACCAGTTCGTGTATTGGCTACTTCATAGCTTCCATTATTGTTTACTTCCACAATACGATAGGGTCCAGCGTAAAGGCTTGCAAATTTCGAGTACACTCGATTTTGCACGTCAGAGGGTGTAGGTCTTTTCACTAAAACAAGAGTTCCTACGCGCAAGGGTCTGCGAAAACGCTTTCCTCTCACTCTGCGCTCTCTCTTCTCAGCTTGACTCCTTAACTTGTCTAAAGCTAGAGTTTCCCTCATCTGACGACTTGGTTCAATCTCAGGTGGAATAGAGACGATTCGATCCCATAATCGTGTTGGTTTAATTCCATGATGTAGTAACATGGGAATCTGTCCAGTACTCTCATGAATAGTAGAGTTGATGGATTCGGATGCTAAAGAAAGAACATCCATCCATTTCCAATGCTCATTTGGACAATAGAGGCGGCAAAATTTTGCTATCTCAGCCATCACGCGTTCCGCTGGATTGCTCTCTGGATGTCTAATAGAAGAAAACAATTGTCTAATCCCAAGATTATTCATGATGGTTCGAAATTCCAAAGATGTAAATTGAGGTCCACGATCTGATAAAAGGAATTCCGGTTTGCCTGCTTCCGGAATCACGCTGTCTCTAATTCTCTTCGCACAATACTTTGCGTTTGCCTTCTGAATTGGATGTAACATGGTGTATTTGCTGAAAACATCCATGGTCACCAAAATATATCGGTTACCTCTTTTAGACTTTGGGAGAGGACCATATAAATCAGTCGCGAAGATTTCACAAGGCTTAGATGGAATAATAGGCCTTGGTAATTCTCTCAGTAATCTAGAATTATGTTTACTCCTTTGGCATAAGTCGCATTCTCGAATAGTGTTCCTGACAGTTTGTCGCATTCGCTCCCACGAAAATTTCTCTTGAATCATGTTGACTGTCTTATCTACTCCAGCATGACCTGCGATTCTATGTGCCATCCAAATAATGGGTTTTTGCAATCGTGGAGGTATCACTACTCTCAGCTTCGTATGGTCGGGATCTGCAAACTTGTAGATTAAACCATCTAACATCATGAAATCTCTGGAAATTCTTTCAGTTACCACAAAATCATCATCATTGGGATCCATGTTTCCCTGTAGAAAACGAAAAATGTTCCTAAGACGTCGGTCTCTCCTCTGGGATAAATGCAATAACCTTAACCTTCTCAAGGTATCTTCATCCTCCTGAGTCAGGTTAACTTGAAAAACCTTAGATGTAGACTCCACTGCTCTACTCAATAAATCAGCTCCCACATTCAACTTTCCAGGAGTGTGTTCAATAACTAGGTTGAATTGCTGAATAAAAAGTGACCATCTAGTTATTCTATCGCTGGCAAAGTTTGTTCTCAAAATAAACTCTAATGCGTGGTGATCAGTCCTCACAATGACTGAATGTCCAATTAACATTTTCTTCCATGACTCCAATGCGAATATTACAGCAAGTGCTTCTAACTCTGTGGTGTAATTATTTCTCTCTGATGGACGAAGTTTCCTGCTAATGAACGCCAGGTAATGTCTCGTGTGGTCTTCATCCTCTTGAAGTAGAATAGCTCCAATCCCTACGGTTGATGCATCAGATTCTATGATGAAATTCTTGGTAAAGTCAGGATACTCCAATTTCACACTGTTTACCAATAACCTCTTGGCATCTTGAAATGATTGTTCACAATCTTTATCCCATTTCCATTTATTTCCTTTCTTTAACAATTCCTGCAATGGCGCAACTGTCTTGGTGAAGTTTGGACAATGCCCTGCAAAGAATTGGCATGTCCCGAGAAAACTGCGGACATTCTTCACTCTAGTAGGTCTAGGGAAATTTGCAATTGCCTGTATCTTCGTCTCATTGGGACGGTATCCTTCTCCATCCAAAATGTGACCCAAAAATTTTATTTCCTTTCGAAAGAACTGACATTTTCGAAGGTTTACTTTGAAGTTCGCTTTTCTCAAATCTGCAAATAACATTTGAAGATGTAGCAAATGTTCCTCCTTAGTCTCAGATGCAATTAAGATATCATCAATATAACGAATTGCTATCTCTTTTACTTCAGGACTCAAATTTTGTTCCAGGGCTCTGATCAAAACGGATCCAGATGTTTTGACTCCAAATGGTAAACGGCGGAATACATATGTCTGCTGGTCAAACATAAATCCTGTAAACTTCTTAGAATCTTCACTAAGCCTAATATGATGGTAGGACGAAGTGAGATCAATATTAGAGAACCAGACCTTGCCTTGGAATTTCCTTAACAGTTCCTTAATGATTGGTGGTCTGTCATATTCTGGCAGTAATCTTGAATTCAAATTTCGCGCGTCTAAACATAGTCTCAGACTTCCATCTTGCTTAGACACTACTGCTAATGGATTGACATAAGATGTAGTGTACTTTTCAATCACATTGTTGTTTTCCATGTCCTTGATAAGCACTTTTACTCTTTCCCGATGCTTTTCTGCTACTGGATACAATTTAGCATGAAAAGGTGCATCATCATTTACACGAATACGATATTCAAAATCCTTAATTTCACCAGGCTTAATGTCAAAAATATCTTGATACTCTTCCAAAATCTTCCCTAGCTCTGGGGACTCCTTCTCAGTGTAGACTTCTCTTCCTTCAGCTTCATGAAAAATCAGAGACCATTGAGCATCTCCCTCGATGTCTTCCTCTTCTTTTCCCTCGAAGTTAATCTCTTCGGTATTCTTGAATTTAATCGTCTCTGTCTTCATATCTATCACTGCTTGATATTTCTGAATGAAATCTGCTCCCAATATCATGTCAAAAGCCATGTCCTTCATTACAACAAATACATGTCGGAAATCATGTCCTCCAATTGTAATACATAAGTATAATTGTGTTTTACACAGAGATATTTTATTGGGTATTATTCCTTGGATCTTAATTCCTGATACTGGAATCTCCTCTAAATTCTCTTTGAGCTTCCACAGAATATAAAGCTTCTCACTCACCAGACAAAGCATAGCCCCAGTATCGATCAAAGTATCGACAGGCATACCGAATACTTCGCATGATATAATTGGCATTCTAATTCTGGTACCCATTTCTTTTCGTTCGTCATTCTGTTGAATTAAATCATCATCCTCTGCTTGCCATTTAATAATTCTGGAAGTGAAAGTATTCAAAATTCTATCTTCTACTGTGAATTCGAAGTTTTTTTTTTCATTACCATTCCCCCGGGATTGTTGTGTTCCCGATGGACCTGGATTATTGGGCCTCTGCTCCACAAATTGCAAGTTATCTTGGTGTCTTGCTTCCAAATTTTTCCTCGTCTCCTTGTTAAACTCTTCGTTGGACTGACGAGTATCTACATTCCCTCTGTTGTTGTAGTTATTTCTACCATAGGATCTTCTTTCCAGGTACCTTCCTTGAGTATCACGTGGTCTTCTCCATCGAGTGTTGTATCGATTACCACCATCTGGTCTCGCATATGGCTTGTAACTGTATCTGTTACTGTATTGGTTCCATCCTCTCTTATTGGGATCTTCCCTCGGCGATTTCTCTTCTCGCTCCTCTCGAATCTCTCGAGGTGTCTGAGAATAACTATCAGCCATAACAGCATACACAGCGTTGTTATTCTTTGCTCCCTTTTGATGGAAGAATTGAGCGTTTGTATGATCCAGCTTCTGTAATACTTCATCAAATTGTTCCATATTATAGATATCAGCAGCGATCAAAGTCCTCTGGACGTCTGCTGGAAATTGACGTATCAATGCAGTAATCAACTCGTTATCTGGCATTGGCGGATCTAAATGTTGAAGTTTAGACAGCTGTCCAGAAAAGTACGTAGAGTATCGAGTAGGTTGTGACGTCGAGAATCTCTTCGAATATAACTCTGCTCTCACTTGCTGTTGGGTTTCCGGGGACCAAAACTTCTTCAATAGCCCACGAGAAAACTCCTCAAAAGTGGTTAGAGTGGATCTAAATGCTCTAAACCACAAAAGTGCGGGACCTTCCAAGAACTTCCCTATCACTCGGATCTGTCTTTCTTTAGGGATCTTAGAATCTTTCTCTCAAAAATTCCACGGGTGTTACAGAATCTCGCCCTGAAAATTTAGAAGGCTTATCCTCTATATTCTTAAATACAGTTATGGGGTTGGATTGAAATACTGTCCTGACCTCATCCTGTCTATCAGTCTCTCTAGCTCCTCCTAGATTTATCTGTATCTGTTCCTTTCCCCTTACGTTTGGCATTTTCAACAGATGATCAGACTGTTTCTCATCCTTGATTTGACTTTTCATAGCCTCAAGTTCCTTCTGGTTTTCTTCTGCCATCTTCTTAATTGCTTCAGTCTCTTTACAATTTTCTTTAACATCAATGGATATCTGGTTCATAACAGCCTCATGACTTTTCAATGACCCTGTCATATCTGATATGTCCTTCTGAGTTGCTTGGATATCCTTGGCAATTACTTCAATGTGGGATGACGAAGATTCCCTAATCTCCTTGAATCCCTCTTGATTCTCCAGCTTGAGTGTGTCTTTAATTTCATTGACAACTGTGGTTTTGATTTCAGTTTGCAACTCATTAATCACACCTTCTCTTATTTCTCCCATGACAAGTTCTTTGAATTGTTCCGTTAAACGTTGAACAACTAGGATTCCCATCTCGTTACTCTCCTTCTTCACTCGGACTTCCAGGTTGACCATGTCTTCACCAACTTTCCTAAGACCATGTTCTATCCTATCAGCTAAGCTTTGGGATCGAAGATAGGCATCGCGAAATTTATCGTCCATTAAACTTGCGTTAGTAGCTAATGAAGTTTCGAGCTCATGTGTTTTATCGCATAATTTATTCATTTTACTTTCAAGTGTCATTTTCAAAATTTCAGAATTCTCTTTAAATTTACTTTCCATTGAATTAAATTTACTATTTAAATTTTCTT
The DNA here is from genome assembly GCA_946902985.2 of Meconema thalassinum. Lineage (NCBI taxonomy): Eukaryota > Metazoa > Arthropoda > Insecta > Orthoptera > Tettigoniidae > Meconema > Meconema thalassinum. Next base: position 1,524,569,785 of record OX336389.2, on the reverse strand, counting down.
TCAAATTACCTTTTAACCTGTTTTCTAAAGAATCAGAATTTTCTTTAAGTTTATTTTCCAAAGAATCAGAATTTTCTTTAAGTTTATTTTCCAAAGAATCAGAATTTTCTTTAAGTTTATCCTCCAAACTTTCCTTAAGTTTATTTTCTAAAGACTCAGAATTTTCTTTAAGTTTATTTTCTAAAGAATCAGAATTTTCTTTAAGTTTATTTTCTAAAGAATCAGAATTTTCTTTCAAGTTATCTTTTAACCTGCTTTCTAAAGAATCAGAATTTTCTTTAAGTTTCTTTTCCAAAGCCTCAGTATTATCTTTCATAATAGCTGCTACACGCAGTCCAGCCTGTTTTGAACTCTCCTCCAAACTCCTCATCATCCTCATCATTTCTTCCATAATTTCAATTATTATTCAAAACTTAGGGGTATACAACAGTGGCAAACACAAGCTTATAACTAGAACAAGAAATATGAATAGCTAATTGGAACACTATAATAAAATGAGATTTGTCCTAATGTCGACGTGATGGAAAACAAAAGTCTCTACTTTTACGAATTACATTTACCATAATATCACAAGAAAAATATGCAAGTTCTCAAATATCCTCCACCTGGATTCTAATAATGTGTATATCCAGTCATCGAACGTTTACTACTGAATTTACTTGACGCCCTAATGGTTAAGCCATTATCAAAATTATCAAACCCATTCTAATTATTAACCAAGTTAAATTTTTAATTTTCCCCACTAATTGGGTTTCCTACTAATTTATTCATCCAAACCAGACATCTCTCAACTCCCAAAATATTTCTATAAAAATTATCACAATTTCAAATCGTCATGCGATTGACCATGTCTAAATCGGGACCCACGTTCGAAGCCATTTCTCTCTCTATCTTATTTTATGTGCCCGTTTAGACCGGAGTCCGCACGACCACATATGCATTTTACCAATAATCAGTCAGCACGAGAGTCAAAATATCCCGGAGCGCCAGATGGGTTAAAGCAAATCGCAAAAAACGACATCGAATTTATAAAATGCTTTACTGATTTTTGGCTCAATGCAACAATAAGGATAGAAGGAGATTTAATTGGGTGAAACACATCTGGTAAAATTATCTCAGTTTATTTAAAGTTAAAATCTGACTGCAAGAATGCTCAAAGCAGCAGCATCCACGTGTGGCGATCCACACTCTTATTTACACACAATATACAGAAATCTTCCAAACACATTTGACAATCTTTTTGGAAACACAAGTCCGATTAATAGTCCTGTGGACTGTGTTCCAAAATTATTAATATTTAATTCCAGTTCAAAATGAATTGTCCATACTGGAAATAACGTAGATCATTGTTTAACTATTTACATGATATTAATCACTCGTAGAATAAATGTTTATAGAATTTCTTAAATTTTCACTTGTTTTCCAGTTTTCAAAAATATATCGTCGAAAATATTATCATCGAAGCAACACAAATTATTAACACATATTAGTAACATTTGAAAAGTATTTGACCTTTGAGCATAGCATCGAAGAACTGTGAGAAGCAAAACAACAATTAATTGTTCTTCTGACATTAAACAATTCGAGAAGTCACTCGATTATGAACTTCAAGTTCCAAACAAAATACATGATTTCTGAATCATCAACTTGATCAATAAATGGTTGAACCATTCAACTACTTGATTTTCCCCTTGGAATCATTATTATAAAAAATATTTATATTTATGGCCATTTCTAACAACTTTTACAACTTGCAATTCTTCGACAGAATGCGGAAATTAGAATTGTAGTTTTATAATGAATTCATTTAGTTCATGGCACTAGGATTGAAAATATCCTTCAAACTATTCGTGGTTAAAGAATAATTTTTAATTGGCAGTGGCCCATTCTACTATTTGTGTAAGAACACAATATTACAAAAACAACGGCAAAGGTCTTCCTCTGAAGAAGAATAAACTACTATCATGACAAATCCGGGTTCTAGCAAAATCAAAGTCTAAAAGGAATTCGTAAACAAGGTTGAAATAAGAACTGATGGTTTCAAAGAAATAACCTTCGGGTTATTCATACGACGAAATGTGTGGCTCCAATACTCCTACTATAAACCTGAGCCATCGAACCTGCTATTTGATTGATGCTCGAAAAAACCTTCATTCCTGCGACTTAACATGCGCACCTGGGAATGGCATTTCAACTACTCCACACACATAAATTATCTTCCCAAAATTTATACAATAAATCAAGCCTCTGCTTGTTATCAACACTGGAAGATTAATAAACTTACAAGTTTATTTTATTTTACCATTCAGTTCAACCCGTGAATTTACCATACTTATGAAAATCTTTACTTCACTTTCGAGTGTATTTACGTCATGATTTTATATAAATACAAAAATATCCTATTTGATACAAATATCATTTGCTTCCCGTTTCATGCCTCTCCGTGTTATCTGAAACATATACTTTGCTCAATGCAAATATCAACTGTTCAACCAGAACTGACATGTTGGTTGAATGCGGGCTTGCGCTAACCACTCTCCTTCGAAAAATCTCCTGTTCCAAACTAGAAATGTTTAAACTACTTCATAGGCTCTTTCTCAATACATATGATTATTAGAAAATATAATATCCAAGAATTATTTAGAAAAATTATGAAAATTATTATTATTATTATTAGTGGATTATTATTATTATTGGTATTTTATAGACAGCGGGTATTAGATAATATCCCACGTGGTGAGAAGATTTCTCATTTAAATAGCTTAAGAAAAGCTACTTTTTATTAAGGTTGGCTTAGACAGACAAAAGCCCAACATAGCAAATACCGCGAAGGATGATTTTTGCCCCAAATAAGTAATCTCACACTGCCTATAAAATGATCATTGAAGTATGTAGAATTAAAACCGATGAAGATGAGGTTAAAACCTTAAGTCTGTACTTATCTTTGTTGCATGGCGAAGATGAAGTTCCCTTTGACGGATACCTTCTGTGCCAACATGGCGTAGAATGTAGAGAGTGCCTCTTGGTTTGAGGAGACTGGCTCTGGTTGAGCTTTGACTGACCAAGTCAACTGCCGTCTTACAAGTGAGACCCACTCAGCAAAGCGCGGAGGGTCCAAGGAAGGGAAAAGAGTGGGGGTAGGAGACAAAAGGAATACATATAAGCATGACCAATATTGTAAACTTAAATTCTCTTGAGGATATGGTCTCCAAAGAGTTGATAGCAGGCGATACTAGCACAGCCTGGTGGGTGAAAGAGTAGACGAAGTTCTCTTGATCACGGAGATAATAGCTGGCGATGGCAACGAGAACTGGTGGCCAGATGGATAAGTAAGTCCTCTTGTACAGGGAAGAATTGAGTAACTTCTGAGATTCGCTGCTAGATGACGCTAGGTGGGTCATGGAAGATGTATATCTAGAACAGACTCACAATGACATAAGAGACATGACCACCAAAGAGAAAATAGAAGTTGACTGTTGGTGTTTGATAAAAAGGAGGAAATGAACAAGGAATGAGCTTTAAAATTTATATTCTCTCGTACCGTGTATTCCAAGAATTCACCATACTGGGAGGGAAACACCAACAGAGAACAAATAGGCAGTTAAACGTTTAAAGGTAATGGAGCGATCAGAGACAGTGGTCTTGTGATCGGACCATTAGTGGTCAAGACTCTGACCAGCCTGACTCTCCCATCTCTTCCATGATAACACTCGGTCACTCTACCAGAAATCCAGACCAAGGGAGGAGAAACATCCCTAACCACGACCAGGTCCCCCACTTTAATGTCGGGACTGGAAAGAAACCACTTCTGTCTCCGTTGCAGGGACGTTAAATATTCCAAGTTCCACCTCTTCCAAAAGGAATTGCGAACGGCTTCAAGTTTACGCCAAACAATAGGTAAATTAGAATCCCGGAAAGAATTGGAAAGGGGAGGAGGGGCAGAAAGAGAAGTGCCTATAAGGAAGTGACCAGGTGTGAGTGGAAGCAGGTCATCAGGGTCATTGGAAAGAGGAGTTAAAGAACGAGAATTAACAACACCTTCAATCGCAAAATAGCTAGAAGCTGCGAGAAGTATAGCTCTAGTAAAGATTGCGATAAGATGCGAAAGAAGGATTAACAAGTTTAAACAAAGCGTATAGAAACAAGAACATCTATTAAGGATAAGAATATACCAAATAAACAAAGAAACTATGCGAGTAGGAGGCAAGAACGCCATAGGTAACAACAATCTAGTAGCCATAAACAATGACCTCAAGTTATAATATGTATCAAAGGGGTTAATCAGAAAAATACTTAAGTCAGCGAGAAACGTGACATGACAAGCATAAATACAAAAACCCATCGAATGTAACGACAAGAAAAAAACAACTTTGTTAATCAATGAACAATAAGATTGCAAAATATGTAGGCAAGGAGCAATACATGAGCGCGTGAAAATACGCAACGATGTTATGAAACAAGAATCGAAGCAGTTGTAGGATACGAGCGTAAGCAAGTGGGAGAGACAGGCAAACACGGCCTTGACCCACATTACACAGCGAGATAAGGAATATAAATAACTGAAAGAGTCCTTGACCGGAACAAGCTTATTTTGGTAATGAGGTGAACGGCTTCCGAGATTACGGGAACAACTCGCAAGACAATGGTTGGCAATCAGCCAGAGTTGAGATAAGGGAAACTTGCTCTGACCTTTGGCAAGCATAAAGGAAATGAACAGCAGTTTGGCCTTACTCGAGCTTGTATAAAAACAAAATTGACAAACAAGCAGTTCGAAATAAACAAACAACACAAGCACAATCAGCTGTGACTTAAAGCGGAGCAAGTGACACGACATGCAGTCATTCGTGGCTTGGACGTGAAAAACCAATTTAGAGACATATGAAATAAAGTAGGATCTCAATTTCGCATAATTTTGAGGATCACGGAATCCGACAATTTTCAACAGAAAAAAGCTTGATTCTTCCGAAAAAAGGAGAGAAGCTGGGACATTGAGAAGGAGTTTATGCGTAAGAATAGTTATTCTAGATGCTAGAGAATTCAGATTTTCAAGCGGTTTCAAAAGCGGCTTCCAATTGTGAGGAAGGGGGAAGGAGCCGGCCGTAGCCATCCTACTAAATAGCGAAAGAAGTGAAACATAGCTTACAGCGAAATGATGGTGACTGATAGCCATGGTTTTACACAAGAGGAAGATAGTTTTCAATAGAGAGTTTAAGCAATTACCTGCTATAAAAATGACATGAGAAGGTAAACGAAGTAACACAAGGCGAGGCGAACTTGAATTGCCATCTTGTGCGGAAAGAAGGCAAAATCATTTAAACAACTTACAAAGGGGGCGTAGTTGTTTACAATGAGACATCGTTTCGGCAAGTGTTTTTCAAAAGTATCGAGATCGAAAACATAGGTGTTCTCTTTTTCAGAAAGGGGATTTTTATCAGCAGTAACGAAATGACATTGCGATTTGGTTTGAAGACTGGGATGTTGGATTTCACCAGTAATAACCCAACCAAAATCGGTGTCTCTGGCGACCACGTTTGAGGATAACTTGCGAACCTGTTTACGGAGGCAATTCCAAAAAACATTGGCACTGAAAAGTACATCAATGGGACCTTGAGCATTAAACTGAGGATCAGCTAATCTTAAGTGCGAAGGAATCTTTAAACCGGAAGTATTAATAGAGCTGCTAGGAGTGTCCTTTCCAATACAGGTAAGAATGAGACAGTTAAGATTGGTGTTTCTTTGACAAATGTCTCTGATTTTCAATTTTGAAGACTGCAAGGCTTGAGTTTTCAAATTGTCAATGCCGGATACATTGATGGAAGTGGGAGATGAAGAAAGACCTAGTTTTTTAATTAACGATTGCGAAACAAAGTTCTGAGTTGAAGCGGAATCGAGAAGACCGCGGGTTCGAAACCAATTTCCAAATTTATCTTGGATTTCGAATTGTACAGTGGACAAAAGGGCTTGCGCACTGTGAGATGTTTCGGCGTTAGAAATGCAGGAAGAAGCATTAGTTTGTTCGGAGCTGCTCTGCATGGAGTTTGAAGAAGCGGGTACTGGTGACCTCGATTTATCATGGACGTGCAATAAAGAATGGTGCGGTTTTTTACAATGGAAACAGAGTTTGGAAGACGTACAGTTTGAAGAAGAATGCTTAGGTGACAAGCAGTTGAAGCAATGTTTACTATTGAAGACAAACTTCCTTCGATCTTCGACAGACAATTCTTTAAAAGATTTGCACAAGTACAAAATGTGCAACTTTTTGCAGAGCATGCATTTTAAAGATTTGTTGAGCGGCCTGATATGTTCTCTTGGATGGTTGAAAGAAGCAGAACGGGTTTGCTTGTTCTCGACAGATGGGGCTGATGACCATTTGAAGAGACAAGTTTTTTCTCAAAAATGTGACACTTATGACTCGTTTCGACATTTTCGCACTGAAATGAGAGTGCTGTAAGGACTTGGCACCGGCTGTTGAGAAACGAGATGAGGTGTTCAAACGAATGTTCCTCGTTGCGAGTGAGTTCGATCTCCCTAGCCTTTAATGTCGAAAAATCGAATCTTGATGTAGCTAGATGAATAAGAATAGTGTCCCAAGTTTGTACTGGTTGCTTGAGTTGATATAACGCTCTCACGTGCAATTGAATAGAGTCTAACAGGTCTCTTAAAGAGGTGACGTCATTAGGTTTGACGACTGGCAGGTTGAACAGACAGCGGATGTGGCGAGCCACACACAAACGTAAATTGCCATATCTCTCTTTAAGGAGAATAAAGGCGATGCGGTAGTTATCTGCGCTTAAAGGAAGTGACTCCACCAAGGCCAAGGCCTCGCCTTCCAAGGACGTACGCAAGAAGTAGAATTTATGAATGTCGAGAATGTCAGTATTTTCATGAATTAGGGAGCAGTAAAGTTCATAAAAATAATACCATTCACCTTCCTGGCCTGAGAAGTGAGGTAGGCTTATCTTTGGAAGTAACGGTTTCGGTTTATCCTTGTGAACTGAAGCGGGTGCGAACTGGGCCGGATTGATGACCCTAGTGTCCGGTTCTGAGATACTGCGGATCAGTTGGTGGGCCTTGGCAATCCCTTCAAAGTACAAGGGTTCGACCTCGTCCCGATCCGATTGAAGTCCTCGGCAAGCGGATTCAATCTCGGTTTGAGTTTGATCGTAATAATCATAGGACCGTTCGTACAACTTAAGGCGTTGTGTCAAGATGTCTAGATCACACTCGGCGGGATTTAATTTGTTGATGAAATTTCTGAATCCGGTGAGTTGCCCTTTATAGGAAGAACGTCTGGCAATGAGAGTTTCATCCTTTTCAGTAGGAGCCATGTCAGAGAAAAAAGATTAAAATGTAACTCACGAAACTGTGGAACCTTGGAGATGCTGTCAAGCTGGCAGCAGCCAATAAGTTGAAAGAAAGGGACACACCACGGGAGACAGGAGCGGCCTCTTTCCCCTTCACAGGCTTTACATGATGTAGTTATAGCTGAAAGATCAAAGCAGATATTAATAATTTGTAAGGTATTGTCAAATGACACTTGACAAAGAATAGAAATAGCAAATGGACGCTCCCGGGTTTCTGGTACCAATTCTTGGGTAGATTATTGGCTGAGGAATAACCTAACCACCAAGGGAAGATGATAAAGAAAAGGAGGTGGGTTTCGGACTGGAGAAAAAGGATACAAAAATAGGAGGAGAGTCCCACAAAAGTTATGAATTTAACTTTAAATGCACTCAGAGGCGGTTGCCACCGCAAATCCGCTCTCTGATACCTAAAGTTGGTAAGGACCTGGTCGAAGCTGACGGGAACCGCAGCTAGGACTTGGGCGGTTTGCCAGAGAAAGGCTATAGCGTATTCCCTCTCAAGCGTGCATATGCCTACTATGGGGAAGGGTGATGGTCTGACAAGACAAATAGTAACAGATTTATTGCGTATAAACGAGGGCATGAACCTAGGATGAGTCAGGGAAGACAGGATCTTGCCTAACCGTTGTACCAGAGAAATGATGAATCAAAAAAAAAGAAAGTTTAAGTTTATTTAACAATTCAAAGGAAGTTGATGACTTTAACAAAGATTTATTTTCAATTTGGTTAACAATTTTGGAGTCACAGACCTCAGAAAACATTAAACGTTTGCGCCAGGCAATTAACAATTTATTAGGTTTCAAACCTTTATAAAATCCTAGCAAGGATTTAAAATAGCGAAGATAAAAATTCAAAATTTAAAGACAATTAAGGTGATTAAACTTTTAACAATAAATAGAGTACAAGGTGTGTACTATAAGAAATCTCTGCGTACCTATCTTAGAAAATGTTACAACTTCAAAATAACAAAGAAAGAGAACAGGTAGAATGAAAGAGAAGTTCCTATAACTTCTTATATTTATGCAGAATTGCTTTTATGATAGCTATGCAAAATAGAGCAGGTCACTTACTGTGAAACATGAGGAGAAAGTCAAAAGGAAGGTTCTAGACTTCCTATGTTCAAGTAGGAATCACGAGACAAATGGGGCAGTTTCCCTTTCGTTAGACCTAGAAATAACTCACTCATGAGTTGAAAGAATTGTTTTCCCTGATTATAAGGGAGAAACAATGTAAACTTGAACCGTGTATAAAACACGTGGTTATGCAGAAATTAATTGATGATAAACAAGCAAGATGGAAGGGCACTTCGTTAGAGTGACACCTCATTGAAAATGATCTAGAGTAACAATTTTATTAATATGGTTTGTTAGTAGAAGGTTTAGGAAAGATCAATTGGGATTTAGGATCAATGTTCATGGCCTTATTTAAGGTAAACGGACGATCGCGACGCGGTAGAAAAGTTGAACAAGCACTAGTTATCACTATAGTCTGTTAAATGGATGAAAAGTTCACTGTAGTAACACGAAGGTTATGGCAAAGAAAGTTATTGCAATGATGAAAAAGGACTGGTAGCACTAGATAGGCGAAAGTCTATTGCTTGAGAAAGTTGTGTATTACAATTAAATGCGCCATAGAACATTCCAACGGTGGAAGAAAGTTAGCTATTGAGCTTTAATTCAGAAGGAAGATTCTTCAATTTTCAATAGTATTCTCACAAGTGAGTGAAAAATACATGACGGCAAGACTTGTAGATAAAGTACAGGATCTGAAAGGTTCCAGAACGATCCTAATAGAAGAATGGAGCCAAAGTTAATCCAGCGGAGGAACTAGCTTGGTATTTTATAGACAGCGGGTATTAGATAATATCCCACGTGGTGAGAAAATTTCTCATTTAAATAGCTTAAGAAAAGCTACTTTTTATTAAGGCTGGCTTAGACAGACAAAAGACCAACATAGCAAATCCCGCGAAGGATGATTTTTGCCCCAAATAAGTAATCTCACACTGCCTATAAAATGATCATTGAAGTATGTAGAATTAAAACCGATGAAGATGAGGTTAAAACCTTAAGTCTGTACTTATCTTTGTTGCATGGCGAAGATGAAGTTCCCTTTGACGGATACCTAATGTGCCAACATGGCGTAGAATGTAGAGAGTGCCTCTTGGTTTGAGGAGACTGGCTCTGGTTGAGCCTTGACTGACCAAGTCAATTGCCGACTTACAAGTGAGACCCACTCAGCGAAGCGCGGAGGGTCCAAGGAAGGGAAAGTGTGGGGGTAGGAGACAAAAGGAATACATATAAGCCTGACCAATATTGTAAACTTAAATTCTCTTGAGGATATGGTCTTCAAAGAGTTGATAGCAGGCGATACTAGCACAGCCTGGTGGGTGAAAGAGTAGATGAAGTTCTCTTGATCAGGGAGATAATAGCTGGCGATGGCAACGAGAACTGGTGGCCAGATGGATAAGTAAGTCCTCTTGTACAGGGAAGAATTGAGGAACTTCTGAGATTCGCTGCTAGATGACGCTAGGTGGGTCATGGAAGATGTATATCTAGAACAGACTCACAATGACATAAGAGATATGACCACCAAAGGGAAAATAGATGATCACTGTTGGTGTTTGATAAAAAAGGAAGAAATTAACAAGAAAAGAGCATTAAAATTTATATTCTCTCGTACCGTGTATTCCAAGAATACACCAAGCGGTACTCGTCTGTAAACAATACATTGCTCCAGTGACGCAGCTGCCAGTTCCTATGGTCCTCAGCAATTCGAAGTCGCTCTTTCCTGTGCCGAGCAGTTAATCGTGGGACCTGATGAGGTCGTCTTGGTCTTAAACCTGCCTCTTGGAGTATGTTGCGCATTGTTTGGTCAATGACACCAGTTGCTGCTCTTAGATCATTTTGCAGGTCCCGGGCGGTCGACGAACGCCGGCGGAGAGAATAATTCACCATATATCGGTCGTCTCTGGCCGTTGTATTTCGTTTACTCCCTTGCCCTGGCTTCCGTGTGTATGAAGTTGTTCCACAAAATCGTTTCCAAACCCTCCCAACAGATGAAGCCACATTAAGCTCTGTAGACACTGCACGAATAGTCCAACCTTACTGCAGTATTGTCACAGCCCGAACACGTTCGGTCTCATTCAGATGCCTCATTTCGACTAATGCAACGTACACCAAGTGGATAGGAACGTACACTTCACTTACACGCACTCGAGGACAGAGTGCGACATTGCTTGTCTATTTCACTCTGCGGCATAGCACGATACATGTGTCTACTGCCACTAAGCCGTGGTTTTCCAATGAAATCTGGAGGTGTCCTCGCATTCTTAAAACATGTCGGAAGAATACGGGCAACAGTATATGCCGTAATCAGGGACTACGTACATGGTACACGCGAACAAATTCCTGTCCCTCTAATTGTTTTGAGCAGTGTAGTTGTTATTTTGATGAACGGTATATGCCTGTCAATGCAATTCTATTGTTCCCATAATTTATTTTGAGTCTAAGGAATTTGAAATCATTTAAGTCTTAGTTTCTACCTCATGGTCAATGGAATTCTTCACCATAAAACAACTCCATCACATTTATTAGAACATCCTTCGTTATTATATGTTTTATAGTTTGAATGCTTGCATATATTAAAGATACCTAATTTCCAAGTCTCTGTGAGTATAACGACATCAAATATATGGTTATATGCTTCTAACTCGGCATCTAAATTAATTTATTTTGATAGACTTCTAATATTTGTGTGAAATATTCTTAAGTTATTTACCTTCTTAAATTTAAGTATTTGAGACACACATTGATGAATACTTCTACCTACTTCAATTTGATATCTTACAAAGTCTTCATTAAATAAATTCATACACAGAAATATTTGACAGGAACAGGATATTTACAATCAGTCAGCTGTTGACATCTGTTGGTAAGGTATACTAATTACGGTATTGGATGTTTCGTCAGAAGTGAAAAAGCGACTAGCAGGTAGGGTTGATCGCTCTGTGGCAGTAAGAGGGGGAACCGGGTGAGTTAGCCGTGGTCGTTAAGGCCTGACTGCTGGTAGTCGCTCACATCCGGGAGGCGAGGAGGTTCGAATCCCCCAGCCGGCAACCTTGAAGGTGATCTTCTGTGGTTTCCCATCTTCCTTCCAGGCAAATGCCGGGGTTGGTCCCTCACTATAGGCCACAGCCGCTACCTTCCAACTCCTCGACCTTCCATTCCAACTTTCCTCCCCAACGGTACTTGTAGCTCACCCATTGGGTGTCCGTCTCGAAGCAGCTACAAAACTGGCGAGCCGAGCATGTCCTCCGACACTCCCGGCACTAAAAGCCATACGCTAAAAAGTAAGAGGGGAGCAGTAAGTGGGAGGGGAGGGGTTAAAAACCTTTGCCGTGAGCTGAAGTAAGACTGATATCACTAATTTCGCCTTTACCGCTTGAAAATTAAACTATTCTTCTCTCTGTTGGTGTCGACCCCCAGCTTGGTGTATTTCTTGGAATACACGTTTAGTTAGAGTTAGCAGTCGCTGCTCTTTGCTTTTCTCTTTTCATTAGTTCTTTTATTTCCCTTCTCGCAGACACCAACAGTGACCCTTTATGTATTCCCTTTTCTTTGAACATGTATTTATTTTATGAAAGTTTGTTTCAGTTGTGTATTTTCTGCTACCTTGCCCCAGCTCACCAAGCCGAAACTTGTCGAAGCTTTTGAATTCAGCAATTTCAAGAATGGTTTTAACCCACTCAAGCAGATATATCTCGTTGTCGTATCTGCAATCTCCTAGAAGACTCTATTCTATGAATCAAATTGTACTATGTAGAGTGTTTTATTTTATCAAGTTACCCACTCTGGTTTTATTCTTTCTGGTTCCCCCTCCCTCCCCGCTTGCTCTAGCTCACTGTGTGTTCAAATTTCTCGCTCACTTCTCGTCTAGTCGGCTACGTGAAAGGTTCAGACCTCTCTCAGCTGCTTGCCTCCTTTCTAAATGAGGTAATATCATATCGAAGCCATGTTCTAAGATGGATCTAACGGCTGCAGGAAACATCATGGGAAGCTAGGTACCTAACTTCAAGTGATTTTAACCATGTTTTCAAAGGGTTTTAATCTAACAGTAAAGCTTTAATGGATTGTATAGGCAGTATTTTGATTTTCCCAATATTGTGCAACAACTGCCCCACGCGGGAATTATTATGCTTAGCCAACTAGACTCGCTAATAAAGTCATGAAATCTAGCATTTCTTTTACTAAATAAGGGAATAACTTCCCTGCAACGTGGGATTCTGCTAAAACTTATAGCTGTCTAATACATAACTTTTTTCCTCCGTGGGATTTCTACTGCCCTATTCAACTGTCATTACATCTCTGGAAATTTCCATTCGCAATAGACTCTAAACTGTGAAAAACTGTACTCAATAACTTCAAATTATTTCTAAACTCTAATTCAAAGTGAACTCATTAACTGCAACATCCAAGAATCCATAACGCTAAAACCCCGTCAAAGTGTAACTCAATGCAACTATACTTACTGCAATAGTGACAATTTATAGTCATTCAACAAACTTTAGTGCTAAAATACAGTGCCCGGTTAACGATCTTCCACGCTGCGAATCGATAAGAGCAATAAAATTGGCCAGGACTCTAATCCCACATTTCCTATATTCCTAATTTCCATTACTAACAATTTAGTGTATATTTAAATTGTTTTGTTATATTACAACGAAGTTTTGTGTAAAATTAGTTTCCCTCCCACTTATGTTAGGTATACAATTTATTAATTCTAAATATCCATGTGGAAATAAACCCACATTTTATACGCAATTTTTTCCTGCTGCTTCCAGGAAGTTCGACTTTTCCAATTGTTAAATATTTATATCTGGTTTGGTTTAATCCAGGCTTCGTTAATGCGACCTGCCGCTTTTGAACTTAGCATTTCTTAAAGTTTGTTTCAATATCTTAGTGGTCATAAGTCCACTTCTTAATCACTTTTTTCTTCTCCTGCTGCGTCCAGGAATTTACAATTCGTTATTTATAGCCTTCTGCCCACTAATAAGGCATTCTTAAAGCATTAATATGTGCCTTGCCAGTGTAAAGCAAAATGTTTATGTATCTCCAAACGAAGTATTTGAACCTATTGTAAAACCTCTTTATTATTATAGGTATGAGGCTTTTAAATTGTTTAAAACCTTCTTTCTTTAGCCCAAAATAGATCTGAGATATAATTTTTTAAAAATAAAATCTCTATTATTTTTTTCTACTTCTATTGCTAGACGAACTGTTAGGGAGGACCTATCCTTCCCTATTTTTTATCCTGAATTGATTCTATATTGAAAGAAATAAACAAAATCACCCAATGATAAGTTCACTACAAACTCAATCACTTCTTGCGTTTAGAGCAAAACTTCTGCTAACATTTCTTAAAAAGTTTCTTTTGGCTATCATAGCTAATTCTAGTAAATTATTTGATTTATTGTTTAGAATTTTAGTTTTGATCAAGTTAGGTTTGAGTTTTTCATCCTTTCTAAACTTTTAGTCGGCACCCTGCTGGATAAGTGTTTAGCCTTACACAATTGGTTCTCTCTAACGGTTTCTACTATTAATAATAAAAATATCGCTAAAAGATCCAAAGGTGCTTTATCTCTGCCCTCTCTGGGGGCATTTGGTCTTTCTGTCAGGGATCCGACAGTGTCGGGTAATAAAATTATTCCGGCTAATTTAAATTTTTCTAGCATTTCAGAATGCTTTCTAAAATCTCACCCCTTTGAAGGGGAAGTACATAAGTAATTTGCATCTGGAATACCTTTGTTCGCCAGTGCACTACGCTCCTACAATATACCCAAATTCACGCTCGGGAGGGAAAGAGCACTTAGCGACAGCCTGCCGGTAACCTCAGCTCACGCTGCTCTCTGCGTTATCCATGCTTAGGCTCCCACTTATTCAAGTTGCTTCCACAAGCTTCGCACAACATAAATATTTTTTCTCACTATTTATTATTTTGGCTTGAGTTCTCTTCCTCTTTGCCTAAGATCGTTTCCACTCCTAAACCTTTTTCCCTTTTCTTTTTAAATCATCTTCCCACGGGTAGTGTCTGAGCTCAGGCTTAATCTACCAACAGTATAACCAAAGATGCGGTTTTTCTTTTTGCCTCTTGCTTATTTCCTTCTGGACCCGAGAGATCCAAAGCAGATCCAACGTTGTCCATTTCAGGTACGCGCCAATGCCACAAAATGAAGAGCCATGGGAAAGGAAAACAAGGCAAACTAGAATTGCACTTTTCTTCAGATGAACATAAGGCCGCTGTGGCAGATTACTGCCATTTCATTAAGGAAGATTCCCACGTCGATTCAATGTAAAAAAATAAGAAGTCATCAGGAAGGAGCATTTGCGTCATTTCAATAAAGATGCAATTAAAATTTTATTCGATGTTACTTGCCTTTATCTAAACAAGGATTGGCTTTTCGCGGTCATGGCGATTACAAAAAAGAAATTTTGAATAGATACTACAATTAATTTCACGTCATAATCCTACCATGAAAACGTTGTTGGATGAAGCTAATTTCCAACCATATAGAGCGTCGTATTTATCTTTGAAATCCCAATATGAATTCGTTGACTTAATGGCAACAGATATTCGTAAAGTATTTTAAAAAAGTGAATAATGCACAAATGTTCATAGTAATGGTAGACACGCCTCCTGATGTATCTCATGACGATGAGCTATCGATTATTGTACGTTTTATTGATGATACTGGTAGTGTTTTGGAACGAATCATCGACATGATTGCAGTAATGACAAAACAGGAGCTGGCCTAGCATCTACCATACGACAATATTTGAATAAACATGAAATATTGGCAGAAAATTTAATTTTCCAATCCTACGATTATGCGAGTTCTATGTCCGGAGAAAAGCAAGGAGTTAAAAATAACTGTCTGAACTTTTAGATAGAACTGTTCCATACATACCTTGTCAGGCTCATCACATAAAAACTTTTGAGGAACATAACTGTAATGCCAGCATCATCGTCACCAATATGTTTGATACCCTACATTCATTGTACACTTTTTTCTAGTCGCACCAAACGATTTTCCTGTTTAAAAGAAGAAATTTCAATGATAGAAAATTCGTTACAGCTGGCCAACTTATCAAAAACTCGATGAACCGCCCAGACGCAAGCATTAAACGCCGTTTGGACTTCTTTTGAAGGTATTGTCGAAGTGCTGGAAAACATTTTGGAAGATGATTCGAATTTTGATAATAAGACAGAATCACTAGCACTGAGCTTATAGAAGTCTATGCATTGTTTCGATTTAATTGTATTCCTGATGTTCACGACTAATGTTATGTACAAAGCTAAAGTTTTGACAGAAATTTTAGGATCGTCTGTTCTAAATATAGTTGATGCTGCTATTGTGAAACAAAGTACTCTTCAATCCTTTGAATCTATGCTTTCAAATGAGAAAGAAATGAATAATCTAGTGGAAGCAGCAAAAAATTTCTCTTCAAAAATTAACGTGGATGATGAAAACGATTTTGTGAAAAATCATCGAAGACGAATTCGCCCCAAAAAAGTAAATGAAAATTCTCAAAACGCAGCTGTTTTAAATATAGAACAATTTTATCGCAACGAATTCAAAGAAGTGCTGAATGTGTTGATACAGAAGACGCGTGATAACCTTTCTGTATTAATCGAATTGATTTAACTACTTTTTGAAATGATCAAATCACCATTCAACCGAGAATCATTTACCATAAAACGCATTGATAACGTTTTGAAATTATTTCCCAGCTGCCCATTTACAAGATAATTTAGCTGTGAAGGCGAATTGGAAATTTTCTCCGACCAATGTAAAAACGCCGAAAACATGAAAGATACCTTGCGAATTAGTGAAATTTTTAAAAATGCGTTGCCTGCAGCAAATGGTATTTGTCGAATCGCAGTTACAGCACCTGTATCAGTAGCTAGTAATGAACGTAGTCCTAGTAAGTTGTAAAATGTAAAGATTTCAAACGAAGTACAATGAACAATGATAGACTAGTAAACCTCTTGCTTTTACATTGTGAAAAGATTTGTCAGCTAAAATAAACTTAGATGTTCTTGTTAAAAGGTGGTCGCTATTGCTGTTTCTGTGTTCTTTTCTTTTTTCCAAGTTAGTATTATATCTTCGTTTCATTTCTATGTTTTTGTTAAATAAATAAATGACGTATTTGCTACTGTTACCTTGTCTGCTGATTAATTTATCAAATGCAGGTATGAAACGAATGCATGCCTGAGTTTTGAAAAAACATTAGTCGGCAAAAAGTGATTCCAAAGTGACCGAGTCAGCAAATTTTTGGCATCCCCCCCTGTTCGCTCTTGCGAATGTTTTTTGTAGGCTATGTTTCCCTTACGGTTTGAAACACACGTTCATTTTTCTGCCCCATTATTTTTATTTTTGTTTTCGTTAATTGCAGTCTGAACGCGGTGTTCTGATTTATTTATTTTTATTGGTGTTTCAGTTTAATTGTTTTTCTGTATTATTCATGTCAACTCACCTTTTTTCTGAAGTGTCTTTCTAGACGCACCATTCCGTCACACTTTCTCATGAGGTACTGTGCTCACCCCAGCGGCAACGCTCGCAATGTGCATGGGGCTGTGCTTTGATTGGCTGCTTTTTCACCCCTCCTTCATTCTGGAAGGTTCGGCGCGCTGACGTCACTGCTACTATATAACCTTAGGTCTATCGGCCTATGGGTCGACTCTCCATCTTCAGTCACTTGCTGCTACAAGCTTGCCGGGGGTCATTACCCTCTGGTGTCACGGCCTTCCCAGAGGCCCTGCTTCACGTCAACACGGAGTTAGGCTCCTGGCCAACCTTTGCTCCAGCCGGCGGCTGGGCATTTTCTACAAACGCTGTACTCAGTTCAAAGTCTGCCTAATGAAAAGACAACTTCTCGAACCAGCGGAGATGTTAATACCAAGAAACATCTCACTGCTGGTCAACTCTCGTCATCACGACTGAACATCGCCAAAACCTTGGCTCTGAACCAGCGCCTCCGGAGTGTGGGCGCATTAACCACGATCATCAGCCCTGTGCGGGCAAATAGAACTGCTACTTCAAAGCATCAGCCCCTTACGGACCAACCAACTGTTTCCAGCCAAGGGTTTGCTGGCCTAAAGAAAGGGTTATGTGTTTTCACCTAATTGAAAGGTGGTATCATATTCATCATGGTTAATCATTAAGAGTTCCTCGTTTAGGTATTTTTAATTATGTCTCTCTTTTTATGAACAATATACATTTTTAATCACCCATAAGGGAATTTTGTTAACCTTTTTCGTTTCCTGGAGAAACTTGCAAATTTGCATTTTTATTATTCTTCTTGTTAATTCTTAAAACTATATTTATTAGAAGTAACTTTATATGCTGTTTAAAAGCTTTAATAAACGCAAAGGCAAATTCTAATCTTTGGTCTCTTCCTTCACCGAAGATTCAATCCTTGTGTCCGAAACCTTACATCTTTTCGAAATCCCTAAAAGGGTGCAGCAATCCCCATTCCATGGTGCCGAAACCCGGGATCGAACCCTGAACCTTCATTCTGAGACCACAAATTCTATTCTAAAAAAAACTTGTGCAATCTAATATTTGTCTTATACATTTCAGTATATCGTGGCTAGCGCGGGAGATCTGCGGGAAAGCGGAAACAATCCCAGCATATTACACAACTGGTTTCTTTCCGGAAAGCAGGTCTGTCTGGTGCCGCAAGCAGCTTTGGTAAGTGAGTTATTCCAACTTTCCAGCCATGCCAGTAATAATAGATGATAAACTGTTAAACTCTCGGGCGGCCTACAAAGGTCAACTCACCCGTTTTGAAAAATATTTAGCTACTCTACCGAAAGAGGAACAAAACCTTGATATTATATCTCAGCGTTTAAAAGCTTTTGAGCAGGCGTACGAGAAATATGATCTCGTGCAACTTGAAATTGAAATCAAAAGTCCAGAACATCAATCAGATAGGGAAGAAGTAGAGAGTAATTACTTTGATACACACGCTCAGGCTGTGGCATTAGTTAGAACTTTGACCCTGGCGTTGAAGGTAGAGGAAACTTAAGGAAGAATTAGCAACCATGGGAATGGTGTCAAACCATCGCTACCTAAAATTGAAATTCCGCATTTTTCACGAAAGGAAGAGATGTGGCAATCATTCTTTGAATTGTTCAGTTCATTAGTACATGATAATGCCACACTTCCAGAAATTCAGAAATTTCATTACTTAAAATCCACTTTGCAGGGACCACCCCTTCAACTTATAAGAGAACTCCCCTTAACAGGAGAAAACTATAACATTGCTATAGAGCTTCTTAAAGGCCGTTATGGCAACGAAAAATTATGTCTACAAAGGCATATTCAAGCCTTATTTAACCTGCCCGCCTTGCGTGCTGACAATTTGTCAACACTGCGAGCCTTAAGTGACACGGTCCAACTACACGTCAGAGCATTGGCACGGTTGAATCAACCGGTCGAGCATTGGGATCTATTCTTAGTTCACTTGGTTACTTCTAAATTTGATCCATCAACCTTAAAGGCATGGGAGAGGGAACTAACAAATGACACTTCATATAACTATGGTTCACTGCTTACGTTTATAAATAATAGATGTCAGGTTTTGTCAGCCGTAGCCTGTCATATGTCAGGAAGTGCAGATAACAAATCTAATGTTGTGAAGCCAGTCGGTACTAAAATAAACAAATCTGCTGTCTTTTCTGTTCAACATAATTCACCAGATTGTATTTTCTGTAAAGCGCCTCACAGGTTATATTCCTGCGTTGCCTTTAAAGCCCATTCTACCGACGAAAGACGCAAATTAATAGCTCAAAAAAGATATTGCTACAACTGCCTGTCAGCTAGGCATATGGTGCCTGATTGCTTATCTAAAAATACTTGTTCCCATTGCAAGGCTCAACATCACACCTTGCTTCATAGGTTTGAAGAGCCACGTCAGGCTCCTTCCCCTGGAAGTTCCAAAGATACATCCCCAGGAGCCAATGCGCAATCTTATACTCAGAGCTCTAGCTCTATTCGTAGTTCCCAGGTGCTACTATCAACCGTGTTATTAAAAGTTCAAGATTCCTCTGGTAGATGGCTTGAAGCACGTGCCTTATTGGATAATGCCGCCACCCATGACTTCATAAGTGAGCGTCTCATTAAGAAACTTGGTCTTCCCAAGCATCCTACATTAATTCAGGTTACCGGTATTAACAATAGCAATGTTAAATCTTTACATTTTGTTCGTATTCATATCAAAGATGCTGTTAATTGTAACACAACATTTCAGTTGAATTGTCTTGCCATTGATACTATTGGCAGTAATACCCCTAGTACATCTTTTGAAATTAGAAATTGGCAATTTCCTCATAACATTCAGTTGGCAGATCCAACATTTAATACGAGCGCTCCAGTAGACATACTTCTCAGTGCCCAAGTATTTTGGCAATGTCTCCTTAGCTCTAAGGTCAAAATATCACCAGGAGTGTTTGTTCATCATACCAAGCTAGGTTGGTTAGTAACGGGTCAAGTCCCTCGTAAGTTATTTCAATTTTTCTCACAATGTCATTTTGTCAATGCAAGTCTCGATTACAACTTAGAAAGATTTTGGAAAATTGAAACTATAGATTCAGTTTCACCTTCCTCAGTTGAAAATGAAATGTGTGAAAAACTGTTTCGCGAAACAACCAAACGCAATTCAGAGGGTAGATTTGTCGTAACAATGCCCCGTGTGGATAATCCACCTCTTTTATTTGAAACACACCCTAGGGCTCTTAGAGCACTCTTTGCTGTGGAAAGCAAATTTAAACGTGACCCTGTTGTTAAAACTCAATACTCCACATTTATGGAGGAATATGAGGCACTCGATCACATGGAGGTTGTTACCAAGAAAGATGATGCTTCTTATACCCCATCTGAAGTCATTTACCTCAATCATCATCCTGTTTGCAAGAATGAAATTTTAAAGGAAAACATAAGAGTGGTCTTTAATGGCTCTGCATTGGATGCCAATGGAACTTCTCTGAATGACACATTATTATCAGGCCCTCCTATTCAATCTGACATTTCTTCTGTTTTGATGAATTTTCGCTTGTTTCCTATCGCAGTGATATCCGATATCAAACAGATGTATAGACAGATTTTGGTCGATCAACAACAGCGCGACCTTCAGAGAATTCTTTGGCGCGACGAGCCTACTAAACCCGTCAAGATTTTTCGGCTAAAAGCATTAACCTATGGACTAAAGCCTTCTGCTTTTTTTAGCCATACGTACGTTGAAATTACTTGCTGAACAGGATGGCCCGTTGTATTCTCCTAAGGCATCTGAAGTGTTAAAATCATCATTTTACGTTGACGATTTTCTTCATTCATTTGAGTCGGTATCTGAAGCACTACAAATCTCTAAAGATTAGACTGTTTTGCTTTTGGGAGGCGGATTTTCCTTGTGCAAGTGGAACTCTAATTCGGAAGAATTCCTTTCTAAATTTCCATTAACTTCAGTCTATAACGACTCAGTAGAGCTTCTTCAGGAAAGTAATTCTATCAAAATTCTAGGCATCTATTGGAGTCCTCAAAAGGATTTTTTCTTTTTCAAAATTAATCTCAGTGACATCAAACCGCAAACTAAGCGGCAAATTTTGTCTGAGATTGCTAAGATATTTGATCCTCTCCAATTTTTGGCGCCAATCATCGTCATTGGTCCTTGAAACCTGGTTGGGATGAACCAGTTCCTTCAGAGTTGCAAAAAAATTGGATTTCTTATAGAAATAGTTTGGAAGATCTTTCTAATATTATTATCCCGCGAGTGATTGTTCCCTTTCCCTCCTGTGGAGGATATGAACTTCATATTTTTGCCGATAGCTCATTGAAAGCTTATGGATGTTGTGCTTATATTGTTTGCCGTAATCTTGTCCAATCATATTTCTTTTCCAATTTAATTTGCGCTAAGTCAAAGGTGGCCCCTCTTAAATCTTTATCCTTGCCACGACTGGAACTTTGTGCTGCTCTTTTGGCGGTTGAATTATCGGTCAAAATCCGTCAATCTTTAAAAATCCGATTTATGAAAACTTACTTTTGGAGTGACTCAGCCATCACGTTGGCATGGATTGCCAAACCTCCCTCGCACTGGCAGGTGTTTGTAGCTAATAGAGTGTCCAAAATTCAACAATTGTCTAACCTTGAACAATGGCATCATGTATCTGGCAAGGAGAACCCTGCAGATGTCATTTCTCGGGGATGTTCCCCTCTTCTGTTGGCTAACCTGACATTATACTGGCACGGTCCCCGTTGGCTTCTGCAAGAACCTTCTGCTTGGCCAAATTTCCCTCTTCCGGAGTTATCAGACTTGCCGGATGCTGGTAAGATTACTGGATCTTCTCTTCTCGTTTCCGACTCTACCCTTCTCTTGCAGCGATATTCCTCTTTCCATAAAATGGTGAGGGTTATGGCTTATCTCCTTCGATGGAAATATTTTGTGGTAGAACAACCCCTTTTTCCTAAGCCATATTTAACCCTTTCTGAATTAGGTTTAGCCACTACAAAAATCTTATGGCTTACTCAACAAGAAATATTCTCTGAAGAATGGCAGGTGTTGTCCCAAGGTCAATCCCTTAATAAATCGAGTAGGCTTTCCTCACTCGCCCCTTTTTTGGATACTGATGGTTTACTAAGAGTAGAAGGACGTTTATCTTTGGCTGATCTTTCTGAGGATAAAAAACATCCAATTATTCTTCCCTCAAAGCATCATGTCACTTCCTTAATCATTCGTCAGTATCATTACCAGCATCCTCATGCTGGAACTCGTACCTTACTTTCTATCATTCGTGAAAGGTATTGGCCCATAAACGGAGTCCATGAAGTTACCTCTGTTATCCGGAAGTGCATTCCATGTTTTAAATCCAACCCTAAAGTTACCGCTCAGCTCATGGGTGATCTTCCCAACTTTAGATCCGCGCCTGCTAGACCCTTTACCTTTACGGGGGTGGATTATTCCGGGCCTTTTGTTTACAGAAGAAATTCTCCTGAGGCCAAAAAATGTATTTCTGGAAAACTCTATATTTCGCTGTTTGTATGTATGGTCACCGGAGCAGTTCACTTAGAACTAATTACCAACGCATCTACTGCTTACTTTTTTGGCAGCTTTTGCCAGATTTTCTGCTCGCCGAGGTCTTCCTCCAGAAGTATTCTCAGACAATGCTGAGAATTTTATCGGGGCTTCTGAACAAATTAAGAGAGCTCTTACTCAAAATTCAGCGCTGGAAAGGATTACTGATTATGCTCACCAGAGAAATTTCAAGTGGCACTTCATCCCCCCTTATGCACCTCATCAAGGTGGGTGGTGGGAGTCTTGTGTGAAACTCACCAAGAAGCACCTTAGACGTGTTTGTGGCCACCCCCCCCCCTTTCTCATGAAGAGTTTAATTCCTTAATCATTTTTATTGAGGGCATAATTAATTCTCGTCCTTTATCACCCTTATCTAATGATCCTTCAGATCTTCTGCCATTAACGCCAGGCCATTTTCTTATCGGTGGTCCGTTGACAGCCTTTCCCCCTTTGTTATATTCTAATTTTGAATCTTCCTTAGCCATTTCTTGGCGCAAAATTGAAAGTTTGCGCAACAATTTTTGGCGCCGCTGGAGGTTGGAATACCTCGGTTTGCTTCAGCAGCGTGGTAAATGGCGTGTTTCCTGCTCTAACCTTCAGGTGGGGGACTTGGTCCTTTTGAAAGACCCTAGTCCTCCTCTTGTCTGGAATTTGGGTAGGGTTGTTGAGTGCTTTCCTGGCAGAGATGGTAGGGTTTGCGTGGTAAAACTGCAGACTTCTGCTGGTCAGTTTCTTAGGCCAATCACCATGATTGCTCCTTTGCCACGCGAGGCCTAACTTCTGCGCTTTCTTACTGCAATTTTTTCTCGCCCCTCCCAGCATGTTCGCTCTTGCGAATGTTTTTTGTAGGCTATGTTTCCCTTACGGTTTGAAACACACGTTCATTTTTCTGCCCCATTGTTTTTATTCTTGTTTTCGTTAATTGCAGTCTGAACGCGGTGTTCAGATTTATTTATTTTTATTGGTGTTTCAGTTTAATTGTTTTTCTGTATTATTCATGTCAACTCACCTTTTTATCTGAAGTGTCTTTCTAGACGCACCATTCCGTCTCACTTTCTCATGAGGTACTGTGGTCACCCCAGCAGCAACGCTCGCAATGTGCATGGGGCTGTGCTTTGATTGGCTGCTTTTTCACCCCTCCTTCATTCTGGAAGGTTCGGCGCGCTGACGTCACTGCTACTATATAACCTTAGGTCTATCGGCCTATGGGTCGACTCTCCATCCTCAGTCACTTGCTGCTACAAGCTTGCCGGGGGTCATTACCCTCTGGTGTCACGGCCTTCCCAGAGGCCCTGCTTCACGTCAACACGGAGTTAGGCTCCTGGCCAACCTTTGCACCAGCTGGCGGCTGGGCATTTTCTACAAACGCTGTACTCAGTTCAAAGTCTGCCTAATGAAAAGACAACTTCTCGAAGCAGCGGAGATGTTAATACCAAGAAACATCTCACTGCTGGTCAACTCTCGCCATCACGACTGAACATCGCCAAAACCTTGGCTCTGAACCAGCGCCTCCGGAGTGTGGGCGCATTAACCACGATCATCAGCCCTGTGCGGGCAAATAGAACTGCTACTTCAAAGCATCAGCCCCTTGCGGACTAACCAACTGTTTCCAGGCAAGGGTTTGCTGGCCTAAAGAAAGGGTTATGTATTTTCGCCTCATTGAAAGGTGGTATCATATTCATCATGGTTAATCATTAAGAGTTCCTCGTTTAGGTATTTTTAATTCTGTCTCTCTTTTTATGAACAATATAAATTTTTAATCCCTCATAAGGGAATTTTGTTAACCTTTTTCGTTTCCTGGAGAAACTTGCAAATTTGCATTTTTATTATTCTTCTTGTTAATTCTTAAAACTACACACATCAAAAAAAGTTTTGCATCACCTCGGTTCCAAGAGTTCCGGAACCGTTAAATACAAAGGGAATAGAGATCAACACAAACAACATTTCAGCTCGTTTTATTGCTCATGAGACCCACACATTGCATGTTGTACCATCATACAGCTAGACTTTCAGCATTTGTGGTCCAGATTGCAGTACACACCACTACCTCTAATACCCAGTAGCACGTCCTCTTGCATTGATGCATGCCTGTATTCGCCGTGGCATACTATCCACAAGTTCATCAAGACACTGTTGGTCCAAATTGTCCCACTCCTCAACGACAATTCGGCGTAAATCTCTCAGAGTGGTTGGTGGGTCAAAACGTCCATAAACAGCCCTTTTCAACATATCCCAGGCATGTTCGATAGGGTTCATGTCTGGCGAACATGCTGGCCACTGTAGTCGAGCGATGTCGTTATCTTGAAGGAACGCATTCACAAGATGTGCACGATGAGGTCGAGAATTGTCGTCCATGAAGACAAATGCCTCTCCAATATTCTGCCGATATGGTTGCACTCTGGGTCGGAGGATGTCATTCAGGTATCGTACAGCCGTTTCGGAGCCTTCCATGACCACCAGTGGCGTACGTCGGCCCCACATAATGCCACCCCCAAAACATC
Organism: Meconema thalassinum; assembly: GCA_946902985.2. Taxonomy (NCBI): domain Eukaryota; kingdom Metazoa; phylum Arthropoda; class Insecta; order Orthoptera; family Tettigoniidae; genus Meconema; species Meconema thalassinum. The sequence continues at coordinate 1,524,544,795 of OX336389.2, read as the reverse complement.
AGGGAACCACCACCTTGCTGCACTCGCTGGACAGTGTGTCTAAGACGTTCAGCCTGACCAGGGTGCCTCCAAACACGTCTCCGACGATTGTCTGGTTGAAGGCATATGCGACACTCATCGGTGAAGAGAACGTGATGCCAATTCCGTGGGGTCCATTCAGCATGTTGTTGGGCCCATCTGTACCGCGCTGCATGGTGTCGGGGTTGCAAAGCTGGACCTCGCCATGGACGTCGGGAGTGAAGTTGCGCATCATGCAGCCTATTGGGCACAGTTTGAGTTGAAACACGACGTCCTGTGGCTGAACGAAACGCATTATTCAACATGGTGGCATTGCTGTCAGGGTTCCTCCGAGCGGCAATCCGTAAGTAGCGGTCATCCACTACAGTAGTAGCCCTTGGGCGGCCTGAGCGAGGCCTGTCATCGACAGTTCCTGTATCTCTGTACCTCCTCCATGTCCGAACAACATCGCTTTGGTTCACTCTGAGACGCCTGGAAACTTCCCTTGTTGAGAGCCCTTCTTGACACAAAGTAACAATGCGTACGCGATCGAACTGCGGTATTGACCTTCTAGGCATGGTAGAACTACAGACAACATGAGCAGCGTACCTTCGTCCTGGTGGAATGACTGGAACTGATCGGCTGTCGTACCCCCTCCGTCTAATAGGCCCTGCTCATGCATGGTTGTTTACATCTTTGAGCAGTTTTAGTGACATCTATGAACAGTCAAAGGGACTGTATCTTGGATACAATATACACAGTCAACGTCTATATGCCGGAGATCTGGGAACCGAGGTGATGCAAAACTTTTTTTGATGTGTGTATATTTATTAGAAGTAACTTTATATGCTGTTTAAAAGCTTTAATAAACCCAAAGGCAAATTCTAATCTTTGGTCTCTTCCTTCACCGAAGATTCGATCCTTGTGTCCGAAATCTTACATCTTTTCGAAATCCCTAAAAGGGTGCAGCAATCCCCATTCCACCCCCTTCCACCCCCGCTCCCGGCCCCCCTCCCCCCCCCCCACCACCACCAAAAAATACCTTATTTTAGCCCCTGCTCGCCGGAAACGTATATCAGCCCAGCACGGAGCGACAAGATGTTCATTCATATACTTCGTCTCTTCATTCAAGATTTCATTCTTTCATTCACTGAATAATTCATTGATTCACAAGTTAGTTCATTTGATACTTACTACAGATCGATTACTTCGGTAATAATGATTAAGGCTTAATGAATCTTAATGTATTCATATTCATTCAATCGAGTAGCCGGGGCTGTTCGAGTTTGTGGTACCATGGCACTCAAGTATAAGTAAGTAATTTGCAACAACAACAAAATACAGTTAGTCAGGCGAGCACATATGTTTTCGCAGGTCATTAAACGCGTGTTGGCGTAAGATGTTACTATGATCTATACATTGATTGCAAGCAACTGGAACGATGGACTTTGAACCATCGAGATCAGCCAGCAATCCAGTCCAGTAATTAGGGAAATACGAAAATGTAATGTGAACAGCTAGTAAACCTCAGAGTGAATTCTGTTAAGTACGTGTTGTAAATAAACCAGTATAAGTGAAATGTTCTGTTTAATGGAAGGAGATAGGCCTAAATAAAGCAAGAATGCAAAGAGTGTCTCATGGAGGAAATATATTGCCTCATCCCAAAGTAAAATATCTTAGCTTAGGCAAGGGAGTGGCCGTGGCTAATTATAATTGTAATGTATTATCTGACGGCCAGTAAATGTTTATATGCATTCAGAACTATGCTAAATAACAACGATGAGGGGGTTCTAGGGGTATTATTTGTAACAGCTGTTGGGAACGTTACAAAACGCAGAATGAATATTCTACTTAGAAATTATGTAATTGAATACTCACTTCCTGGAAGGGGATTTTTAGTTTTCCTCTTAACTAAGGAACTCAATGTCCTTAATACTGTAACTCATAAATTATTTAAGCCTGAAAATTAAACTTCTCATTTTACTCATTTCCATATTCACTATCTCAAATTTAGCTTATCTATTTCTCATTAGCAGTGAGTAACAGTGAAATGTCTTTGAGACGTCATGTGCTTCTTGTAAGTTCTCGTGAATATCCTATTGGAATTCACCAATTTGCTTTCTTTATCAAGATGTGACTTTCTGGGTAACACCATATGAGACGTCTCTTTGGTAGAATTATATAATTCTGGTCATCTAATTAAAAATAATATGATCGTGTAATTTAGTGAGTCTATAAGGACATTCGTTTATATCTTTTACAGGCCCTGTGCTATGGTCGTGCCTGATTTTGAGCTCATCTGTGAAATAATGTTGGTAGCTGAAGGGTTCCAGGAAGCTCGTGTCCTTGCTCGGAAGTTCATTACCCTCTACACCTTATGTAAGGAACTTCTGTCCAAACAAGATCATTACGACTGGGGTCTCAGAGCTATAAAGTCAGTCCTAGTGGTTGCTGGGTCACTGAAGGTGAGTAGATCACGAAGAAGTTTGTCCTTTAAGTTTATTTATCATTTGAGGCCAAGTTGATCATCAACCTCTTTTGCGTCACCACAGCAAGGAAAATGAAGTATACTCCTATCTAATTTAGCCCCCCCCCCCCCATTTGTATGAAAAGTGTTTTCTTAGGTGTAAATGATTCAGGAAATTAAAGATTATGATATTAACCATGTGGATACACACTGGAAGGTGCGTCTGTTTTGTGCCATATTACGTTGTATCTGAGAAGACGCTCAGTCCATTGCAAAATGGTAGCTCATATGTTTGTTCGCGCCAAATGTTGGTGTACATACTTTATTCTGGTCACTGTTCCAAGGTTGACGTTGTTTACCTTGCAAATTATCCACCACTGTGAGCGTTTAAAAATCTATTATAGAGGTGTCGAAGATTTGGAAGTATTGAGAAGTGTATGTTATATCATGTACTTTCAGGTGTAAGATCAAGAGAAAACCATACCAAATGTGTTAATTATACTACAATTCTCCTACTTTCTCCTTCGTATGTGAAAACTTGGAATGAATTTGAATAGATGGGTATTATACTTATTAATCCTCGTATATCTGTTCAATGTGCAATATTTTCCCTTGTGTTGGTTACTTACGCAACACTGAATTAATTGCTTCTTAATTTTAATAAAATGAATTTTCTGTGGTAGTAAGATAATTAGAAACGGTGAAGTTGGATTTCAGTTCATTAGGTCAAAGAATGCTATTCCAACCATCAAGGTGAATTTATGGAACTAAAGTGCATCATAAGGAATAAAATCCAAGGCACCCACAACATAAAAGGCCAACTAAAAACAAATTGAATCCCTCTCTTCGCCACGTAACATGCTCCGTGCCTTCTTGAAAAACAAAACTCCTCTAAATTTACTCACGACTCCTGTAGCTCAAATACATTAGAACACCCAACTTTAATGTTCTTCAGTCAGTCAACACAATGGGTGTTTCCCTAAACCTGAAGACTAAATAACATGACCCAAACTCAACGACCTGAGTCTGCAATTGGGTAAAATCCTAATGTTCGACTAAAATGCATATAATTTGTTTACTAAGGCAACAATGAAAAACGGCATTCAACATGATAATACATTGGAAAATTATTCAGAAAATACTATAACAAAATCTTTGGCGTTTATTTACTTTAAGTTCGGTGCAAAAATCAACCAATGTACAGTAAAATATGAATTCTGTCTAAACTTTATGGCAGGGTAGACTATATCATTACTGACTGTGATAAGGAATTGTAGGGTAGTCAGGGGCTTTTGTGATGAGACGGATCTCAAATTGACCTGCTGTGAATTAAGAATAGTAAGACCTAAAGTACACAAAGTGAGGGCTGTTTGCACACGGATTAGAGATGTAAATCTCCACGATGAGGAACTTAGGCAGAAATATTTGGAAATGATTCATGAGAAATTCCAAAGGGTACATGGTAATGGATTGCAGGACATTGAAACGGGTGGCCAGTAGCAAAGGCATGTCTTGCAACAACATGTGTAAAGACTGGGAAAAACACACATAGTGATGCCTACTTATGAAAGTAAAAAGAAGGCTTACACCAAATGGCTCCAAACTGGCAGACAGAGACAGATAGCTATGTGTAGTGTAATGAACCAAAGCCAAACAACTATCTGAAGATTTCAATAACACATAAACTGTCAGAAATTTAATTGGGAAAATATTTCCAAATTTCATAAATATCATAAGATTGTGTAAGAGAATTTTAAGATAAAGTTGATTGGAAAAAGTTTTCAGAAGAACAAAAATTATCAGAATATTTCATTATCAGAAGATTTTATCAGAGAATTCCAAGATAAAGTTGAATGGGAAAATACTTCTGAATAGCAATAACTCTAGAAAGATTTTATTTGAGAATTTCAAGATAAAGTTAAGTGGGAAAATATTCCAGAAGATCAAAAATTATCAGAAAAGTTTATTTCAGGGTTTCAAATTGATTGGAAAGATTTTTCTTCTCGAGATAAAGTGTTTATAAGAGAATTTGAGGAGAGAATTTTATTATAAAAGAATAATAAATATGTATTAACATAATAATAATTTTTATCAATATAAAACATCAAATAATGTATGATAATTCAAAGAGGAGTGTGACGTTCCCCTTGCATCCTGATACTATTAGCCTATTATTAACAGAATATCGCACGAATGTGCATAACATAGATTTACACTAGTATAACAAACATGTTACAAAAGAGTTAATTGGTGTGAAGACATCACGATCCAGTAATCAATCAGGAAATTGTGCATTAAGGCATTCATTCATGACCAGTCATTATATTAATAATTTTATTAATGCGGCCAATGGCCATGTACTTTTCTTTTCAGGACGGGTCAGGGAAGGGATATTGATAGGAAATCGGCCGTGGACCTATTGAAAGGAACCGTCCCGGCATTTGCCTGGTGGTGAAAATGGGAAACCACGAAAACCATTTTCAGGACGGCCTAGGCGGGATTCGAACCCACGCTCTCCCGATGCCAGCGAGGCACGAGGTAGCGCGTTAGCGCTCTCGGCCACCACGGCCGGTACCAGTCATTATTTTGTGAATTGAATGTTATTTGTGAAATAGGGCAACGCTCTATGACGCTTTGTTCAGTTTAAATGTTAGTACTTGCCATATTCACACAGTGATTTCTGGTTATTTTTACATCGTGTGATGTGATATGTGTCACAGAACTGGTCACATAACGAGCACACGCAGAGTTCATTTGGAGCGTGGTAGGACATGTTTTTGCATGTTTTATGGTGGTACCCATGCACTGCTAACATTATCACCACAGTCTTAGTTTCTGATTGGCGCTGGTCCAGTTCCGGTTGATCATGGCATCCGTGCTGTAAAATTCTAGCGGAATGTCTTCTCTCTTCTGTCTGCTAGGGGCGCTTCAGCATTCTTTGTTGATGGATGATGTAATTTTGTTCTTATTTCTTCGACGAGGAAGGGTTCCCGTGCTAATTCATATGTTAGGCGGGAGCGCGTGTATTTTGAGATGCGCATTAAGCTTTTCAGGAATTGGGCTTTAAATCTTTCGATGGTGGCCAGATCTCTCTTCGATAGTCGGTCCCATATCAAGTGGATCCCGTACGTGAGAATTGGTAGGATCTTTGCGTGAAACAGATGCATAGCTCTTTATAAGGATAGCTGCTGTAGATTAATAATGTCGTACATGACTTTCAAGCAAGCCACTGCTCTGTCTTGGATGTGTAATCTGAAAATATCGGTAGTCTGTATAGTGATCCCAAGGTATTTAACTGCATTTATTATTTCCACTTTGTCCTCTTTATATTGCAAGTTGTCGTTTGCTGCTACACGCCCACTTACCGAAAAACCATCTGTTGGGTTTTTGTCCAGTTTATTTTCAGACTGTTATTTCCTGCCCATTCTACCAGTGCTGAGAAGGCGTGTTGGAGTTCTTCCTTATTTGGTGATCCTAGGACCATGTCGTCCTCATCTATGTAGATCACTTCGTCCTTTGATTTCTCTCGGATTGCTGTTGTTACATCGGCTGTGGCAATATTGAACAGTATGGGACTGAGGGGGTCACCTTGCAAAACTCCATTAGTTTGGGTGATTTCCTTTGTTTTGCATACCGCGTCATCTATGGGGATCTGGTTGTATGCCAGGATATTTTTAACTAAGATTGTTTAAGGGTTGTGATTTCCGATGATATTTTGAAGTTTCGATGTGAGCTTTCTTCTGTCAATTAGGTAGAAGGCCTTTGTATAGTCTATAAAGTCTGCATAAAACTTTCCCTTTTGGAGTCGTTTTGCTTCCTCTATGTCATTTAACATATTTTGAATTGCGTGCAAGGTTCCTCTTCCTCGTCTTGAATTCTTCAAATATTTTAGTTAATTTGACAAATGCTGTAGCTCAGTCGGGAATAAATAGTTCATAGTATTATTACTCAGACCGATATTCTGCAGCGCTCGTTAATTCTTGGATATTTCTTATTTTCTAATTTTCAATGTATATTGATAAGAAACTTCATATATAAATGAAAGCTGAACTGGGCAAAAACATGTCTCAATATTAATCAAAAATTGTAAAGAAATGAAATACAAAGGCTATTCTAAGTTGAGAAGAAAGGATAACTTAATACATCTAATATTACAAAAATCTAATAAAACAGAAGAAAAATTAAGTGATAAAACGATAATGGCGTTAAGACATTCAGGAAGTCAATATAAAATTAAAATTTACTACAATATGAAAATAACTGTTCTAATTAACTACATAGAAGAGGACATGAAATAACCACCACAAATTGATCAAGTTGAACAAGAAGAACAAACAAAAGCTATAGAATCGTGTAAAATCTGTGGAAACTATACTAAATTAAATAATAGATGTTATATGTGTGAGCCAGTTATAATTAATTGTAAGCATAATAAAAACTCGCACAGACTAAATCGTTTTCGTAAAAAAATATTAATTTTAATCGAAGTTGCTAATAATAGAAATAAAATTGAACAAGTATTTTCACATTTTATTCTTAATTATACGGGGTAAATCAGTGATTCAAAAGATTATTTAAAAATAACGAATAATATTGAAATTAAGGATATTAAAAGAAACGTTAAAATATGAAACGATTCTATAAATAAAATTGAAATGGAAAAACGATTTCGTGAAAATCTTTTGAATCAGTGATGTGAAAAATTGCAGGATTTTTAAAAGTTAATCTTTAATAAACGGATAACAATTTAGAATATGATAGAATCAGTGTATTGTTATTGAATCCTCATAACGAACGTAACTATAGAATGATACTATGTCATAAATATTTGTTACAGTTAATAGATAATCCTTATGATAGAATAAATATGGAAGACGTATTTAAAATGTTTAGTGATACTTATAGATGGAAAGCTGTACCCTATAAGTGTTTTATTGCAAAGATAGCTGGTTTATTAAATGGTAAGCATAACTTTCAGGTTTTTAACTTTAATAGCGGTATTAAATTATGTAATATTTTTTAGAAATGAAACCTTCTGAGGTAATTGAAAAGCAAAAACAGTTTTAGGAATATATATAGAATCAGATTATGATGATGTAAAAATGCAGGATTTTTAAAAGTTCATTTTTTAAATTGTTTGTTCCCTTATGGTTATTGGATTGTAGTTATTATAATTATTGGTTTTGCGCGTGCGCTTACACATTCTCAGCATATTTGCTGGAAAGAAAACATTTACAGTACAGTCCCAGAAATTAAATACATCATTAGGAGCAAATGCTTTAATCTCGCGGTTACTGCATTCTGTAGTAGCATTATTCTTTTGCATCATTTCTTGAGGCTTGATTACCCAAGAGCAACCTTACAATGCGACAAGTCGAAAGTATGATTGTCTTCTGCATAAATCAGTGAGAGATTCCATTAGGTTGTTTGGAATCATGCAAGTAATGGAGATGATCATGGGAACTGTCTTGCTTCTTGATCAGTTCTGAAAGCTCTCTGTATTTCGGAAGCTTTTCAATATGTTTTATTAGCTTGTAGCCACAGTTTGGCATTGCCACATCAGTAGGGGAGTAGTAGTAGTTCTGGACGAATCTAGAACCATCCTCACCCAACTACTATGTCTTAGCCTTGTGATATTTCATGAACCCATGGTGGGATTTTAACAAATGAGGTGTCGTAGGACTCGGCCTAACGCCCCCTATCCTATGGACAACTTATTTCCATTCCAAAATAAAGCCTACTTAGGGGCTGAAAGAGTATTTTTAGGTAAACATTGCTTTCCATGTGCTACATGTATGAGGTTTAATGCTAATATGAAATTAAACCTTGTTCCACACAAGATACATGTGTACGGTGGAATGCCTATATAAATTAACACTTTTGTTCTTGTTTTTACGAATGCGCACATGATTTTTTAAGAGAGCGGGCTTTTTGAACAATGATTTATAAGAAGGGGCGGGGGGAGTGAGGAGAGAGCTAGATAGTCGCCTACTTTCTCGAGAACTTTGCCGATATCTCACGACCGCATGGTCCGATTTGGACGTGTGACAGGCCAATTGGCTTGTCTTAAAGCCCTCTTTGTGTTGTTAATGGGTTTAAGTTTTTGAGAATGAGGGATACAGACTTTTTGGGGTAAAACCATGATTTTAGACTTTTTATCATATCTCGCAAACCAATAAGGCTAGAAACGTGTTCGAGGGGTCGTAGGACTTGGGGTGACGCCCCCTTTTGCATATAGTATTTATGCTTCTAAAATAAATTTGACAAAGGGCCCAACGCCATACATGTTGAATAACATTTTATTTATTTTTTACTTTTTTGCCTTTTTAAAATGTCAATGAAGGGTGGTTGTAGATAGAGAGAGACGATACTGCTGGACATGTGTTTTATCGAGCCTGTCACCTGCCAAGGTGGTGGTATTCCAATACGGCAATCAATATTTCGATGAGACGGCGGAGCGAGGGTTCGTTTTCCGATTTTTCCTATGACGGACGGATGAAGGCTAATATCCTAAAACGTGTGAAATGTGCAAGAATTTTGTTTACCACCGAAGGGGGTCTTTAACGTGTAAAGGATTATGAGAACTTGATTATATGTAGGTTGAAGCGAGTAGAGAAAACGAACTAGCTGGGGCAGACTAGCAGGATGTGGATGTTATTGAGCTTATAGGAACGCGCTGACCTGACCTTACTTGACAACAGGGCAATGGAAATGTATTGAAAAGCAGAAGACACTTTCTGATCTTATAAACTGATAATTGGATATGGACACACAAGGTGCCCCAGGACTCAACATGACATCCCCCTTTTTCACAGCGCACTCTTTTACCCTAAAAGCCCCAAAAACAACAAGGCCATGGATCTATATTTTCCCTAATATATTGCAAACCCATAATGTTAGATGATTATGATGTGTGATGAAACCTAACTAGGTAGAGAAACAAGTATTGTGGGCCACATGTATGGTGAATGACAATCCTTTCACCATTGGAAATTGTTTTCAGATCAGACTACAGTACAGCAGGAGTATAGGTTGCAGGCATGGGTTAATAAATGACAACATTCACACACAAGTTTTACGCTTAAACCCCTGACTTGTTCGCGATTAGGTTTGTTTCGGTTTGATTTGGTTCGGTTTGGTTCAGTGTAGTCACCATTTTATTTTTTTAGCTATCCTCTTTAAACAATAAATTAAAGATAGTCTACTCTCAATTATTCAATTGATAAATCAGATTTGGTGAACACCGTTTAACATTTATTAACCCATGCCTCCAACCTATACTCCTGCTGTACTGTAGTCTGATCTGAAAACAATTTCCAATGGGGAAAGGCTTGTCAGTCACCTTACATGTAGCCCACAATACTTGTTTCTCTACCTAGTTAGATTTAATCACACATCATAATCATCTAACATTATGGGTTTGCAATATATTAGGGAAAACAAAGGTACATGGCCATGTTGTTTTTGGGTCTTTTAGGGTGAATTAGTGCGCTGTGAATAAAATGGGATGTCATGTTGGGTCCTGGGGCACCTTGTGTGTCCAGAAGCAATTACCAGTTTATAAAATCTCAAAGTGTCCTCTGCTTTTTTATAATTTCCCATTGCTCTGTTGTCAAGTCAGGTCAGCGCATTCCAATAAGCTCAATAACATCCACATCCTGCTAGTCTGCCCTGGCAGGTTTGTTTTCTCTACTCGCTTCAACCTACATATAACGAAGTTATCATAATCCGTTACACGTTAAAGACCCCTTTCGGGGGTAAGAAAATTCTTGCACACTTCACACGGTTCAGGATATTAGCCTTCATCCGTCCGTCATAGGAAAAATCGGAAAACGAACCCTCTCCCCGCCGTCTCATCGAAATATCGATTGCTGTATTGGAATACCACCACCGTGGCAGGCGACAGGCTGGATAAAACACATGTCCAGAGGTGTCGCCTCTCTCTACCTACCACCACTCTTCACTAACATTTTAAACAGCAAGAGTTTAGTGCTTTTCAGTCGGTCAACACGAATGTACCCCAACGAGCTGGGTTATGCCCTAATCCTGAAATAAATTACTCGAGATTAATAAATGTATTAACCCAGCTCTTTTGTGTACATTCGGGTTGACCGACTGAAAAGCACTAAACTCTTGTTTACTAAGCCAACACTGAAATAATGGCTTCAAACCACACAACATTTTAAACAGGTAAAAAATGTATTAAAACATTTAAATGTTTTTCAAGATGTATGGCGTTAGGCCCTTTGTCAAATTTATTTTAGAAACATAAATACTATATGCAAAAGGGGGCGTCACCCCAAGTCCTACGCCCCTCGTACACGTTTCTAGCCTTATTGGTTTGCGAGATATGATAAAAAGTCTAAAATCATGGTTTTACCCCAAAAAGTCTGTCTCCCTCATTCTCAAAACTTTAACCTATTAACAACACAAAGAGGGATTTATGCCAAGCCATTTGACCCGTCACACGTCCAAATTCGAAGAGTGCGTTCGTGAGATATTGGCAAAGTTCACGAGAAAGTAGGCGACTATCTAGCTCTCTTCTCACTCCCCCGCCCCCATCTTATAAATCATTGTTCAAGAAGCCCGTCCTCTTACAAAAAAATCAAGTGCGCGTTCGTAAAAACAAAAACAAAAATGTTAATTCGTATAGGCATTTCACCGTACACATGTATCTTGTGTGGAACAACGTTTAATTTCATATTAACATTAAACCTCATACATGTAGCTCATGGAAAGCAATGTTTACCTAAAAACTACTCTTTCGGCCCCTAAGTAGGCTTTATTTTGGAATGGAAATAAATTGTCCATAGGTAAGGGGGCGTTAGCCCGAGTCCTACGACACCTCATTTGTTAAAATCCGACCATGGGTTCATGAAATATCACAGGGCTAAGACATAGTAGTGGGTTGAGGATGGTTCTAGATAGGTCCAGAACTCCTACTACTCCCCTACTCACATCTGCGAAGGTGGTTTGCCTACTTCATGCATTTGTCATCAAGAACCAGATCAGGTCTGATGTGCACGGTTGATTGGTCTGTCAATACAGTATGCTCCCAGTAAACGGTTAAGTTGTCATTTTCCAGCACACTATCATGGGAATATTTATAGTACGGTACTTTCACTTGGCTCAGCAGTGTATCAAGTTCTTGATGTCCTATCTTGACAACAAAGGCATTTCTCATTCTAAATTCTGTCCCTGCGAAATAGCGACAACCTGAAATTATATGCCGAAGAGTATCTGCAATATTCATCTTGCACAGACGCATCCTTGATAATGAACTTTAGGTGGTTCCTCGTGGGGCATTCATATTGTGACCCTGTGCGAAATACGACTGGAGTTGAACCTGTAGACTTTGCCGTTAAGGGAATTGCAGCAGCGAGAAGTGACGCTACTGTGGAGTTGAACTGCTTTGATATGACGTAAGTAGACCCTGCCACTCGTTAAACTTGGGGCGATGCAATGGACGACTCTGCCAGTACTTCCCTCCGACATCACGCTATCACGTGACAGTATTTACAAACCGGTGTTGTGGGTAGCCATGAGTTGCTGTGTGCGTTTTAGTTAGGAATTAAGCTTCAATATTCGTTGTTTTATGCCTTAGAGAACAACGGTTCAACATTGTGCAGTTCCCCAGTGGCAAGTCCAAAGTAACGTTTCATTCCTTGCCATAGAATTGTATATTTAAAATTGATTTATTAATCAATGCACAAACTACAGCTATCCGTGCCCTTTGCGCTTGTACAAATGACAACCAAATAACAAAAGTAAAATATAAAATAAATTAAACAAATCTCCTAACAAAGCAAGTCCAGATCATTATCCGGTAGAATGTCCTTGTTCGTAGCCAAAATGACAGTTCTAAATACAGTTTAGGCTCTCGTTCACCTGCTTCAGGAACGTCCTCTTGTTTGTGAATATGTCCAGTATGTTATTGTACAGGGATGATATGCGGTGTTGGAAGGATCTTTGGATTATGGAATGTTTAGTGTGTGGAATGTGAATAATATCTTTGAGCGTGGTAGAACGGAAAGGGGCTCTCAGTTTGAAAAGCGACAGCAGTTGGTCCGAACGGTAATGGCCATTTAAAATAGAATGCAGGAAGGACGGGTCAGTTACCTGTCATGTCGTGTTGAGGGGAGTGACGTTTATGGCTGAAAGTACCTGCTAAGTTGTGAAGTGTCTAAACCTTGGAATTTGTTCCATACAATGGCAGGAAAGAAGGATTGAATTCTGGTTAATGTATCTATGTTTGACGGGCAAGAAGATGTCCACATTCGAGAGCAGTAGTTTGCATTGGGCTGGATTATCGAGAGTTAATAGGTGCGAAGAGCTGTGGGATTTGATATTTCTGAGAAGCGGTAGAGTATGTCAAGAAATGTCATGGATTTGGATAGAGAATTTTGTATGTGAGTAGTTAAGCAAGGCTGATCCTAACTCACTCGGAGCCGGTCATCACGATGCTCTGTGACGACGGAGCGTTGGCTCGGGAACGAAGACTGTGACATCCTGGGATGGAATTGTCGTAGGACTATGGGCGAGATATCCAATTTTTAGCGTGTTGGCCTCTTTAACATGGCGAATTTTTGAAAATGAGGGAAACGGATTTTCCAGGTAAAATTGATTCTTAGATAGCTGGTTTTATCCTGGGAATGAATGGTCTTAGGACGATGTGAGAAGTATCGTATTTTTTAGCGCTTTGCCCTCCGTAACATGGCGCATGAATATGGGTAAAAGTTTTGAAAATGAGGGAAAAAGAAGTTTTTGTGTAAAAAAATGATTGTTGGACTCTTTTTGTTTTGTTACGTTTTGAAAAAATAATGTTTTATTATGTGTGCTGAATTTTTCCGATAGCCTGTGTAACTGTGATGGCTGTATTAGTGGGTGTCGTTGTCATTGAGATGAGGATTACGAAGGAGGCAGTCCTGCCTTAATTTACGAACTATTCCGGCCTTTTGCGTGGAGTAGAAGTGGGAAACCACGAAAAAACACGTTTAGGATGGCAGTGGTTTGAAGTGAACCCACCTATTTCCAGTTTTGCCTTTAGACTGAGTGTACCCCGTTCCAGCACTTAGACCAGAAATAAAATTTCTTGGCAGAGCCGGGAAACGAACCCGGGCCTCTGCTGTGACAGACGAGTTATATTAAAGAACGAGTCGTGGAATCCGAACCACAGGACGTGATATTTCACTTTGAAAAAATCTCATTAATATGTTGCGGGTTTCAATTACAATATAGCGGTAATGCGTTTAAGATCTGTAATTCTGTTTCGATGGTGTGGAGCCAGCCAGCGAATACCTTTGCTTCGCTGTGTGGGATGGCTGGCACATGAGTCTTAGCCATGAGAATTGAAAAGGTTTGCAAGTAACATCAGTCAAATGGAATGTAGCACACGCATAGGTTTTCACGCGTTATCATGCACAGTACAGTAACTTGTCTTATCTTGGTCTCGCATGAAACTCGAGAAGATGATACGGTGGGCCTGCTGGGAACAGTGGCGCTAGTCTCTGAGTACATTGCGTGTCAAGTGCAATTACTAATTGTCATTAGGTTCAGTTCAGTGAGATTATTTGTCTTTATTCAGTCGTGAAACACGTTGCTGTCTGTGTGTGCGTGAGCGTGTGTTACCCTTAAGTCTGCAAGTCACTATAAATAACTTTGTGGAAAATGAAAAGGTAAGTGTTTACCCCGAAAAAAGCATAATGGAATTGAACAATTTGCTTGTTTATTGTCTGTTTATGAATAATTAATTTATTCATTTATTTATTTATTTTCAGATAACCTGTTATTACATACAGTGTGTGTAGTGGTGAAAACCAGTGCATTCAGTGACTGGCAAGGAGCTGCCATTTATTTACAGGTGAGTTTATGTTTATTTGTTTACGAGTATTATTATTAAATGATGCATATTTTTAATGAATTTTACTAATAAGTTGGTTACTTTTATGTTGTAGATTCATTTGCATTTCGTGAGGTGGACGAGGAATCCATACTGTCTGTGTGTGAGAGTGACACTGCTAACCGGCTTTAACACTAAACTACTGTTGCATTTATTAAAAGGTAAGCTATTGATGCATTTTTTACTGACTTTGCTATTCCTGGATATGTTAGTATGTGTTCTAACAACCTATCTTTATCCAAGACAATCTGTTTAACCTATTCTAACCTTGGTCCACCCCTACAGTTCGTGTCTTCTACCACTGCAATTGTAATGTACAGGCCATCATGCAGCCTCCATTACCAAGTGATCAGCTGATCGCTAGGGGTGACTAAGAAACGACCATTTTGCTTAACTGTGTGTGGTTTGTGCTGTTTTAATACATTTTAATTAGTGTCCGAGTGAAAAGCAATACTTAAGAACGCTACCCGTACTACTTACGTCATCCGGAATGAGGATTACTCCGTTTGTTGTCTGAAGCAAATGCTCATTTTGTAGTTAGGTTATAAGACTGTATCTATAAAAAGTTTGCCACTACACTTATTAAGGTTATGATTCAGTTAGAACCCTTACATCGCTTATATTTTTGACTAATGCAGGTTATTTGGACGGTAATAAAATGCTATTTGTGCATTAAAACAATTATTCCTTCACAGGTCGCTGGTATGCCGAAAAGTTGTTGCGTTCCCTTTTGCAAAAAAGTAACTATTATGACGGAGATGAGTATGTGTCTTGTTTTTCTTTCCCCGCCGATGAAAAGTTAAGAAACCAATGGATACTTAAAATTCCTAGAAAAGATTTGCGGATTACAGGGAACACAAGAGTGTGTATTAAACATGTCCCTGAAAGTAAGATACTTCGGGAGATAAGAGCTACTCGCCTTGATGGTAACTTATAATATGGTTTAAATATTATATTGTGAAGTTTCTGAAATTCAGCCTATGCTAGGACTGGAAACATTTCTGGAATATGATAATGCTGAGATTAAATTACTTGTTACTTACGTGAATCAGAGAAGTTATTTTCACTAGGCCTATTCAGTATTGATTGAAGTCTGCCACACGTTAAGTTTTTTGTCCGAGGGGTGTCCCGATCAACTTTAAGTGATTGTTTAGGGTTCACTTAATAATTATAATCCAACTCCTGACTCGCATCATCACTAGATTTGTAAAAATTTCTGAATATATGTGTGTCGGAGCAGAGTTTATGTAGACATGTAAGCCTATGCTAGCTAGATAGGCTACATACTTACTTACTTAATTCCTGCCGCTCCTTCCGGAGCATAGGGCCTTGGCGAAATTTCTCCATGCAGTACGGTTCCTGGCCATTCTCTTCACTTGACTCCAGTTCTTGTCCACCTCTGCAATTTCATTTTCGATCGTCCTCTTCCAGGTTTTCTTAGGTCGACCTCGCTTCCTGGCACCTTGAGGATTCCAGTCTAGCGCCGCCCTCTCAACAGCTCCGTCCGGCTTCCTTAGTGTGTGACCGATCCAGCGCCATTTCCTCTCCTTGATCTGGATGCTAATCGGTTGTTGATTGGTGATGGTCCAAAGATCTTCATTTGAGATTATGTCCGGCCACCTCACATTCATGATGCGACGCAGACATCTGTTAATGAACACCTGTAGCTGGTTGTTGATCAGTTTTGTGACTTTCCATGTTTCACAGCCATAGAGAAGAATCGACTTTACGTTGCTATTGAAAAGGCGGAGCTTGGTCTTCCTGGAAATGTTTATATTTCTCCAGATGGGGTAGAGCTGGACAAAGGCACCATTTGCCTTCCTGATACGGCTTCGAACATCTTCCTCTGCTCCCCCATCATTTGTGACTATACTCCCAAGGTAGAGGAAGGACTCAACTCGCTCAATTTCCTTTCCGTTGACTGTCAAGCTAGTCGTGACGTCAGAATTTATCCTCATCTCTTTGGTCTTGTTGGTGTTGATCATCAGTCCTGCACGTTCTGCTTCTCTCGGCAACCTCCCCAGCTTATTTTCTATGTCTCGGTACCGTTGTGCCATAAGACAAATGTCGTCCGCGAAATCCAGATCTTCAAGCCAGTCATTTATACCCCATTGAATACCCCTCTTCCGTCCTCCCATTACCTTCTTCATCACACTATCCAGGACCAAAAGGAACAGAGTGGGGGAAAGGACACACCCCTGTCTCACTCCGGAACTGACCCTTATCTTTTCTGTTAATTTGCCTTCGTGTAGAACCTGGCACTCATACCCTTCGTACATCTCTTCCATGATTCTGATGATCTTTCTTGGAATTTTATATTCCTCGAGGGTCTTCCACATGATTCTTTGATTTACGGAGTCGAAAGCTTTCTCGAAGTCGACAAATGTGAGGTAAAGTGTATTCCGCCACTCCACACTCTGCTCCAGGATGATTCGGAGGGTGTTGATGAGATCCACACAGCTGCGATGTTGTCGAAATCCAGCCTGTTCCTTCCGAAGCCTTTTTTCTACGCAGTCTTTTATACGATTCAGGATGACTCTCGCCAGTACTTTGCTTGGAATGGACAGCAAGGTGATTCCCCTCCAGTTGTTAAAGTTTGTGGCGTCCCCTTTCTTCGGTAACTTGACGATCAACCCCTTCTTCCAGTCGGTTGGTATTTTCTCCTCCTTCCAGATCTTCTCCAACAGCGGGTGCAGCAGATTGATCGTGATATCCAGGTCTGCTTTCAATACTTCCGCTGGGATATTATCCAGACCTGGTGCCTTCCCGCACTTCATCTGCTTCAAAGCTGTCCGTATTTCGCCCCGAGTTGGGGAGTCAAGGCTGATGTCCGGGTCACTTTTTGCTTCCTCTTCATTTTCTCCTCGCTGCTTACTTTCTGGTCCCCTATCTCTATTAAGAACCTCCGCAAAGTGTTCTCTCCATCTAGTCAGCTGCTGTTCACACGTCGTGAGGATCTCGCCCGTCTTGCTCTTCACAGGCCTAGTTTTATTAAAACCTTTCTTCGAAAGCATCTTTGTGATGCCATAGAGCTCCTTAACGTCCCCCCTTCTTGCCGCTTCTTCTGCTTTCACCGCCTGCTCATCAATCCACCTCCTATGATCCTTCCGCACACTCCTCTTTACCTCCCTGTTTGCTGTTGAATACTCTGCTTGTGTGAGAGTCTTCTGCTGCCTAGTCTTGCAGGTGTTGAGCTTGGCCTTAATCTCATTTCTATAATTTATCTTGTCCCAGGTCTGATCGGATATCCATTCTTTACGCAGGTAGTTCTTGTACCTGAGCTGCATCTCACTGGTTTCCACGAAGATATTCTTTACCTCGCTCCACACAGTCTCCACATCCTTCTCTGTCTCGGAGTCCAACACCTGGAATTTATTTCTGAGCTCCAGTTTAAATTGGTCCAATCTCTGCTGGTTCTTAAGCTTGCCCACATCAAACTTGTTGTGCCGAGTGATAAACTTTCGGCGGACTGCCACGATCTTCATGCGGAAGTTGGCAACCACAAGATGATGGTCACTACCAACATCCGCTCCTCTCTTGTTCCTAACATCTTCCAAGCTTCTTCTGAACCTCCTGCTCACCGCGATGTGATCAATTTGATTTTCTGTGACTTGATCAGGAGACACCCAGGTGACCTTGTGGCACCGCCTATGAGGAAACACCGTGCCACCCATCACCAAATCCTGACTGGCGCAATATTCCGTAAATTTCTCCCCATTGTTATTCATCTCACCAAGGCCATGTTTACCCATGATCTGCTCCAACCCCTCATTGTTTGATCCCACCTTCGCGTTGAAGTCTCCCATAACAATGAGAATGTCCTTCTTACTTGTTTGTCTTGTGGCATCTCGCAGCATTTGGCTACATACTTTTAGTTATTAATTTTTCTGTACACCATAAGAGGTTAAAGATCACAACAGTGGCTTAATACTGACTGAAATGTTGACTCTGTGATTAGGATATTCATTATTGTTCCACATTAATTTAATTAGCGTGAATATATTTAAAAGTATGTAGCAAGTGGTCATGTTGCCCTGTGAGGAAAGTATTTCAATTTGGAGACTCTTCATATAGGCTACAGTACTGATTATTAAGGTCACACATCTTTCCAATCAGGCTGGTCCTTTGCAATGGAAGAGCTGGTTCAAACATTTGTGTGAAATATGTTGTTCTTGTTTCTGTTATCCTCCCATCGACTGGTTTGATAGTAGATTCCAGAGGGTATTTTATTACTTTCCTATCATACCGATAACCGTTATTTAAGTACCAGTAAGAGATCTTTCTATAAATTCTTAATAAATGTATGGCAGACCTAAACAGACATTAGGGGATGTGGTGGCACAGCGGTCAAGCTCTTTGCCTCTCATCAAGATTTCCCAATCAATGCATGTGGGATTTTCGAAATGAAATGCCATGTCCTGTGGTTCGGATTCCACGTAAAAAGGAAGTCCCGTGGCTCGTGATTAACGGTCACGTTAAACTACAAGCTTCCTCTTTTAAACAGACATTGTGAATTAATGGCGTACGGTATCTGACAGGTAACTAAAGGAATATTTTTAGCACTAGAACAATGTATAGAGCAAGATGGAATTATTTTTGTAGTATGAATTATGAAACAGATCGAGCATTTTGTTGGGCTATAGTAGTCTCATGGGGGAGAAGAGATTACCTAAGAGGTTAATGAGTTCGTCTGTAGAGGGTAAGAGAAGCATAGGTAGACATAGGAGGCGATGGTCAGATTAAGTGATGAACGATCTCAAAAGTGAATGGCGTAGAAGCAGAGAATCCACATTACAAACTGCTAATAGGGTATCATGGAGGCGACTTGTTTGTAAACAGAGGCTTGCGGACTAGACTGGACACTGAAAGGCAAATCAGTCTCAAATGAAAATGTATGTAATGTGTGTATGTGGTCATGAGGCTTTTGCACGTCGAGGCCCTGTTCATTTGTTATAATCAGGTGTCATGTTAATACAACTGGAGATAAGGTAACTTACTATAGCTATTCTCT
Organism: Meconema thalassinum; assembly: GCA_946902985.2. NCBI lineage: Eukaryota > Metazoa > Arthropoda > Insecta > Orthoptera > Tettigoniidae > Meconema > Meconema thalassinum. Next base: position 1,524,525,421 of record OX336389.2, on the reverse strand, counting down.
TTTATGCAGGTACTGAGCTGGTGATACCTCAAAAGAGGCTGGCTTTAGCTGATGATGCTATTCCATGCATATTTCCAAACTTGCCAGATTATTTAACTGTAACCCCTCCTTATGTGCGTCGAGACCCCGAAGAAAGGAGAGGAGAACATCATGATCGCTAGCAGAAGACAAGATTCCAAATTTGGACGATGTAATTATTAATTCAAGAAGATTTTCTCAAGGGAAGTGGCTACTGCATAAAGAAAACAATATATTGTATATTTTAAGTTTAGAATTTACAGAAATTCCTTCTTTATGAAAGGTGTTCTTTTTGTCGTGTGGCCTCCTGAGGGGCCGAGTGCAGGTCTTTCCAGATGACGCCCGTGGACGATGGGAGATGGAGTGGATGAAGATGAATGAAACAGGGCAAGGATGTGGAAGGAAGTGGCCGTGGCCTGTCAGAAGGTACCGTCCTGGCATTTGCCTGATGTTGAAAATGGCAAACCACGGAAAACCATTTCAAGGAGGGCCGACGGTGGGGCTCGAATCCACGCGTCTACTGAGTCAGCAGAGAGCTTGGCCCCATGGCCTAACGCTGCACTTTAGCCAGCGTAGCCACTGCTGTCGGTAAAAAAGTTGGTGATAATGCGTGATGACTTTAAAGTTGAGATAGTAGTGGATGGTGTAAAACTGAACATGAAAGGATTTGAGTGGATATTGGGTAAAGAACATACTTGTGATTTGTATTCAAAATTGGAGAATTTGTTGGTGGCATTGAACAACATTGAAGAAAAACAGTCACAAATTAAGAGAGAATTTGTGCTGTTCAGGGTCTTGTAGCAAAAGGTGTATAAAACTGCACAGAAGTCCACTGCGTCATGGTTGAATTGCAAATGGCTTGTTTGTCGACTAGGTGGTCTTATCCTATGGCATCAAAAGGATCGCACGGAGAGCAATGAAGGTAGGCCTAGTCTGGACATGCGGGTTGCTTCACAACTTTGCACAGAAAATAGTTGTCACCAGTTTATGCTCTTCATATTTTTGGTTCTATGTTCATTTGCAATGTAATTGAGTAAATAGTGTCTTATAGATATACTCGAATAAAAGTTAAGGGATGTGACATGAAGAAGTTCAGAGAATTTTAATAAAACTAGCATATCCCGCGTTGAATACCTACGTGCTACTCAAAAACAAACATTTTTTAAAGATTTGAACCATTTTTGATGTTCAATTTACAGTACATTCACATTCTGACCTCGTAAAGTTTGCTACATTTCGCCATTATCGATATTTTTTCTGAATACACAATTTTTGATTTCTTTACCTACTTGCTTTTGTAGATGTCTTGCCAGTTTCTCTGAAGAAATAATTCCTGAGAACTTTAAACTGCTGCATAACTCACAAAATGTAAAATGTTGGAATACTCCTCGATATTCGAGTGGTAAAAATAAATGTATTGAAAGAATAATGCGATATCCGCAGTATTATACTAATAGTATAACTAATACTAATAGTAGCCTATTGAACGGCGGATATCGTATTATTCTTTCAAAACATATATAAGTATTTACGTCAATACGGACCATAATCGACATTATGGTAAAAATAAGTGGCCAAGAGGTGGAATCAAACCCAAGCTTTGCGGTTTGAAGTTTCTTGCCTTAACCATTGTGCGCTGTCAGCATTTTTCATTTAATGGTTTGGCATACCTAATCACTATCTTGATCACCCACCAAACAAATCAATGTACATTCGTATTTGTACATATTGTTAACTGTATTCTATCGTCATTATGGACTTGGTTGATGACCTTCTTCAAATACACGGAAGAGGTATGAATGGGCGCGTGCAGTTATCTGTTGGGTAGTGGCTTGCTCATGTTGAATGGCAACAATCAGAGACTTATTCACGCAAAAGTACTTAAACTAAAAATACATATATTTCCGTTGACTTTCGAAAACCTGCAAGATTTTTCTTGTACTATTGAGAAGATTTGGAAGATTTTTGTACAAACCATACCTTATAACTCCCACAGGTTTAAGAGATTGAGTTTTTGAAACACACACCTTAGTGTATTATATGATAATTTAAAAAAAATAGGATGCACGAAAGAAGACAACCCTCCAACAGTTGGGATCCATTTTACACTCGATTAATACGAGGCACGTCCAGAAAGTAAGCTCCGTTTGGTAATAAAATTAAATTGTGTACAGATACAGAAAAAATATTTATTGCACAACATTCTACACCTCTTAAACTACTTTTCCACATAACTGCCGAACTTTTGCAGGCATTTCTCATAGCGTGGCACGAGTTTTGGATACCTTCTTCATAGAAATTTGCCGCCGACCCGTAAACGAGAGTGAAGACTCCCCTGTAAGATATCCTACTGTTTGGCAACCACTGTTAGGCAAATTGCGTGCTTTCCAGGAGAACTCCTAAACATACGCAGTTCTCCTGGAAAGCACGCAATTTGCCTAACAGAGGTTGCCAAACAGTAGGATATCTTACAGGGGAGTCTTCACTCTCGTTTACGGGTCGGCGGCAAATTTCTATGAAGAAGGTATCCAAAACTCGTGCCACGCTATGAGAAATGCCTGCAAAAGTTCGGCAGTTATGTGGAAAAGTAGTTTAAGAGGTGTAGAATGTTGTGCAATAAATATTTTTTCTGTATCTGTACACAATTTAATTTTATTACCAAACGGAGCTTACTTTCTGGACGTGCCTCGTATTAGTTAAGGTACATTACGTGAAAAGTTGAGAGCTACTTCCCTACAAACATTGTACGCTGCTTGGTGTAGTCTGCATTGCCTTCATTTAATACGGGTCAATAAAAACAATACGCCTGGATGGAAAAGTCTTGTACTGTATTATATCGACAGAATGATACGGCTTCTAACATTTCGAACGATATGGGGATATGCAACATGTCTGGACCCACATTTAGAGATCCGATAACGCCGTACAGGAGTGTTCTGATAACTTGACTTCTATGGTCCAGCATTTATCACCTTGGCCTCTTCTTTTATTGTTTCATGACATGTCCTTCATTCCTTAAACACCCATATTTCGTAAGAAATACAGTACTGTTTGTAGAAAGTGGAACACGAAAAACAAGAGATGTGACCACATTGCACTTTATACCACAGATTAGGGACATGACAATACATCACTGATTAGAAGGACAGTCCGGTACATGCACGTTTACGGTCGATCTTCAGTACGGCGTCGCGCCACCAAGTGCTGCACTCAGAGCCGCTAGACGTCGAGGCATGGAATCATACAGCTCTTGCACACGCTGCTAGGGAATACTGTCCCACGTGGTTTGTAGGCGCGTCCACAAAGCATTAACAGTGGCGGCAGGTGGACCTGAACGAACATGTTCGATGAGTGACATGTCAGACGAACGGGCAGGCCAGGGAAGCAGAGGTATCCGTCGTTCTGCGAAGAAGGCTTGCACATTCCTCGCCACATGTGGGCGGCCATTGTCCTGCTGAAATATGGCCTGTGGAACGGCCTGCAAGAGGGGCAGTGATGCGGGCTGTAAAATTTCCCTGATGTAGCGGTCACTGTTCAGATTGCCCACAAGACGTACGAAGGGCGATCGCCTGTTTTAGGCAATTGCGCCCCAAACCATTTCACATGGTGTTCGTCCACTATGCCGCTCAACAATACATTCTGCCTGATTGCGTTCTCCACAGCGACGTCGAACGCGTATGCGGCCATGCCTGTAGGACAGGTTGAAGCGGGACTCGTCCGAAAACACTAAATTTCCCCACTCAGCCTGCCAATGTCAGCGTGCACGTGCCCATTGTAGTCGGAGGCGACGATGGTTCCCAGTCACTGGAAGCCGACACAGTGGCATGCGTGCTACCAGTCCAGCCCTCAAAAGACGGCGCGACACCGTTGACGTAGACATGTCCAACCCCGTTGCAGTGCTCCTGCGTCGAGCCAACACCGAGGATGACGCTGTTCTGTCCGATGCGGCCATGCGGAGAAGATGGCGTCGTCTCGCGCTGTGGTCAGATTGCGTCATCTTGCACCCTGTTGTCGCTGTGTACGGTCCTCCTCTCTCCACTGGATCCAAATACGCCTTACTGTTGACGCAGAGTGCCCTGTACGAGCCGCAATGTCCCGGAACGACAGACCCGCCTCCTGGAGCCCAAGTATTCTGCCCCGTTCAACCGCACTCACATGCTGATAGACCACCCTGTGATGTCGGCGAGGCATCGTTGCACTTGCTTAAACGTTTCCACTTGGTAGAACGGCCCCACGCCGACAGAGCTGTAAGGAACACTGACCTGTCCGGTCCCACGACAGAGGGCACTACTGGGTCAAGGTGCACGCCATCTCTCTGCGATTTCAATCCCTTAGTATGGTACCGGTACCGCAGGCTTACACGACCCCTGTTCTGGGAGTGTCTCCGACCATTTCTTCTGGGTGTTTCACTTTCTACAAACAGTAGTGTATTTTGAAAAGTGCAGTGATAGATAAACATAAAAACATAAAATATATATCAATTTGTTGTGTGATAGGAGTTCTTTGAGAACCTAGGAAGTTTCAGTAAATTTTCTATCCTTTTTTAGTTTTACTTTGGAAAATACATTGCATTGCAAAATTTTCAGGTTTTCTAGTTGATAGATCAAGATTTAGCTTTGTCAGAAAGAATAGTTAAAAATGTCTCTGGATGTCCACTTACATGGTGGAAAATGTAAGAGATTCGGTCACAATAGATATTTTAATCTCGCAAAATCAGTCACTGGCAACAAAATTATTTAATGGGCACCACTGGGTCATTACATGGTATTGTTGTTGTGAAGTACAGTGTAGGCCCTACAATATCCTAATTCATCTGGGGGAAGAGTTATTTGACTCAGAATAGGTCATATAACCCATTCCCGTCCAGTCACTGCCATTGATAGAACGACTGGGTCCAGTAAGTCAGAACAGGTTTCTTTAACTAGACGCTTTTATCTAAGATATCCAGCAGTCCAGGAGAACGTCTTTATCAAAGATTTTGATAAATTAGTAAGACATCAGATTACCCACCATGAACATAAGATATATACGTGTAAACGGTGTTTTACTCACTTCGATAATCGATATGGACAACAAGGAATGGAAAAATTGAAAGAACATAGAGGTTTGTGTGTCCAGCATGACATTGCTAGGGTTGAAATGCCTATTAAAAACTCCATTGTCAAATACTTAAATGTGGAAAAAATGCAGCGAATACCTTACGTTATCTATGCAGATTTTGAAAGTATACTCTTACCTTATCAAATATGTCTACACAATCCTGAGTCAAGTTATACAGTCCCATTCCAGAGTCATGTTCCTATGAGCTTTGGTATATATGTTAAACCCTCACCAGCTGTGGAACACATAAAGACAAACCTTCCAAGCCAACCATTTATTTATGGGGGTCCTGACGCTGCAGAAAAGTTTATGGACTGTTTGATCTCAATAGCTAATGAAATCGATCGCCTTTACAGCTTAAATGTTCCAAAGGCCTTAACTCAGGATCAAGAATCAGAGTTCCAATGTTCTGAAACCTGTTATTTGTGTCAAAAACCATTTACCAAAGAGGACTGGAAAGTTCGAGATCACTGCCATATTACAGGGGAATACCGTGGAAGTGCTCACAATAACTGTAATTTGAGGTGTAAAACACGTAACCCCGTTCTTGTGTTTCTACATAATATGAGAGGCTATGACGCAAATTTCATTGTAAAGCAATTGGGATGTACAACTGAGAGCGTGGATGTTATCGCTAACTCCAAACAAAAGTACATTTCCTTCACCAAATATGTAGGAAATGTTAAGCTTAGATTCGTGGACACGTTTCGGTTAATGCCCAGTAGTTTGGAAAACTTAGTTTCCAACTTAACATCATACCCAGTAACAGACAAGTACTTTGGGAAAGAAAATGCAATGCTCATGACTAGTAAAGAGGTATTTTGTTATGACTGGATTGACTCATGGGAAAAGTTAAGTGAAACGTGTTTACCTCCAAAAGAGGCATTCTTTAACAAATTAAGTCAAGAAAATGTTAGTCAAGAAGACTATGAACATGCCAAAAATGTCTGGAAACAGTTCAACCTTAAAACTCTATGGGAATATAGTGACCTCTACCGAACTTCAGATGTACTCCTTCTTGCAGACAGCTTTGAAACGTTTAGAATCAAAACTCTAGAAACACACTGAGTGGATGCTACACACTTTTTTAGTTCGCCTGGTTTAAGTTTCGAGGCAATGCTCCTTTACACAGGAATTGAACTGGAATTGCTACAGGATTACGATCAGATTCTTTTAATCGAGTCTGGAATACGTGGAGGCATATGCCAGGTGTCTCATCGGTATGTTGAAACTAACAATAAATACATGGAAACCTATGATTCTGAGAAACCATCGCAGTTGATTACCTATGATGATGCCAACATCCAATACGGGTGGGCTATGTGCCACTCCCTTCCTTATAGTGGATTTCAGTGGGTTTCTCCAGATACTGTTGATCTTGAAAAACTGAAGGAAGACGATCCTGTGGGATTCATTCTAGACGTTGATGTTGATTACCCATCTGACCTTTACGATCTACACAACGATTTACCTTTCCTACCAGAGTGTACACAACCTAAGGGTTTGTCTCTGAAAAACTAATTCCTCATCTTGGAAATCGAAGGCGATATGTTGTTCACTACATGGCATTAAAACAGGCTTTAGATCATGGAATAAAATTCATAAAAATTCATCGTGTGTTAAATTTTAATCAAAGACGTTGGCTAAAGGCATACGCTGATTTTAATAACAACCTTCGAAAACAAGCCAAAAATGATTTTGAGAAAAATCTGTACAAGTTATTCAACAATGCCATTTTTGGAAAAACAATGGTAAATATCCGTAAAAGAACAGACATACGACTTGTGACTGACAGCACAAAGGCAGAAAAGCTAATAGCTAAACCAACATTCATCGACAGAACAATTTATGGTCCTAACCTAGCTGCTTTCCACATCGCTAAACGTAACATTGTATTCAATAAGCCTATATATATTGGAATGTGCATACTGGATATTTCAAAAACTATCATGTATTCCCACCATTATGATGTCCTGCTACCCTACTATGGAATGAACAATCTTAAACTCATGTATATGGATATGGACTCGTTCATTTATTTGGTTAACACCCAAGATGTATATAAAGACAAGTTGGATTTCCTAGAACACCTGGACACATCCGATTATCCTACTAATCATGTGTGTTACTCTTTATCAAACAAAAAACGCTGGGAAAATTTTAAGACGAGGCTTGTGGACAAATTATTAAAGCATTTGTTGGACTTAGAGCTAAAATGTATGCTTAAGACATAAATGATAAAGAATTGTAAAATATTAAAGGTATTAACAGAGGTGTTGTAAAAAATTGTATAACCATTCAAGATTATAAGAATTGTATTCTGAAAAACGAGGTAAAATGAATACCAATGAACATTATCGCTTCTAAACAACATGACATATCATCTATAAGACTAAACAAAATTGCTTTGTGTCCTGGTGATGATAAACGAGTGATTGATTCCAATGGTATAGCTACACATGCCTATGGTCATTACTCAATCATTGACCATGCATAAAGAGTTAACTTATGAATATTAAAATTATCTGCCTGCATTTAGCAAATACATAAAACAAAACAATTTAGGAAATAAAACAATAGCACTACAGAAATATAAAACAGAAAGGAAAGAATGGTATTCATACTCAAAATAAATAAAAATAGAAAACAAAAACTGTACAATTTAAAACAAATTATATGTTAAAAAAGGTATTAGGTGTAAATAGTGTACATGTATTTAAAATAAAAATATTGTATGGACACTGCTTTTACATTTTTAATTACTGCCCACCTCTCCCCACTCCTAATGCAAAATGAACTTTGTACATGGACTAAATCAAAAACATGTAAACAACAAAATTGGAAAATCCATGTTTGCGTACTGACAAAATTGAAAAAACTTGAAACTAACATTTTTTAAAACTGTAAATGGGAAATTGGTAAATTGACAAATGTGTAAACAGCAAAAATGGAAAATCCATGTTTCCATATAATGAAATTCGAAAACTTAAAACTAATATTTTTAGAAACTGGAAATGGGAAATTGGAAAATTGACAAATGAGTAAGCAACAAAATGAAAAGAAAAAATGAATAAAAGCTTCTACTTTTTAAAACTTAACTGACTTTGTAATCCTAAGCTGGTTGGGCGTAGCGAACATCTTGCACAGTAGTCACAGTGCAAGTGTTAGCTTTACCTTACTGTCTATAAGCCTAGCATAAAGATAGTTGTGTGTGCCCTTATATTGACAAAAAACTTTAAACTAACATTTTTAAAAACTGTAAATCGGCAATTGGTAAATTGACAAATGTGTAAACAGCAAAAATGGAAAATCCATGTTTCCATATCATCAAATTCGAAAACTTAAACTAATATAAAAAACTGGAAATGGGTAATAGGAAAATTGACAAATGTGTAAAACAATAAAATGAAAAGAAAAAAAATGAATAAAAGCTTTAACTTTTTAAAACTTAGCTGACTTTAAAACTAAGCTGGTTGGGCGTAGCGAACATATTGCACAGTAGTCACAGTGCAAGTGTTAGCTTTACCTTACTCTCTATAAGACTAGCATAAAGATAGTTGTGTGTGCCCTTATATACTTGGGGTGTGTTGATTAGCCTTTGGCCTAGCTTCAAAGGTTAGGTAAACTGAGGTTAGGTTAGGTATGAGGCTCTTTTCGGAAAATGTAAAATGAAAAACTAAAATTTAAAAATTTAAAATCAAAACATAATCTAAAATCTAAAAATCTAAAATGTAAAATCTAAAAATGTAAAATCAAAATCTAAAATTCTAAAATCTAAAATGAAAAAATCTAAAAATGTAAAATCAAAAATGTAACAATAGAAAATCCTACATGTATTAATTTAAATCTTAAAATGAGGATTTTGTGGGTTATGTTAGGTTAGGTAAAGTTAGGTTAGGTTAGGTGAAGTTAGGTTAGGTTGTAACTAAGTTTATTATTTGTGCTCTTACATTTGCTCTCACTTATGTTTTCCACATTAACACTCACTTCTTTTTTTTTTTGGCTCACACTTTTTTTTCTGTCTCACTCTCTGCTACCACTTTTTGCTGTAATAGTTGCTCTCACTTTTAAGTTAGGTTAGGTTAGGTTAGGTTAGGTTAGGTGAGGTTAGGTTAGGTGAAGTTAGGTTAGTTTAGGTTAAGTAAAGTTAGGTAAAGTTATGTTAGGTTAGGTTAGGTTAGGTTATAACTAAGTTTATTATTTGTGCTGTCACATTTGCTCCCAATTTTTGCTTCCATATTTGCTCCCACTTTTTTGCTCCCACTTTTTTCTCCCACTTTTTGCTCTCACATTTTCTCCCAATTTTTTGCTCCCACTTTTTGCTCCCCACATTGGCTCTCATTTTGAAGTTAGGTTAGGTTAGGTTAGGTGAAGTTAAGTTAGGTTAGGTTAGGTTAGGATAGGTTAGGTTAGGTTAGGTAAAGTTAAGTTAAGTTAGGTTAGGAATGTGACCTTGTAGTTAAGTGCTTTGATACAATGAAAAAATGATAACAAAAATATAAAAAAATTACAAAAAGGAAATTTATTATAAATTTGAAAAAATAAGAAATAAATTAAAAATAACAAATAAAGCAGGATTTGAAATGCCCGTCATTGATGAGTGTGGTTGTGCACAGCGGCCATCTTGCCCATTTGCCCCTGCTATGACAGACCCCTCCATAAGAATAACATAGAGCAGTTGCGCGTGGCGGCCATCTTGCCCTTTGGCCCCTGTGCCAGAACCGCCCTTTATAACCTACTCTCAAATAATCTGGGGCCGGAAATTGACCCTGACTGGATCGGTCACAAGGTCTAATACACAGCTATTGGATTTATTGATCACACTATCGTAAATATGACGTTTATAATGATCAGTATTAAGAAGATGATGGGCTAAGAAGACGGCGGTGAGACGGTCGACATAGCAGATGTGGAACGATGCAACCCTAGGCGTACCGCCTCGTCCGTGGCAATCGAACCAGGAGAACGCTGTGAGAGGACCCAGCCAAGGACTGAGTACCAAGAAGAAAAGTGGTGCCTTGCCGGAATCGGCATGCATGGATTTCAGGGAGATCAACCGATTAGAGGGTAGAGGCTTATAAAGAATTACTTTACGGTATTTAGTGTGACCTTAGTAGCCACGAATATACAAATTCCGAATTTTCTATTATATTCACATTTCAATGAGTATTTGATCGATTCTCCGTCATCGTGTACACATTAGACTTAATTGGTCCTTGTCTCATGTTTCCTGATCCCTCATTTTTCGAGGCATCAGACCTCTTGTGCAGATACCAGATTCTGATAGAATATTGATATATGCTAACTATTCGTCACATTTAAGGAAGGAAAAACACATGAATATATTTATAGCACAATAAAGGAGTTGTAACACCCAATAGAGTTGTAGACATATATTATAAAACTGGTCTTATCGTGGCAACTGTTGACTACGAGTACTGGTGACCTATTCAACCTATTACAGATAATTAGGTGAGTGATTTGAGATCACTATTTCATTTGATAATGAAAAATGAAGGAAGGGTATGTGATGGTTTACACGATCCATGATGGTTTATATGATTTAACTGTGTGCTTTTTGATAGTAAGGTTTAGTGGATGTGCTGATTGACGAATTAATGTAACTACATGGTTTTCGAGAAATATTAGAATCATATCACAGCCCCCCCAAGGAGTCACATCAAGTAGGACGTGAGTTGGCGACCACGGGACGCAAGCTGAGTTCAGAATTACTTCCACTTACTTGTGCCGGGCTCCTCTCTGGCATCTTTCCTGTCAACCTCCCTTGGTCAACTCTTGTTCCTTTCTGACCCCGATGGTATAAGGTTATCCGAGGCTTACGGAGACTTCCACTTTCCTGCCTTAATTGGCCCTTGTCTCATCTTTCCTGATCCCTCATTCCTCGAGGCGTCAGACCTCGCTTTCTTTTCAAAGTATCTCCTGCGTTCTGCTCAAGGCCCTAAAGGAGGCAGGGTGTGTGTAGCCCCAACAACTACGGTGCACCCTGGTTCTGCTACACCCTCACGGGCTCACGTCTGGTGAGTTCGGGAGTTGGTGACCCCGAGGGCTTCCTGAGCTGGGTCAGGTATTTTTCCTTCTTCCGTTGCCTTTGGGGCAGTCTCTCTCCTCTTTACCTTTCCTACCTGCCTTTCCTGGCTCCCCTTTCTTCCAAGTCCCTTAATTCTCATTCTTCGTGGGTTTCCTTTCCTCCTGTCTTTTATGTACATTCTTCTCCTTGTCTCCCATTTCCTCTTCTAGTATGTAATTACGTACCGGTAGTTAGTTTTAGGAATAGTTTCATTTCACTAACACCCAAACAAGTAGGGGCCGATAACCCAGTAGGTAGGGGCCGATAACCCAGAAGGTAGGGGCCGATAACCCAGTAGGTAGGGGCCGACAACCCAGTAGGGGCCGATAACCCAGTAGGGGCCGATAACCCAGTAGGTAGGGGCCGATAACCCAGAAGGTAGGGGCCGATAACCCAGTAGGGGCCAATAACCCAGTAGGGGCCGATAACCCAGATGTTAGGCCCCTTAAAACAACAACTATCATCATCATCATCATCATCATCATCATCATCATATCTCAGGATATGGATAATTTTGATTTATTCTCTGAATGTTTAAACTGAATGATAGAATACAATCTGATACTTAATTATTGAGCTTATTTACATCGCAATCATAATTAATTAACCTTTTCTCATTAGAGTCATTATTAATCGGTTAATTAGTCACTGGATTTAATATTGAATTTAATTCTTGAATATGTAATTAGTACACACCGATTTTACAATCTTGGAATTTGAATGGACTAGGGGCCATTGATAGGTATACATTTTTAATATGAGTGTGTATTATATGTGTATGAATTTGTAGATATTTTCCATATATTGACAGTTGCCTTACCAGTCCACATAGATATAACCAGTGATAATATTTATGCAATCTAGCAACGACTTTTACTTGAGGAGGTGACTGTTTAAACATATATTTCACTACTGTTTGAAAAGTGGAAGTGGAGTGCAGTGATTCTTTTAATTGTCCAACAGGACGAGATTTACGAACAATGGAACTTAATTTTTCTATTCTATCTTTTCAATTTAATTTCCAGGATGGCCTTTTGATAAGGAAATAACTTTAGGATCACAACTCCCACCATAATATTGAATATCAAAGATCATAGGAGAGTAATTTATTTTCATTTGTTTGTTTGTTCGTCTGCTCCCAAATAAAGGGACGACATTTATTTTTGAAAATCTTAATAATTCCTGAAGGTTGAGTAGTTTGATCCTGGTTGAATAATACAATCCTATTTCTGGAAATATGTGTCCGAGACAATCTTTCTCACCCATCCTTTTAGACGCCCCGAGAAACTTGATCTCATGCCTCACATGACATTGTTGACATTATTATTTTGGAAAGAGTTATTAGTTGAAGAGATTGAGGGAATGGATGGTTTGAATAACGCGCGGAGGAGACTCAAGAGTGCTGAGGGAAGCATGCATCGCAGGGGCGAGTGACGTGAGTTCATGACGTGGAGCCCGCATACGTCACGAGAAATATTTCTCTGGAATTACCTTTAGGAGAAGTGATGGACGCTAGGAAATTAGCACAATTTACTGGCAATTACAAGAGAAGGAATTTGAGCTATCAAGCGTTAAAATCCGTCCAGTAGAAGCCGAGATACGAGATGGAAGGTTCTGGAACAATTTCTCGCTGGACAATATAAAGGCCACGATTCTTAACATAGTCACATCATTACAACGGAGCATTTGCTCATGTGCGGAACTACGTAACGTGAAGTGACGGTATACACGCCGAGATTCTGACGGTCGGACGACTTAGTCGCCGTACCAGTGGTCAGCACGACTTAGCTTTTGTTCGAGTGAACAAACTTAACCTTTGGTAGCGAATGAACTTAGAATATCCACTGACTTTCAGGTCACATATTCTAAAGTCAGTTGATGGTAGTGTCGAAACCATTTACCGAAGTTAGCCTACAGAACGATGTATTTCTTGTGGTGACTATACATCAGGCACATCGAATATCAGTAGTGGGGGAAACTGGATCCGAACACAGTCCTTATATGGTCATGTCAAGGTCATCCACTTTTTTGCACCTGTGGTGTGTTGGAGGCCACAGGTGCGGGGACGGGGGAGGGGGAGGGGAGGGGGAGGGGAGTGGGGAGGGGGAGGGGGAGGGGTAGCGGGGATGGGCATGGCGGAGAGCTCCGCACAGGCTGACGACTGTCAGCCAACTATGCACTTGATGAGAGCAGTCTCTGTGTATATGCAAGTGGCTGGTAGCCTGCGGGCTTGAGCCGAGCAGTAGCGAGACCAGTCGAGGTCAGCCGAAGCTGGTATAGCTCGAGGCAGTATGACGTACTGAGTGGTGGGAAGCTGGGATGTGTTTTCTCTCTTGTCTTGCATTGCTGGACTGGCGCGCTCAACTTGTGTGTGTGTAAATGAGATTTTCTTGTTTGGAGCTGAGTGGGAGTGAAGGGAGGCGAGTGAAGCCAAGTGGCTGTTTGTTCCCCTTGAGCCAACTCTTTAAGGAAGAGTGATTAATTCACGTACCAACCATGCACTCAGTCAAGATCAATAGCAATGCATTGGTGTCAGTAAGCTTATGTAACCTGTATTGAGGTAGACCATGGTCTGCACAAATGTGACTTCTTTTTATTTAATACCACCTTGCAATTATGAGTATAGAAGAAGAAGAATCATTAAAATGAAAACGTTCCTATGATTTTTCAGACAAATGTTGGATTATTATTTCTTACACAGCCATGCTAGTCTCTTTTCCAATCCATATGAGAACTGGTGCTGAAAAAATGGATTTGAATTTCATCTCAGCGAACTTTAAAAATAAATAGTTAAGTGGAAGTAAAAGCTTTTGTGCCTCTCCTTTTTTTTCTGGGCTGGAGACCATCTCTAGGACTTAAGCCTAGAGGCAAAGTTAACACGCACACGCACAAACATACACACACATACATAAGCTTATAGAGAAATTAATTTCACATCAGAAGCTTTTTTTTTCATTCACATGAAGGCTTACAGAGATGTTAATCTCACGCCAGGGGCCTTCTTACTTACACACAGGCTTATAGAAATATTAATGATGGGTAAAGACATTCCTTCTCGACGATCCTTGGTTTGTCGGGAAGAGAGAATATCTTGCGCGAGAGGATATATGTGTATGATATAGGAAATCAGTACTGTTTGGAATAATTATATCCGTTCTATTCCCATCATCAGCTAGACATCTCGTTAAAAACTTTGCTCTGGCACACTGAGAACACCAGTACATCGCTTCTTTGTCAAGGTCATGCAATAAGGATCTATAATTATCATGTCTAACATAAAATGTTATATTATGTGTTCCGTTAGATGTAGGAGGGGGGTCATCTGAAGCATCACTGCTACTAGTATCTTCATCCAATGACAATGATAAACCTCTTTGTAAAATAAAACATTTCATACACATAATATAACAGTGATCAACGTTTCCGTCTTCAAATATGTCTGATGTAGGCCTACCTGGTATATGATAGTCATGAATATATGTCACACACGGGAATTTTTGAAATTGACGAGGAAAGACAATGATATCGCCTTTGTTGTCTCCCATTGTGTAGTGTAGTCTATAGTCATATCGAGTTGTGTCAGGCGTTATAAAATATTGTAGCGGCCACTCCCTAATAACACTGTTTAAGTAATTTGTATAAGTACTAGTACGTCGAAATGTGGCGTAGTCTCTATTATAATATATAGTTCGATGTCCATGACTAGTTGGATAAGCCCAGGTGTCAGGCGACAACAAATATTGTTTCATCTGTTGGTTTGTGGAAGTCATTGTTGCAGAGTTAGAAAGATGAATAGTAAGATGGATAAAACGAGATATAATTACCGTACAGTAGATTTGCTGATTCGTACACGTTTGTTTCCTCCAAGTGCACACCACTGGATGACAGTACCTATTGGGGTGTTCACTCTCTTTTATACCCTAAACCAGGGATAACTGAAAGCTGTTTTGTTGAAAGGTTATTTAATTCTAATTGTAAAAACAGGATATAGTTTCAAGGAAATCACCTTGACGGATAGTATATATTCAATGTAAGTGGTACCTACAATCATGCTTGCATCACATCTCTAGTCATGTGAACATCATTGCTCTGCTCTGTAAAAGTTGAGACAACGCTTTTTTAATTCTCTTGTTTTGATAAAATATTGAACAAACCACTAGCAGCATTAACAACTGCTAAAGGCAACTCCATAACACTACAAAATGTTCTCACGATACCTGCTACAATCAAAGTAAGGTGTCCGGAACAGCTCTAAGTGCTACAATTGTGGAGGAACATATGTGATGTCTTACCATGATCACAGCTATATTAAAAAAGATCATAAAACGCAGGCAGTTGAAAGTAAAACAACATTTATTGGTAAACATTCCCGCCCTTATATCTCTTCAAGTTTCATAGACTGCTCTCAACAAGAACGTGGCTCTAACGCACATATTACAAATTCAGCAGTTGGCCACAGCTACAATATAAACATAAAATTCCTTCCAACTACTCTCATCAAACATCACAAAAAAACTTTAAACACTTGCAATTAAACAACATAAATTTCAACTAACAAACCCAGTCTCTAGCCCGTGGTATAATCTGCCTGAGGGTTCAAGGCCATGTCTGCCCACTCGGGATGATGTACCATGGACTAGGGAATCACAAACACACCCAACTACATAGAACCTACAGTAAATAACTATGAGTGACGTCGAATAAAGTTACAAAGTAAAGTATGGTAAGAGTGCATAGGCCATCACTCCTCTTAATTTGAACTTTCATGAGTAACTAGGAAACTTCTAAACTAGGCAGCATTTAATTTCAACCAAGCCCAAGCGGGGATTCATTTCAACATCAAATTTACCCTTTACAAAACTACCAATTACAATAAAATCATCATATGCAGAGTAAAAACCAACAGTTGATTATGCCACGCCTGGCAGCCATTTGTATTGTATCATACGACCAATCACAATCCACTTACATTAAAATACTCCCAGCTCATTACATATGGAGCAAACGCACAGCTCAACAACTAATCATAGCCGCCCTCACAAAAGACACACCTACACCTCATTATAAATTCAAATCCTGTTACAAAACACGCCTTCCAAGTACCCATTACTCACTCTAACCGCAGTCAAGACACACCCCGTGGTGCTGCAGGCTATCTACTCCAGTTGCAGGGCACGGCTGATCATTAGCAGACTGTGGGTTCGATATCAACACACAATTTTTACAGCACTTCATTCCTCTGTCTTCAACTCACTTGTCTCTCATATTAAGTACAAAGAATGAACATTTTGGCTCAATTTAATTCCTGAGTAATATGATCTATGCTACATATCTCCATATCCAAACCTTTCCCAATAGGATATAGGGTAATAGAACAGCATACAAAATAAAAAATATAACATCAAATATATACATTTATTCAATAAGGTAATATACATACAATGTAAAATTAACTTCAATTATCTTTTACCAATCCCATTGCAAACAGCGATACAAAGATTTAGACATACAAATCCATATTTACAGTGTTGAATGTCCCCAAGGTAAACTTGAAATGCCGTCACTTAGCCATGAGCGTTTATTGTCGAACGAAAATAAAGTTCGTTTCATTTGTTCGACAAGAAACACACGATGACTTTGGGAGTGTAGTCGCAATTGTTTTTGTAACAGAGATGTACCATTAAACAATTCATCTCGGTAGCGTTCGATACTTAATGAACGGACAACATTGGAACGTACCCCTTTTGCCTTACTAACCTGACGGGACGTTTCTGTATTGTAACAATACATTTTTGGGGCTAAACCTATAAATTCCGTCATAAGATTAATACCACATTCATCCTTTAAAAGTCCTAACACTTTTGAATTTCTAGGTAATATTCCAAACACGTTTTCGCTAGGAAACGAAGATGTGTCAAACTGCATAAAATGCTTACTCATTACAAGATAGGGATCTTCATTTTTGATATGATAGACAAAACTATCAGTGTCACTGTAAATTAGTGAGACATTACCAAAATGATTTCGAGCAAATCCATAGTGAAATGTATACATGTGTAATTTTGAATACTCCAATATACACATGCCCAAGAATATGGGTTTATTATAAAATATTTCCACTTTGTTTAATTCAATGGTAGCCAAATCATTTTCAATAATCTTGATAGACCTAAAATTGGGTTTTGCAATTAACTTACGTGCACCCCATCCACCCTCCCAAGAATTTACTAAATGAATTACTCGATGATTGCGAATATCCTCCATACTTTTTCCATAACATGCGTTATTCATCAGCTTAAAAAAGTTCATCTCAAATGGTTGTGTTGCACGTTGCCGATGCTGTGTGTTCAAGTCCATATATGACTTCAGCCATGCACTTTGTGCAAATGAAATAATACGATGAACTTTTACAAGTCTCATACCATAAACTATGCATTGTAAGAGCATCTGAGTGTGTATGACATATTTCTTTTTAGAATACAAGGTTCCCATCAATTTTGTTTGTTTAGATTTTGAACCAGGAGGGATCATGCGCTCAAGACAAAATGGAAAATCATAATGGTCATTGTGTAGATGTGCAGGGTAATCTATGTCGATTTCGAGAACGTACCCACGGTTTGGGTCACGTCCAGCCATTTCAATGTCAAATTGCTCAATTTTCTGATTTGTCAACCATACAAAATCTCCGTATGGAAGTGGTTGAGACATTGCATAACCATAAAGATTATTGACGTCGAAATGCATGAGGTAGGAGGTAGGCTGTTCAGGTTTATACAAAGACATGTATAGATTATTTGCCTGAACATGCTTCTTGTTGAGAGAAACAAATCCACCTCTTATCCCCTTTTCAAAAAACAAAAACATATCAACATCAGTGAGCAGATCCAATTCAATATTTGTATACCGGAGCATTGCATCCCAGGAATAACCCGGACCTGTATAATAGTGACAGGGATCAAGTCCATATATTTTGAGACACATGTGACGAAATTTTTCAAACACATCAGTTAGTAAAAGTGTGTCTACAGTAAGGTATAGATCTGCATATTGACCTAACGTTGTAATACCAAATGTGGACCAAACATTACAGGCGTGACGATAATCTTCATCTGAAATTGGTTCATTGTTTAACGTGCTGAAAAAGGCAGATTCATCAGGTAAACGTGATTCGCTTAACGATGCCCAGCTATTAACATAATTATAGGGAAAAATGCCTTTTTGAATGCATAACTGAAAATGATCAGAATTTGGAAAGTGTTTTTGTGTACAGTGCATGTCTTTGTGAGAAATTCCTTTTACTAATGCATCAAGAGATGAGGATATAAACCGAAAAGAATCAAGGAAACGAATTGAAATATCTCCATGTCGTATGGAAAAAGATATAAATCTTTCATGATTTTGAGGAATAATGGAAAATTTAGCTTTATCAACATTTGCAAATTCTCGAATAATAAAATGAGAATCAAAGCCACTCAAGTTATGAAACAGACATGGAATAAACTTAGCTGCACGGTAATTGATGTTGCAGTCGTTATGTGCTGGTCCTCTGTACCTACCTGTAAAGTGACAGTGATCGCGAACTTTGATTTCATCAGGTAAAATGATTTTTTCACAAATATGACATACATTTGTATTATCATGTCGTGTTATATCATCCATAGTTAATTGAATGGTTACAGCGTTATGTAAAAGGTGATGCAAACGATCAGCAAGCTGATACAACATAGTTAATAACCACTGAATGCAGTTTGGTCCACGATACAAGTCAAAATATGATAAATTTGAATTGTAAGAGCAAACGACTTGAAAAGCGACAGAGAACGGTTCATGTCTTTGAATATCATCTGTGTAAGATTGAAGTGGATTTGGTTGACATCGCTGCACTGGGACAGAGAGAGTTTCTATATCTGCGTACACAACATATGCAACTGTATCTCTACAATGATAATTGACAAATTTCATTTTTGCTTTTGCTTTTTCAGGAAAAGTTAATTTTACAGCACTGTGAGTGGTACAATCGATCATATGATTATTCAATATGTCCTGCGTGGTAAAATATTGTAAGCATCGCTCACAAATGAATCTCCTTGAATGATTGGTAGAGAATTGCGCACCCACAAGTTTACCAAGATTAGTGATGAGACAATAATGACTTGTGTCTGAGTTGGAAATGTATAAAGGATTAATATGGTACTTTCTGTTTTTATATGATGAAAAATAAAGAGGCCCAATAACAGTACTCCTGTTAAGACCATAAACGTTAAATGAATAATCAGGATTAAGTCTTTCAAATTTAGAAATAGATGTTAACTAAAGAGGAAAAACAATACTGGTCAAGTTGAGTGATTCTAAAAGCTTGTAAAACATTTTCTTATATTTTGTTGGTCTGTTTCTATTATGTTTAACAGGTGCTAATGTGGCCGCTATACACCACACAAAACAGTAAACGTCTTCATTACATATATTTACAACTCCATTTTTCTTTTTAATTGATGTAGGTAAATTAATATACATTGCACCAGAGTTTAAAGGATCAAAGTTACATATATTTATTTGTAAAAATAGAATGGTTTCAAGAGCTTACCCACTTTCACCTTCCTGAAATTTATCCAATTTACCTAAGAGATTATCTACAATATTGATTTTAAACCAATCTTCAATAGTGTCAGATGGATACAATGTTCGCATGTTTGTTATAAAATAAAAATTTTCGCGAACTTCGTCACCATTCCTTTTTACAAAAACAAAGGTACATGCCAATTCTGAATTTACTTTTAGCGCTGTAAAATGTGATAAATATTCAGTAATTTTAATTACGAATAATTCAAGACATGCGAGCAGAAATACTTTCAGATTGATGATGTTGTTAACATTGTGTATGCGACCGCTACATACTCGTCGCTGAAAACAGTTGCGAGTATCCTCCCAAACAAGTGTCTCCATAACAAAATTTAAAAATTACACAATTCTAATTTACCATTTCAACTCTTCAAAATTTAGAATGATCACACTGCTGTTTAGCACATCTAAATACAATAGGATACGATTGCGTTAAGTTAACTCTCCTCCTCTTCAAAATTCACAATGCAAGTATTGTTTCGCACACCTAAATACTTTAGGACGAGGTTGCGTGCATTCAATGCTGCCAATGCTTCCTCCGTTAAAGAACCAAATCTGGTTGGCAAGAATACAACAAAGTCATGACACTGGCAAAGTATTCTTGCTCCAAATGTAGTATCTATTTTTCTTAGATTTTCCACAGGAAACGGCTGATTAATGGGAAGATCCTTAAGTCTCCGCGTTTCCAGTCCAGCCTGAGCTCCAATTTTATTTATCTGTTGAAGAGCGTCCATAGTTAGTCTATAATGAAAAAAAATATTTGTAAGCATTGTTCTTTCCTTTAAGCTGAACTGATGAATTTACAAAATAAGGTATCTTACCTTAGGTAGTGAAGATGTGTTCACTTCAGACAGATGTTGATAACAATATGACAGTGTTTGCTGCATGCGGCTGTATATATATCAATTTACAAGAAGTGTATGAAAAAATTTAAAAAAATTCTTTTGCACACGAAACATATATCGTTGTGGAAGGAGATGGGTAGGGATGGTGGTAGGGAACCAATGACATTAAATCATACAAATTGAGCATGCGCTGTTCTATGAATCAAGGGAGAGATGGTAATACAAACTGGTTTGCTTAGTCTAGGAACATGTTTTGGGTGGAGTTTAAATGTTGCAGTAGTGGTAGGGGTCCAATCACGTTAGAAGAGCTAACTGGGTGTGGCATGGTTGCTATACTCTCAAATAGGTGGAGTTTAAACATGGTTGTAGTGGTAGGGGTCCAATCACGTTAGAGAAAGAAAGTGGATGTAGCAAGGTCACTATTGTCTCAAGTGCGCAATTACTTCAGACGGATATGGCCATCCTCGAACTTGTGTTGTCTAGACGAGTAACCTTCACACATGTAACCACAAGTTTCAAGAAAAAGCAAGACAAGGGAAGGACACTCTACCCTAGAGAGCAAAAACAAGGTTACTCCATTTTATACGGATATAACCAACCTTGAACTTGGCTTGTCTAGACATGGAAATTTTATGCATGTAACCTCATGTTTCAAAAAAACTAGTCAAGGTAAGAACACTCTGCTCTTGGGAGTAAAAAAAAAAGAAGCAAGGTTACTTCACCCAGATGAGTGTACAATTATCCTATACATATAACACCGACCTCGAAATTACCTTGTCTAGACAAGTGATTTTCACACATGTAACCTCGAGGTAAGAACTCACTACCCTTGAGAGTAAAGAAAAGGTTACGCCATCCAGATGTATTTACAATCATCACAGACGGATATAACCGTCCTCGAACTTGTATTGTCTAGACAGATGACCCTCACACATGTGACCTCATATTTCAAGTAAAGTAAGTCAAGGTAAGGTTGTTCTAACTTTACAGGAAACAAAAACAAGAAAATAAAAAGCGAACCAATCACACTGCTTATGACAATGTATGCATGCGCAATTGCATGGCGTAAGAGATCTTCCCACATGGGGGAGAGGGAAAAAGTGACACATGCGCAGTTTCATGATGTTCTTGATGGAGGGGTAATTTGGTGAAGATGGAAGGATGTCTGCTATGTATATAAAGGGAAGACAATGAGTTTGAAAACATTAGCATCGTCAACAGTACTAGCAAGTGGACAAGCAAGCATTATTTACAAGCGAGATGGACAGCAGTACATTAGACGGATGGATGGAATGTACACCATCATCGTCAAGAGCAAACAACTGGTGAGTTACATTTTGTTTCATAGACACTTGTAAAGTGTAAAAATTTGTAACAATTAAACATATCAATGTGCAAAAGAATTGAAAATATATCAGCTAAGAAGTTCAAGTTTTTACAAACATTCAAGTACTGTAATTGAAATAAGCAGTAGTTTCCCTTTCAAAGTTAGTTAATGGTGTTCTGTAACACAAGTACACTAAAAAATAAATTAAAAAATAGCATAGTATTGAGATCAGTGAAATTAAACGTACATGATTGTTTTGAATAAATCAATGTTTATATCACATTTAAATTAATGTTCTATTTCAATGTTAAACAAATTGATATGTATAATGTCATTTGCTGTGATTGATTTGTCTATCTCACAAGAATATAGAATTATAATGGATAAAGAAAAGTTTGCACAATGATATATTATATAGCGTAATATATAAAATCTACAAGATATTGTTTCAAACATTTTTCAGTATTCCATCTTCTTCATCTGAAAAAGAGCAGAAAAAACGTGTTGTACTCTATGATGCGACAACACTAGACGATTTCACGAAACTTATGGAATCACACACCCACTCCATTTTGTATCCACCATTATCAACGAATGGATTGACTTCACTGAAGAAAGGTGTCCTCTTTGATGAATTAATTAATGAACTCTCATACTGCGAACCATGCGCTGAATTGATGGGTATAAAGAAATCGGGAGTAGTAGTAACCTATAATATGACATTTGAAAAAGTGTTTGAGGTTGTGTTGACTGAACGTCAAACATACTGGTGTAATGGTTGTGGAAAAAATTTGTGGTGGTGTACATGGGAAAATTCACCGGACTGTTTCATTGACTTCCCGGCCAAGCGGTTACCATATACCGAATTGGAATATGTGTCTATCGAATTGGAATCGCAGCCACTTAATGATGAAGACGACAAAAAATATAATACGATGTGTAAAAACTTTAAAATTTTAAAACTTAACAGAAACTAAAGTATGATATTCTTTTTAAGAAAATTGGAAATTTAAAGAGGTAGAATGATCTTGTACTATTCTTCATCTTGCTTGTAAATAATGCTTGTAACGTTGCTAACACCAAAAATAATAAACGCTTTTTTGTTTGTATTTATTTATTTTAATTATAAAACATAGTACATCCTGTTTATCTTTTTAGTTTTCGTAATCGTCCACCACTGATTGTGAGCTTTCCCTTCATAGCTCCTGCAACAACAAGAGCTGCCATTTTTCTGCGACAGATGCTGAAGGTGATGACACACGTTCCATGGATTTTCTCAAAAGAATCTGATCGGCAACACGTCTTAGTTCAGAAATGTTCTTTTCATGTTTAGAAGCTCTGTATGCTAGATCATGCTGCTTACACGCAGCGTCCAGAATGTTAATTCCAGGATCACCACGTGCAAGTCGTACGTCCAAATTAGTGCCAGGTTCACAATATTGATAACCAGGTAGATGCAGCTCGAAGGGTAGAAAATCTATGACTTTGTCAACGAGACCATGACCAGTACAGGTCTGGCATATCTTTTTCAGTCGATGACGTACACTTTTCTTCCTTTTCTGCTGCTGTGGATGATGCTTCTTTCTTGCCATCACATCCGTGGAATGAGGAAACATAGTCTTTACATGAGGTTTTATGTCCATTATACAGTTTAATTAACTGACATGTTCTACATGTGTGAACCGATGGCATTTTGGAAACGGCCACATGTTGATGATGATCATAATCAGTGCATGGTTGAAGTTCACACAGCACAGGATCTTGAGTCCAATGACTAGGCACGCTATCCCAAATCTCCTTCACAGCATTTGACGCAACATAAAACAAAAACGCTTTGGGTAGAGCATTTAATTCTTCTTCTGTAAAAGTATGCAGTTTCTTCTTACAAGCGAAAAACTTAACAATTGCCCGTTTAATAGGGTTAGAATTTAAACTTTCAATGGTAGCCATTCTACACGTCTGCACAACACAAACGTCTCTAACTCACTGTGGTGGTCAACATTCATGCATCATATTTTTACAATTGTCTTCCACGTACCGACATGCATTGCGACTTAGCCAATCAAAGAGCTTCATTACATGTAGAAGTGTCTTATTTTGTACACGTTCAGCAGGCTCGCACAAGGTATGTAGTGCAGGACATCCCATCTCGTGAAGATCGATGAGTTGGCAAGAAGGTGGAACATGGTGACGTAACCATTCCCTTTTTTCGCCTCCCTTTACGAAAACATGGTTGGCAGCGAAAAAATAGGGTTTTAAAACAAACGATAGATAATGATAAGGAATGTCTCCTTGATTCCAGTTTAATCCTAAATTATGCCGTAGCCACTCGGTTTGTTTTCTATCTTCGTCTGACTGCATGTGCAATGTAAATGGTGGTTCAAAAGTGAAAGCACTTACTCTAGGCGCCAACATGTTTGTACAGTCTATAATGGCAACCTCTTTGAAGACAAACTTGTTTCCATTGACTTTGAAGCCCTGAATATCAACAATCAGTGTTCTAGACATGATTACTGCTTGATGACACACCTTTCTTCGCCGCCGACTTCTGTCAACTAACCAAGGTCTACCTATAGTCCTGCTAGTTAAAGGGGTAAAAGATGAAACAAAAAGGGAGTGGTTTAAATAAAAATTAAAATAATGAGATAAATTACACTACTTTATTTGTAAAGAGATCTGAACATTGTTTACAATTTTTTATCATAGGATTAGGGCCATCCCAATCAGTGTGGGAATCCCCTCGATGCATGAAATGTCTACGGCAGCAGCGGCAGGCTGCAACATCCGCTGACATACGGAGGTGTGATGGTAGTTTATCCCAGTTGAAATCAATATCGTGTGCACCATACGTGGACAGAAATCCAGCTGGTAAATAGGGGATCAGATGCTGCGGCATTTTATGAAGCAATTCTGCTTTATGGTAGGCGGTGATGGCTGAACTTATCAGGCTACGATAAATTTTAAATACCGCATCGGCGTCTCGACTTGTTGAGCAACGATCACATTTACAGTTTAACCCATCCGCCCGCTCTCCATCATGACATGATGCTTTGGCGACATCATCTTTCTTCTTTTTTGAGCAATGCTTTTTGTACCCCCTATCATGAATGCCGAACGTTGACATAAATCCATCTGGTAAATAGGAAACCAGAAGCGGTGGAATTCTATGCACAGTATGAGTCTTGTGATAGGCAGTAATAGCTTCACTCACTAGAGAACGATAGATGATAAACCTAGTATCCTCATCTTCACTATGTGAGTCACTTTCACATTTACAGTCTGTTGCTCCCCTTGGAGGAGGGGTGTTGACTTCATCGTAGCTTTCCATGACTGAGCAGGGGAATGCAGGCAGACATGCTATTTATACTCTGGTCACGATGTTGGACAGCGGCTGATAATACACCTGTGCCTCGTGAACAATAAGGCAATAGGCTGTTGTTTTTTCTGGAATAACGGCAGATGTTTCAAATTCTAGTCTGATATCAATAGTTGTTTCCTTCATCGACTCCTCCAAATACGAACAGTCCATCACAATCAGAGGTGCTTTGGTCTTAAAGTCTTGTGGTGATAATAGCGGAGATGGTTCTTTCTGATAATAGGATGACTGAAAATTTGTAAACATGTCATAGAGCTTTCCATATTTGTTCTTGGTAAAGTTTAAGTCCATTCCCTCATAGGGGAAAGTAACACCGTTCAGGAAGAGTCGCATATTTCGCAATTGGATGTGATCAAATTGTGATGCATCTTTATTCTGTTGATATTTACGATCTGTTTGAAATCCAACAATGACGTAGAGAGGTCGCTCTGTGTACCGTGAGGTTTTTATAGACCATGTATGCGTATCGGTGAGTGGTAATACCGGATATTCATGCAGCTCCCAGCTTCTAAATTGTATGGGTAAAGGTGTATCCTTCTCCACAATCTTGAGTAGACTCAATTTTTTCTGATCGGACAGAGTAACGTGTGGTACTTTCCATAGAATTCGTTGCAATAAAATTTTTGAATCTATTGCGGTACCATCAGCACCCTTCAGTGCATTATAATCACTCCTGTCTCGCACAAGAATCAGATCCTGTTTTGCGTTCACAGCGATGCGCTTATGATCCTCTGCAAAGCCTAGTATTAATTCTAAAGGTAAATGACCGGTAAATGAACCATCAGTGTTAATCATCCAGTCATTGCTTGTGTCGGGACACCAGCCAGCCATACGAAAAGCTTTACTTTCTTCAGTTCCATACGCAGGATAAAGTTTCATAGCGCTTGTTATGCCAACATTTCGAGTTATATCCACTTCGATTCCGTTGATGACATAGCGAACTTCAGAAAACAGAAAGGCAAGAGCATTGTTGGCCAACTTTGACGTTGTCGGGATGGTACCATCTGATTTGATGAGTTGACCTTCAATCAGGATGTAACTTTCATGTGGTAGGGTGTAGATATCTTGTTGATTAATGGTAATACGGATCTCATCATTATTATTTAATCCTTGAGTATACGGTTGGTAGGAATGCTGTTCAATTTTTACAATACCCTCCTGTACTTCAACTAGGTTTGTCACGTCGAGGATTGAATTCATGATGTAAGTTGTAACCCAGTTGTTGTAAGATCTGCTTGTTGACACGTGTTAACCTGTACACGCGTTGCAAACAACTAACACCCAGCCTGGATGGTGTTGGTGCTTTATACACTTGTTTCATGCTGACTTCAGATACAATTTGTAGGTTACAGGTGTATGACGGTCTAACTGGATGAGACGTTGGTTTCTATTCACCAGTCTTAAGGTAATATTCCTAATATTGGTTACACTCACAGGATGATAGAGCACTACTGATGGGTTTTCACGGATGATATAGCCACTGGGTGTAGTGACAATAAAATCGTAGAGTGAATGCGATGGTTCCTGATTGGTGTAAACGTCGGTGATTATGTTACACGTGACAGATATGTGATGGTCTTCAATAATTTTTTCAGGTAGGTCAGACTTGTGCAACACATTTGGTTCTAAAACTCGTGCTGAAAAACCAAGCAATGGACCAATTGAGTCTGGTTGTGATTTAAAATCAATCCTAAAGGAAGAAAGAATACTGCAACGATGTGTCACGTTGTTGGCTATGAGTTCAAACTTGTATGTTCCGTCAAGAAATGCCTTTAGAGTAAATTCTCTGATGAGAGTTGTGTAGATGTGATCGTAAATATCATCTACCGTGTAGCTGCCAGGTGGTAGAGTTAACTCATAGTCATCGTAGTAGAACTTATCGTTGATGCCTTCATGTACGTTGTAGATTCTATTATAACCTTCGAACGAAATAAGTCCCAGCACGTAGGGTCGTTGTCCCAATTCAATAGGAGGATAAAAGTCAACAGTTACTTCAGCTCCTTGTCCGTGCACTGTAAACGTTCTACTTTCTGCCATTATACTGCTCACGTTACCTCATGTGCTGAGTCTTATATAGAAAGGTCAGACAGAGGCGACCACAGTGTTGAGTGTTAAAATTTTGTACTCGTTTCACATTATAGTTTATTATTGCACTGCTTCCGAAATAGCGAATAAGCTCTGTCGGAGGAGGAAGGTTTCCAAAACTGTCAAAGTACCACACAGTAGATCCTTGTTTTAGGTAGGCCACGTAATGTATTCCTGGTCCATGACTCTCATCCAAATTAACAACAGCACTTTCACGCATCCAAGATCGAGGTGGTAATTGATTACGCATAAACACACCTCGAAAGCGTGATATCTTCAACCGTTTTGCATATCTCATAACTTCCTCATGCGTCATAGCTCAACGCGGCAGTGCGTCTATTAAATGTTTTTTGGCGACATGTAAATGCCAAGTCCTTTCCTGTAAGGTGCCAGCTTCATGTTCACACCTTTACCGCGCAGTGCAATGGCTTCCATTGTTTTATTATGTCTTTCACTTTCCTTCAACTGATGCTTCGCCTCCTCAACAGCTTTCACTGTTCGTGCTATCGCACTTGCTCCACCAAGAAGTGAACCCAGAGCTGCTAGTACAGCAAATAGTGTGGGTAAAAATCCGCCACGTTTCGGTACAGGAATAACACGCGCTCGTTTTCTAAAACGTAGTTAACTTTTGGGATTTGCATGCAATCGTGCTGCTCGGAGGGCTTTTTTAATGGCCAAATCGCTATTTTTTTCTCCACGTGAAGCTTGACGTGCCGCATGAAGAATTGCTTTAAAGCCTCCCTTTCTCGATGACGTCTTCTTCATCTTCTTCCCCACATATCTCTGTTTCACCATCGCGAGCGAGAAACGAGACAACCTCACGCTGTAAAGTATGGAACACAACTAACGCTTCTTGGGAGGAGAACGAGAAATTATTTAATTAATGGTGGCGGTATATTCAAGTTCTACATACAGCGGAAAATCGTTCATTGTTTTCCCCGCCTCTTTTTCTTCAGACGACAATTTCAGTTGAAAGGATAATTTGTCCTCGGCTTTCACCGCCAGATCGATGATTGATGATGATCTAACACTACCGTTTAATAGTAAGTCTAAATGTTTAAAATCTGGTGTATACTCGATAACACGAATGGCACCATCATACAGTAAACGGTAATTGCTATAACCCGAACGTAGTATATAGGTGAGTTCATTGGGGTCTTTTACCGGTTGTTGGTTTACAATGTGCAGCAAAATTATGGAGGGCATTGATTTAATGAAAAGCGATAACCGTTGTTCCAAAAAACGTTTGGTCGCTACATCGTGAGGTTGTACAGGATCAGCAACTTCAGCTATTCGTCTTCGTTTCATCTGTAGTGCATTCTCCTTAATTTCCCACACCTTTCTCATTTCAGAGGTCAAAAACCGTTTTGTACAAACATCTTGATCATCCTCAGGATCGGCCACATGCACAAGACGTGCATTATTCGCTGTATAACCTTTTTCAGTTAGGGAAGGCACAATGCTGAGAAGTTGCTTAACCTTGTTATCCACATAGTCCTTTCTAGCAGCGTCCGTGTTATTTGTTGGAAGAGCCAGCTGAGTGATTCGACGATGGTGTACATCATAGTCCTTTGCTTCTGTTAACACCACAGCATTGGTTAACATGTAGATTTTGGTGCACACATCTTGATTGTTCACAGGGTCTGCAACACTCATGATACGTTTATTCTGTGCGTCATAATCTCCCTTGATACGGCGTAAGCGATAGTAATCTACATACTTTTTCGAACATGCGTCTGAAGGTAATAGAGGATCTGTTATATTGGTTAATCGCTTTCCATTAAAGTTGTAATGACCATCCGTTGTGCGTGGCAGTGCATTGGCATCAACATATCGTTTATTAGCCGGATCTGTATCATGTTTTGGATCGTTTATTGAGACAGATGATGCATTTGTTTTCTTTGTCTTATGTGTTCTTCCATAGGCATCCATGGTTACACTAGATCTGAAACAGACACTTGCTTCATGTATATAGAGACCACCTCTATCCTTTTCACGTTTAGTTAATATGCAGATTATTAAGCAGCAACATTCACTTCCGGTGGGAGATTTGGTTTCTAACCTCTTCTCGACAACGTCTGAACAAAGTCACGGCTCGCTCTTCCCGTCATCCATTCGCTGTCTCATCACCGGACCATCAGGATGTGGAAAAACAAATCTTCAGCTTACCCTAATCACGTCGTTAAACGGCGTGCGCTTTCAAAATATTTACATTTTTGCCAAGGCCCTCTATCAACCTCTTTATGTGTTCTTGGAACAGGTCATGTCAGGTCTTCGCAACAATAACATGAGGTACTTTACATTCCCTGCACACAAAGATGTCATCTCTCCAGATCATGTTCGCCCCAATTCACTTATGATTTTTGATGATGTGTCCACAGAACGGCAGGCTATCATTCAAGCCTATTTCAGCTTGGGACGACATAAACATATTGACTGCTTCTATCTGTGTCAAACCTATTCACGAATACCGAAACAATTAATTCGTGACAATGCAAACGTGATTGTTCTCTTCCGGCAGGATGAACGTAACATGCGTCCCGTCTATGATGATCACGTGAACCCAGACATGACCTTTCAAACCTTTACACAGTTGTGCGCCACATGCTGGAACGCTCATCACCACGGCTGTCTTGTTATCGATAAGCAGAGTGACATTACCAACGGCCGCTACCGTAAGGGATTTGATCATTTCATACGTATTTAAGGTGCTGCGTGACTTTTTCATTCGTCATTTCTTTAGCTATCATGGCAACAGCAGGAAGTCAATTAAAGAAACACATTATCCGTGCACGAAATAATATTCGACGCAAGTTCCGCGAACTGAAACGCACACATGCCGATAGTGAGCTGTTGATCGCAAAACATTTGAAATCACCTCTGGAAGCTGTGTTAAAAGGAACATCAAAGTCCAATAAGCCAAATACAGTATCAAAAGGAACGCAAACCATTGTGGAGGAAGAACAAGAAGAAGACAATGAAGAAGCTGAAGATGTTTTTACTTCTGAAACAGAATCACCGCTTCCAGAGTTTCTAAAAACTACAGTCATTGCTCAAACGCCGTCTAGCTCTAGAGAAAAAAAACCTACACTGTCAGAAATCTTGGCTACACCTGAAAAGTATGTGCAGCTGAAAAGTATTCTGGTAGAGCATTTTGGCCCATTGGTAACACCCTACCTTGAAGACCTTTTTACTAGAAAAACTGATACGACCTACGGCGTTCGCTATGAAAATAAACGTTTTCGAATTGGTGACTCGGAGATCAAAATAAAAGATAATGTTATGATTGTTAAAACGGTTCGATATCAATTGACGTCAGGTCTTTTAGAACTTTTATTTGCACGTGTTCCTTCTAAGGATGGGTATGACGAAGACGATCTTCAAAAGTATAAGGATATATTGTCGGCTACAAATGGTTTTAGACGTAATTATAAACGTTCTGAACCAATCAATGCAAATAAGAGTTTCAAATATAAGACCATCATATCCAAATTGTTTCCCACCTATGCAAGTGTCCGTCATACAAGCTCAGCGTCCGGCGTCACGTTTAAAACTTTGAAACCTTTTGTCGATTTCGCCTATTGGAACGATCCTAATAAGTTGGTCAAACGTCTACACCTCCTGCACGCTTCCCAACAGGCTGGACATACCGGTCATGAAGGTGAAATTGTAGAAATAGAAGAGGAGCTTCGTCATGCTGGCATTATTGTGTGATGGATCCACGTGGCAACACCCCTTCACCTATAAAAACAGCAATTGCTCGCGAGTTGCATAAACCAGCTCGCCGTATCTATCCACGGCGTCATGTTGTTTCAAAAGGAATTGATGAGCTTTGGCAAGCCGATCTCGTTGAAATGATTCCCTATGCCAATACTAACAATGGTATCAAATATCTGCTCACAGTCATTGACGTCTATTCCAAAATGGCGTTTGTTGAACCTGTGCAAAATAAAACAGCTAACCTAGTTACTGCAGCCTTTAAACAGATTATTCAAAGAGCTAAACGACAACCTCGCCTCCTCCAGACCGATCAAGGAAAGGAGTTTTTCAACAAGGAGTTTTCTACGTATATGCAAGAACTTGGCATTCATCATTATTCCACCTATAGTAATTTAAAGGCAAGTGTTGTTGAACGTTTCAACCGAACGTTAAAAACATACATGTGGCGGGAATTTACAACAAGAGGATCTTACCGCTGGGTAAACCTAGTGCAGAATCTAGTATCACGTTACAACAATACCAAACATAGAACTATTGGAGTAAAGCCGTGTTTGGTAATAAAAAACACTCCACGGCTGAATCGCATTCATCATGCCATCAAAACAGCTGACCCACAACGTCATCGTTTTCACGTAGGTGACTATGTACGCGTCAGTAAACATAAATCACTCTTCTCAAAAGGGTACACACCAAACTGGAGCACAGAAATATTCACCATTCGCCAAGTGAAACGTACCCATCCAGTCACTTATCTACCTCAGGACAGTAACAATCAGCCCATCAAAGGAGGATTCTACGTACAGGAACTTCAAAAGACACTGTATCCTAAGCATTATCTTGTTGAAAAAGTGATTAAAAGAAATGGCAATAAACTTTATGTCAAATGGTTAGGTTTTAATTCTCTTTTAATTCTTGGATTAATAAATCCGATCTTGTATAACTATTCTTGTTTATTTTATTTTAACCTCTTTAATCCTCTCCTTGTCGGGTTGGCCGGTTGGTCTAAGGCGTTCGACTTAAGTTCGAATTTTCTACATAGAAAACGAGGGTTCAAATCCCTCACCCGACACAACTTTTTTATCTCAACATTGGTTGGCAATACTGCCTTGTAAAACACTAAACAAATCAACTCCTTTTTGACATCAATTTGTTTCTCTTCAAGTAAGCTCGACTTGGCTCGAGGGAATAATGAAACAAACACCCACTCGGCTTCACTCGACTCTCTTCACTCCTGCTCGGCTCAAAACACAAAAACAAGGTTCCCCTTCCTCTCACCGGGCAAGTTGAGCGCGCCAGTCCAGCAATGCAAGACAAGAGAGAAAACACATCCCAGCTTCCCACCACTCAGTACGTCATACAGCCTCGAGCTATACCAGCTTCGGCTGACCTCGACTGGTCTCGCTACTGCTCGGCTCAAGCCCGCAGGCTACCAGCCACTTGCATATACACAGAGACTGCTCCCATCAAGTGCATAGTTGGCTGACAGTCGTCAGCCTGTGCGGAGCTCTCCGCCATGCCCATCCCCGCTCCCCCTCCCCCTCCCCCTCCCCACTCCCCCTCCCCTCCCCCTCCCCCGTCCCCGCACCTGTGGCCTCCAACACACCACAGGTGCAAAAAAGTGGATGACCTTGACATGACCATATAAGGACTGTGTTCGGATCCAGTTTCCCCCACTACTAATATCATCAGGAGAAGTTTTATTTCATCAGTTTGTTTATGCAACTAATAGGTGTTCCTATCTTAGCGTGCAAACGAAACCGCATTATTTTAATATGAGAATTATTCTGAAATCTACAGGAGTACTGTACCAGTCTATGACTGAGCAACTTTTCGTTATGTTACACGGTACTGGAGATAGCGGGAGTTATTTCGAACGAGACACATCAACATGCGCCGCTAAAACTACTCATAGGATCGGTAGGACATGCAGACGAACGAGGTATATGGATACGGCAGATGGCCTTTGGGAGACACTTTTGGAATAGGACACACCCTTCCTCTACATCAAGAATGAAGTAAGACAACTATTCATGTACTATCCACTAACCTGTAGTATTAGAGAATTCCATATTTTTGAACAGTCACGATCAGAAATCAACACATATTTTTCACCGTAGCTAGATTTTCGATTGCATTTGTCTGGATGACAAATGGAACTGTTGTCTTATAATTTATTTTTTTGATCTACGATTTTTGTCAGGACGGTCATTCATGTCCCGACATGAAATATTTCGATTATTCCAAGGGATAGAATTATTTTTCTTTAATTCTTATTATGAGAGCAGAAGTAATTGCGGCTTGGATTTATTAAATAATTTGATTTACATAAAATGATAATAATCAAGTGTGAAGTGAATAAGTTAATAATATTATAAATAATAACGATGCTATTTAAGGTTATAAATAATTAGGGAGTGATAATACCGAACATTAGGAGCTAAATGAAATTAATTGTTAATTATTTATAGTGATTAAATAATTAATGCATTAAATAAAATAATAGGAGATGTTAATAATAATCATTTACAGATGAGATTTAAATATTTATTTATTAAAGGAATAGGGCGATAATAATCATTTATGACATTGATGATGCCTAAATTTTTTTGTAATAATAATAATAATAATAATTTGTGGATGAATTGAATTAGTTGGAAGGACTTAAATTAAATAACTTTGTTTATTTTTGAATAAAAATTGGAAATTTAAATAAATTTAAATGAGTTTATGGATGAAGAGAATGAAGTAGTAAGATTATTGAGCTCATAATTATTTTTCCAAAAGCAAAAAAAAATAAAAAATATTCAGATGAAAAGAAATGAAACGGCAGGTATTTAATGTATCAAGTTAGGGAGAATTTATGTAAATGGGAGGCACAGAGATAATGACCAGAATTTATTTAATTGGTAAAATAATACTGAAGAACACAGTCTAGTCATTGACAGAATATTACAAGAAAAAAATATATGTATGATTAAAAAAATGATGTTGTGTGCAGTATACTTTGGTGATGATTTTAGTGTGCGTTTGGCGACTCTTAAAGTTATGGAGACCTTGGGGGTCATCCAAGTGGGTTTTGTTCCCGTTGTCGTGGGCACAAAAGGATGTGCGTATGTTTGAAAGAGCTTGTGGGCTAAATTTGTAAAAGAAGGGTTAGGCATGTGGACCGCCCCATATTCTTGTCAGATTTCACTCTTCTGTTAATCCAAATATTTTTTTCTGGATCAAATCGAAGTTTCGATGGTATGCCTAAATAAATAATAGAAGAACATGAATTTAGATTTGTTGAACCTGACCGAGAAAAAAATAAGATGAAAAGTGCAAATGAATTAAAATAAATAATTAATGAATTTTTATTTTGGAATAATAATAATAACAGTGAAAATGAGCAAATAAAATATTCATCATGTGAGAGGTTGAGAAAACTTGTTATAAATAAAGTGAAGGGAAATTATGAAATTAATTAATTAATAATAATAATATTTTTTTGATTAATTTTTTGGTGAGATTATATGAAAATTTTGGTGATAGAAAATTTTTTATAACATAAAATTTTGGTGAAGTGTTAATGATTTAATCCGCTGATGGTGGATAGCAATAAGTTTTATTGTTTACAACAATTTTTGTGTAATGTTAATAACATATGAAAATAATTTAAAAATTTTGTGATATTTAATCAAGTGAAAGTGAGGAAAGAAGAAAATTATATTTTCAAAATATTATGAAAAGTTTTTGAACAAATTTCGTTTTTGCAAATTGAAAATCTTTATGAACAATTATTAACATTTGACTTTATGTCAGTCGAGTATTGATATTGTTATGAAACAACGAATCAGTGACATGATAATTTTTCCAAATAAGTCTAATTTTGGAATAACACCGAATGAATCAAGTGACTTTTTTTTTGAGAAATGTTTTGCTAAGAATATTTGCAAAATCAAATGCAATCTTTCGAAAAGTGAACTACGAACATGTAAATATTAGGGATCACTCAGAACTCTTTATTGAACGGTGATTACCATTGTAAATATTCTTTTTGAATTTACTTTTTTTGGATAACAGAATGGACTAATTAATTTTCTGATTATCATATCTGCGACATTCTAGTAATATTTTAGGGATTGTTGATTTCTCATGTGTGATTTTTTAAATCTTTGTTGAGGTTTTTGCCTTTCGAATCACATTTTTATCTATAAATAAATTGAGATTTTAAGGAATGTGCTAGTTCAAAAATAATTTCTCACCTTATCTTACTTGTGAATTACCGAGATCAGGGATGCCAGATTTGACCCAAGTATTCACCTAGATAGACCCTGAGATATATTTTCTCGTGCTAATCTGATGTCGGTATTTTACAAAATGTGGTCGTTGGATCTCGGTCCAAACGGGCACATAAGGTAGGGGGAGAAGTTTGGCGCCCGTACTAAGGGGGTACCGAATGGGTCTTTCGGATTTGTTTTCGAAGAGGCATTCGAGTAGACTTGTGAATTTTGCCACTTGTTTCGACAATTGACAAAATCTAGATAATTTTGAATTAAGGAAGATTGTTGAGTCCATGTTTGAGGACATAGTCAAACTTGCATTTTGAAATAAGTATTTTGATTTTGTTTTGTTGTAACGACTTTGATTCGTAAGGGAGTACAGTAATACATTAAAGGGAGTTTTATTAAATTAAAATTTTTTGAAATAATTTTTAGAATTGGGAGTTTGTTTTGGTTAGGTGAAATAGCACATTTATAGTATCCAGATGGTGCATTTTTTTGAATTTTGAAATTTTGCTGTTGTTATTTTAAAGTCAATTTAAATGAGTAGATTTTTTCTTTTCCATTAGACATCGACATGGGTATCTCAATTTATCCGGAATTCTCAAATGCTATAGGTTAGTATATGTTTAGTATTAAAGCTTCGTTCTATCCATGGAATACCAGTCCTGTATTTTTATTGGAAAATAATGGATAAGGTTTTGGAGGTGTTGGCTCGGCTGGAGTCAAACAATAAACAGTGTATTGAGAGAGCTACTCAATTAGAGAATATGTTGTCAGAAAATTCCAAAAGGTTGGAAAAGCAGATACAAGAAAATTCTCAATATTTAGAAAGCTCATTAGAATCCATATTAAATGAATCATTTGAATCTAAACTATCTGAAAAGTTGTTAGAGAGTTCTAATTCACTTAAGTCAGATATTGACAGTAAACTCTCCGAAAATTCTAAACTTTTTGAGGGCAGATTAAGTGTTTGCACAGAATCTTTAAGGGAAACTTTGGAAGAGAAGTTTGCTGAACATTCTAAAGCTCTTGATAGGTTGACTGAAAATTCCCGCATAATGGATTTAAAAATTATTGGAAATTCAGAAACGCTAAGGTTAGATTTGGCTGATAATTCTAAACTGTTAGAACATCGCTTATCAGAAAGTTTGGGGAAACAATTCGGGGAAAAGTCCAAAATTTTTGGGGAAAAACTTAGCGAATTATTTGAAAAATCCAAGAACGTAGAAACTAGGCTAGAAGAAAACAAAGTTTAACTGGAAACCAAAATTAATGATAGCATGAAAAACTTAGAGGACAAAATCGAAAAATCGCATGATAAATTGAAAGACATGAAAGAAAATTTTGATAACCATTCTAGAAGAGTGGCTGAAGACATGGTAAACTTGGAGATCAAAATTACGGAAGAGTGTAATGTTACTGCAAGGCAGGTGTTGCAGAAAGTGGCAACAGATTTCCAGGGGACTATTCTAGAACAGCTGAAAGAGGACAAGCTAATCCAGGAACTTAGTAAAAATGTGAAGGAGATAGCTCTTACTGAGGTCAGAAGTTCAGTACTAGAGGAGGCTAAAGAAGACGTTCAGGAAGTAAGGAATTCTTTTTCTACGCATATCAAAGTAATATCGGAAGATGTAGGAAAAATTCAGAGAGATGTGTCTAAGGTGACTAATTTAGTGAAGACTCATGAAACTATAATTGAGAAATTAGTAAAAGATGTTCAGGACACGAATAAAGACTTGAGAAAGAAAGGAATCGATCCTATAACTGACGAATTTGTTGAGACGACCATAGAAGGGATCAGAGGAGAGATAGGAAAGAAGACAGATGATTCTGGACTGAAGAAGACATTGGGAACACTAGAAGAGAAAATGGCTTTATATGAATCTCAAAGGAAGCAAAGAAATGTGGATGAAATACCAATTTTTGAGCAGGATAAAAAGAGAGAAATTTCGAAAGAGATGGAGGATCAGAAAATTATGGCAAATTCTATTCTTATCGCTATATATAAGGATAAGGATGATAAACCAGGAAAGATTTCATGAACAGGAAGTATCCCACCGGCCGAATTTTTGAGAGAAGTCAGGGATTACATCTGGGATTAAAAATTTCAAAGGAAAGAGAAATAAGAGTGGTGAGAAGATTTTTGGATGGACCTGCACTGGTTTGGTTCAGCGCTTTTAGATCCAGTTTCCACAAATTCGATGAATTTTCCAGGGGGCTGATAAGAAAATTTTGGTCGCCGGAAACTCATCAACAGATCAGGGCGGAATTGAATGCAAAGATATATTCAACATCACAGCCAACAAAGTACTCGGCTTATTTCTCGCAACAATTATCTAAATTGCAATTTCTCGAACCACCAATGCCAGATTTTGAAATGATATCTGTGCTCATACGTCAATTTCCAATCGAGGTGCAAAGAACACTGATTGCAGCGAACATCGGAAACATGGAGGAATTCGATGAGGTGCTACAAAGGTTAGATCATGCCAATGCACATCTTTTTCACTTAAGAGGTAATAACAAAACTGAAAACCATATGATAAATACTGTAGTGACTGATCGTCACAGCCAAACAAATCAACAATTGAACAAACCTCAGAACCAGATTGAAAATAAGGAATGGAGCAACACGAGAGACACTCCATATCAGAATAGACCATATGTGAGGCCATACCAATACCAAAATAGATGGAATCAGTGGAGAAAACCAGGGTTTCAATCAAAACTATATAATAGGCCACAGCAACAGTATGGAAATCAACAACAAAATAGAAGAGAGGAACAACGAGGGCAGGAGGAATTCAAGCAACAGGCTAGGGAAGACCTTGACAGAAGGCATCAGGATAGCAAGCAATACCTAGATGAGCAACACAATAGACCGAGTACATCAGGATTGCAGAAAGCAAAAGATGGTAAGAAAGTGTCGAATAATCCACAATATGCAGAAGTTAATACCTTTCAACTCACAGATTATAATTTCTCTGATGAAGATGAAGAACCCGAAACTTTTCGCAGGACCAAAAAGGGAACCAAGATTTAGAGAAAAAAGAAGAGGAAAACATCGTGGGAGAAAGTTTTGATAACGGAAGTTCTACATAGGTTGAAGAAGAATCTGGTAACACCGTGGGAAAATTCAATGCGGCAAGTTTGAAGATTTATCATTCAAGAGCCAGACAACAATGAGAAAAAATATATGATGTGTCACATATTTTTTATTTGCGTGAGGGGTGGATATACCCGGATCGTTCACACGTCCGTGACCTTGTTGACATTATTATTTTGGAAGGAACAGTTATTAATTGAAGACATTGAGGGAATGGATGGTTTGAATAACGCGCGGAGGAGACTCAAGAGTGCTGAGGGAAGCATGCATCGCAGGGGCGAGTGACGTGAGTTGATGACGTGGAGCCCGCATACATTACGAGAAATATTTTTCTGGAATTACCCTTAGGAGAAGTGATGGACGCTAGGAAATTAGCATAATTAACTGGCAATTACAAGAGAAGGAATTTGAGCTATCAAGCGTTAAAATTGGTCCAGTAGAAGCCGAGATACGAGATGGAAGGTTCTGGAACAATTTCTCGCTGGACTATATAAAGGCCACGATTCTTAACATAGTCACATAATTACAACGGAGCATTTGCTCATGTGCGGAACTACGTAACGTGGAGTGACAGTATACACGCCGAGATTCTGACGGTCGGACGACTTAGTCGCCATACCAGTGGTCAGCACGACTTAGTTTTTGTTCGAGTGAACAAACTTAACTTTTGGCAGCGAATGGACTTAGAATATCCACTGACTTTCAGGTCACATATTCTAAAGGCAGGTGATGGTAGTGTCGAACCCGTTCACAGAAGTTAGCCTACATAACGATGTATTTCTTGTGGTGACTATACATCAGGCACTTCGAATTTCATCAGGAGAAGTTTTATTTCATCAGTTCGTTTATGCAGCTAATAAGTGTTCCTATCTTAGCGTGCAAACGAAACCGCATTATTTGAATATGAGAATTATTCTCAAATCTACAGGAGTACTGTACCAGTCTATGACTGAGCAACTATTCGTCATGTTACACGGTACTGGTGATAGCGGGAGTTATTTCCAACGAGTGACTGCAAGTATCAACATGCGCCGCTAAAACTACTCATAGGATTGGTAGGACATGGAGACGAACGAAGTATATGGATACGGCAGATGGCCATGCGGAGACACTGTTGGAATAGGACATACCCTTCCTCTACATCAAGAATGAAGTACTATCCACTAACCTGTAGTATTAGAGAATTCCATATTTTTGAACAGTCACGATCAGAAATCAAAACATATTTTTCACCGTAGCTAGATTTTCGATTGTATTTGTCTGGATGACAAATGGAACTGCTGTCTGACAATTTATTTTTCGATCTACGATTTTTGTCAGGACAGGCATTAGTTCATGTTCCGACATGAAATATTTCGATTATTCCAAGGGATAGAATTATTTTTCTTTAATTCTTATTATGAGAGAAGAAGTAATTGCGGCTTGGATTTATTAAATAATTAGATATACATAAAAAATAATAATAATAATCAAGTGTGAAGTGAATAAGTTAATAATATTATAAATAATAACGATGCTATTTAAGGTTATAAATAATTAGGGAGTGATAATACCGAACATTAGGAACTAAATTAAATTAATTGTTAATTGTTTATTGTGATTAAATAATTAATGCATTAAATAAAAATAATAGGAGATGTAATAACAATCATTTACAGATGAGATTTAAATATTTATTTATTAAAGGAATAGGGCGATAATAATCATTTATGACATTGATGATGCCTAAATATTTTTTTGTACTAATAATAATAATTTGTGAATGAATTTAATTAGTTGGAAGGACTTAAATTAAATAACTTTGTTCATTTTTGAATAAAAATTGGAAGTTTAAATAAACTTAAATGAGTTTATGGATGAAGAGAATAAAATAGTAAGATTTTTGAGCTCAGAATTCTTTTTTCTAGAAGCACCAAAAAAAAAAATATTCAGATGAAAAGAAAGGAAACGGCAGGTTTTTAATAATCAAGTTAGGGAGAATTTATGTAAATGGGAGGCACAGAGAAATTGACCAGAATGTATTTAATTGGTAAAATAATACTGAAGAACACAGTCTAGTAATTGACAGAATATTACAAGAAAAAATAAATATGATAAAAAAAAATATGATGGTGTGTGCAGAATATTTTGGTGATGATTTTAGTGTGCGTTTGGCGACACTTAAAGTTGTGGAGACCTTGGGGGTCATCCAAGTGAGTTTTGCTCCCGTAGTCGTGGGCACACAAGGATGTGCGTATGTTTGAAAGAGCCTGTGGGCTAAATTTGTAAAACAAGGGTTAAGCAATGTGGACCGCCCCATATTCTTGTCAGATTTTACTATTCTGTTAATCCAAATATTAATTTTTTTTCTGGATCAACTCGAAGTTCCGATGGTATGCCTAAATAAATAAATTATAGAAGAACATGAATTTAGATATGTTGAATCTGACCGAGAAAAAATAAATAATAAGATGAAAAGTGCAAATGAATTAAAATAAATAAAGAATGAATTTTTATTTTGGAATAATAATAACAGTGGAAATGAGCAAATAAAATATTCATCATGTGAGAGGTTGAGAAAACTTGTTATAAATAAAATGAAGGGGAATTTTGAAATTAATTAATTAATAATAATAATAATTTTTTGATTTTTTTTTTTTTGTGAGATTATATGAAAATTTTGGTGATAGAAAATTTTTGATAACATAAAATTTTGGTGAAGAATTAATGATTTAATCCGCTGATGGTGGATAGCAATAAGTTTTATTGTTTACAACAATTTTTGTTTAATGTTAATAACATATGAAAATAATTTAAAATTTTTGTGACATTTAAACAAATGAACGTGAGGAAAGAAGAAAGTTAAATTTTCAAAATATTATGAAAAGTTTTGAACAAATTTCGTTTTTGGCGATTGAAAATCTTTATGAACAATTATTAAAATTCGACTTTATGTCAGTCGAGTATTGATATTGTTATGAAACAACGAATCAGTGACATGATAATTTTTCCAAATAAGTCTAATTTTGGAATAACACCGAATGAATCAAGTGACTTTTTTTTTGAGAAATGTTTTGCTAAGAATATTTGCAAAATCAAATGCAATCTTTCGAAAAGTGAACTACGAACATGTAAATATTAGGGATCACTCAGAACTCTTTATTGAACAGTGATTACCAGTGTAAATATTCTTTTTGAATTTACTTTTTTTTGGATAACAGAATGGAATAATTAATTTTCTGATTATAATATCTGCGACATTCTAGTAATATGTTAGGGACTGTTGATTTCTCATGTGCGATTTGTTTTATATTTGTTGAGGTTTTTGCCTTTCGAATCATATTTTTATCTATAAATAAATTGAGATTTTAAGGAATGTGCTAGTTCAAAAATAATTTCTCACCTTATTTTACTTTTGAATTACCGAGATCAGGGATGCCAGATTAGACCCAATTATTCACCTAGATAGACCCTGAGATATATTTTCTCGTGCTAATCTGATGTTGGTATTTTACAAAATGTGGTCGTTGGATCTCGGTCCAAACGGGCACAGTACGGACCTCTATGTCGTTCAGAATGGCGCTTTGACTGCTGAGAGGTATCGAGACGAGATCCTTCGACCGTTTGTTGTGCCCTACGCTGGTGCCATAGGCGATGGATTCATTCTGGTGGACGATAACCCACGACCCCACAGAGCTGCACTGGTGGACATCATGCTTGATGACGAGGCCATTGAACGAATCGAGTGGCCAGCTTGTTCACCGGACTTATACCCGATTGAGCATGTCTGGGATGCACTTGGCTGACACATTGCAGCCAGACTGGCTTCTCCCACAACGGTTGCCGAGCTGGATATTGCACTCATGGAAGAATGGCCAAATATCCCTCAAGAGCTGATTGATAACCTCATACTGTGCATGCCACGCAGGTGTGCAACTGTCCTGGCCGTCCGAGGTGATCACACACCATAATAGAGGGCAACGAGAATGACTTTTTCACTCTTTTGGTAGCCCCATGGTGCCTAGCTCTAAGTAAACGCCATATAAACCTCTATTAAAAAGTTGAGACGGCACAATATCGTACTGTAGCACACACAAATTACAATTTTAACCGAACTCTGAATGAAGAACGTTACCATGTGTATCTTGCGTATGATATCTCATCTGATCCCCTAATAATTTGACCAGTGTATATTCTTGTTACGTCACGTTTCTTGCTGACTTAAGTACTTTTCTAGTTAACCCTTTTGGTGCGCATTATAACTTAAGATCATTGTTTATGGCTAATAGATTGTTGTTTCCTATGGAGTTCTTGCCTTCTACTCGCATAGTTTCTTTGCTTATTTGATATATCATTAGTCTTAATCGATATACTTGTTTCTACACGCTTTGTTTATATTTGTTAATTCTCCTTTCGCATCTTTTTGCGACCTTTATTGAAACTTTGTTTCTCGCAGCTACTAGATACATTTTGATTGACGGCGTTGTTAATTCTCGCCTGTTTACCCCGCATTCCAACAATTCTTATAACTTACTTTTCTTACCCCTTGGTCCGTTCCTTATAGGCACCTCCCCTTTTTCCCTTTCTCCCTCTAGCTTGGATCTCCTGAGGAATGATCGATTGCTACCCGGGAAGGAAAGGAAGAGTCAGGGTGGGGAAGATCTTGATAACAAATGGGTATATTATAAGACCCATTTCTCTCAGTGTTATTCTTTCTTTCAATCTTTAATATCGTGCTCCTGTTCCTTGTTGGTTTTTGCCGCTGCTCCCCAACTTGCTGTATTTTTGGAAATACATGGTAAGGCAGTGTTGTGCCCAACTCTAGGAATGGGTATTCCAAGTTTCAGACACCTAGATATCAAGGGAAAGGCTGTAGCAGCGTTTGAAAGTTCAGATATTTGAATATCGCGCTACATTGCTTCTCGAAGCCTTTCGAAGAAAATTACCGATAGTTGGATGGTAAATGACGTAGCGAGTCACCGCAGAGGTGGAGACTATTTATTGATTAAATAGTTAACTATGGAGCAGAGACTTGAGACTGGGATCAGATTACTGGCACGGCCAAATGAAAGAGAATGCAATTAACATCAAGTAAATCGGACCAGGGATTCAAGAGATATGAGGATTTCTAGATATCAGGCGATGACGCGTGACCCTGACCGTTTTTGTATAAAAGCAAGCAGGAGCAAGCTTAGTTAGCTCAATTCATCACAAGCACTTGGCGAACAAGTTGCGTCTACGCTGAGCCAAGGCACATGGTTGCCACGTCTACGAAGAAGTACTTTTCAAATCGTGATAGTCACGAGAAGTGCTGCGCAAACGAGTTGGAACTTAGTAAGTTTCTGGTGAGGAGAATCACTGAGGTGATTGTTTTTCTACAGACATTGGTGGAAATATTTATATTTCCTAAAGGACATATGCTAGACTTGGTCTAGAAAGTAGTATTTGTCACAGTCCAATAGTAAATTAATACTTGGATGTTTAGATCCATTTAAAGTCAGTTGCATATTTTGTAACTATTTAACCACTTCGATCGGTCAGTACATTGAAGAATAGTCTATAACGGTGGCGTTCATTAGTCTACGCAAGGGAAACTGCAAGTTGTCTAGCGCATGGCAGATGGTGATATACAAACCATGCCCAGGGAACGATCTTCAGAACAGCCGTTAACTGCTTAGACTGTCAACGTTTTTCTTGTACTGATGAGATTACAGTGAGTTAAGTTACCACTGACACATTTAAGAAGAGATCGCTTAGATCTGACCCTTTTCAAACAAACTGTTATGGCTTTGTTAGAAGCCCATATTAAAATGGAACTACAGTCATTTAAAACGTCGAAGAATACTACCACTATGTCTGACTAGACGATTTGTGGGTCTACAATGGCGGCCGATACAAGGATTATACGTGCTTGTCCGCTAGGGCATGTCTACGGATAAATCTGGTATAGACCAGGTTTACTACTCTTCAAGAACATCAAGAAATGTAAGCCACATTTGAATTATATTATGCTTAGCTAATTGGAACAAACTATTTTTCTGCAGATGACCAACACATTTTTTTCCGTCATATTTAAAGCTTGTAATGATTTACGCAAGACTTGTTAGATTTATTCTGAGCATTTTCAGCACTCAGAACAGTTTAGGATCGATGAC
This sequence comes from Meconema thalassinum, assembly GCA_946902985.2. NCBI lineage: Eukaryota > Metazoa > Arthropoda > Insecta > Orthoptera > Tettigoniidae > Meconema > Meconema thalassinum. The sequence goes on along the minus strand of OX336389.2, from coordinate 1,524,480,738 downwards.
CGAGCATTTTGAGCATTTATTTGAATTTTTCATATTTTTGGGAAATCACGGTAATCAGCCGATGTAACTGTAAAAGTTAAATTTATTTTTGTTGAGGAATGGATATTTTTTCCATATTCGAAGGTTCGAACATGTGGATTCTCACATAATGAGATGATAATTAAACATATTTGAAATAATAATAATAATAATAATCCACTAATAATAATAATAATAATTTTCATAATTTTTCTAAATAATTCTTGGATATTATATTTTATAATAATCATATGTATTGAGAAAGAGCCTATGAAGTAGTTGAAACATTTCTAGTTTGGAACAGGAGATTTTACGAAGGAGAGTGGTTAGCGCAAGCCCGCATTCAACCAACATTTCAGTTCTGGTTGAACAGTTGATATTTGCAATGAGCAAAGTATATGTTTCATATAACACGGAGAGGCATGAAACGGGAAGCAATTGATATTTGTATCAAATAGGATTTTTGTATTTATATAAAATCATGACGTAAATACACTTCGAAAGTGAAATGAAGCTTTTCATGAGTATGGTAAATTCACGGGTTGAACTGAATGGTAAAATAAAATAAACTTGTAAGTTTATTAATCTTCCAGTGTTGATAACAAGCAGAGGCTTGATTTATTGTATAAATTTTGGGAAGATAATTTATGTGTGTGGAATAGTTGTAATGCCATTCCCAGGTGCGCATGTTAAGTCGCAGGAATGAAGGTTTTTTCGAGCATCAATCAAATAGCAGGTTCGATGGCTCAGGTTTATAGTTGGAGTATTGGAGCCACACATTTCGTCGTATGAATAACCCGAAGGTTATTTCTTTGAAACCATCAGTTCTTATTTCAACCTTGTTTACGAATTCCATTTAGACTTTGATTTTGCTAGAACCCGGATTTGTCATGATAGTAGTTTATTCTTCTTCAGAGGAAGACCTTTGCCGTTGTTGTTGTTGTTATAATATTGTGTTCTTACACAAATAGTAGAATGGGCCACTGCCAATTTAAAATAATTCTTTAACCACGAATAATTTGAAGGATATTTTCAAATCCTAGTGCCATGAACTAAATGAATTCATTATAAGACTACAATTCTAATTTCCGCATTCTGTCGAAGAATTGCAAGTTGTGAAAGTTGCTAGAAATGGCCATAAATATAAATATTTTTTTCATAATAATTCCAAGTGGAAAATCTAATAGTTGAATGGTTCAACCATTTATTGATCAAGTTGATGATTCAGAAATCATATATTTTGTATGGAACTTGAAGTTCATAATCGAGTCACTTCTCGAATGTTTAATGTCAGAAGAACAATTAATTGTTGTTGTGCTTCGCACAGTTCTTCGATGCTATGCTCAATGGTCAAATACTTTTCAGATGTTGTTAATATGTGTTAATAATTTGTGTTGCTACGATGATGATAATAATAGTTTCAACGATATATTTTGGAAAACTGGAAAACAAATGAAAGTCTAAGAAATTCTATAAACATTTATTCTACGAGTGTTAATATCATGTAAATAGTCAAACAGTGATCTACGTTATTTCCAGTATGGACAATTCATTTTGCACTGGAATAAAATGTTAATAATTTTGGAACACAGTCCACAGGACTAACAATCGGACTTGTGTTTTCAAAAAGATCGTCAAATGTGTTTGGAAGATTTCTGTATATTGTGTGTAAATAAGAGTGTGGATCGCCACACGTGGATGATGCTGCTTTGAGCATTATTCTTGCAGTCAGATTTTAACTTTAAATAAACTGAGATAATTTTACCAGATGTGTTTCACCCAATTAAATCTCCTTCTATCCTTATTGTTGCATTGAGCCAAAAATCAGCAAAGCATTTTTATAAATTTGATGTCGTTTTTGCGATTTGCTTTAACCCATCTGGCGCTCCGGGATATTTTGATTCTCGTGCTGACTGATTATTGGTAAAATGCATATGTGGTCGTGCGGACTCCGGTCTAAACGGGCACATAAAATAAGATAGAGAGAGAAATGGCTTCGAACGTGGGTCCCGATTTAGACATGGTCAATCGCATGCCGATTTGAAATTGTGATAATTTTTATAGAAATATTTTGGGAGTTGAGAGATGTCTGGTTTGGATGAATAAATTAGTAGGAAACCCAATTAGTGGGAAAATTAAAAATTTAACTGGTTAATAATTAGAATGGGTTTGATTATTTTTGATAATGGCTTAACCATTAGGGCGTCAAGTAAATTCAGTAGTAAACGTTCGATGACTGGAGATACACATTATTAGAATCCAGGTGGAGGATATTTGAGAACTTGCATATTTTTCTTGTGATATTGTGGTAAATGTAATTCGTAAAAGTAAAGAATTTTGTTTTTCCATCACGTCGATATTAGGACAAATCTCATTTTATTATAGTGTTCCAATTAGCTATTCATATTTCTTGTTCTAGTTATAAGCTTGTGTTTGCCACTGTTGTATACCCCTAAGTTTTGAATAATTGAAATTATGGAAGAAATGATGAGGATGATGAGGAGTTTGGAGGAGAGTTCAAAAGAGGCTGGACGGCGTGTAGCCGCTATTATGAAGGAAAATACAGAGGCTTTAGAAAAGAAACTTAAAGAAAATTCTGATTCTTTAGAAAGTAAACTTAAAGAAAATTCTGATAATTTGAAAGAAAGTTTAGATGATAAACTTAAGGAAAATTCTGATTCTTTAGAAAATAAACTTAAAGAAAATTTGAATGATAAACTTAAAGAAAATTCTGATTCTTTAGAAAATAAACTTAAAGAAAGTTCGGAAAATAAACTTAAAGAAAATTCTGAGTCTTTGGAAAATAAACTTAAAGAAAGTTCTGATAAACTCAAAGAAAATTCCGATTTGTTAGAAAACAGGTTAAAAGATAACTTAAAGGAAAATTTAAATAGTAAATTTAATTCAATGGAAAGTAAATTTAAAGAGAATTCTGAAATTTTGAAAATGACACTTGAAAGTAAAATGAATAAATTATGCGAAAAAACACATGAGCTCGAAACTTCGTTAGCTACTAACGCTAGTTTAATGGACGATAAATTTCGCGATGCCGATCTTCGATCCCAAAGCTTAGCTGATAGGATAGAACATGGTCTTAGGAAAGTTGGTGAAGACATGGTCAACCTGGAAGTCAGAGTGAAGAAGGAGAGTAACGAGATGGGAATTCTAGTTGTTCAGCGTTTAACGGAACAATTCAAGGAACTTGTCATGGGAGAAATAAGAGAAGGAGTGATTCATGAATTGCAAACTGAGATTAAAACCACAGTTGTTAATGAAATAAAAGACACACTCAAGCTGGAGAATCAAGAGGGAATCAAGGAGATTAGGGAATCTTTGTCATCCCACATTGAAGTAATTGCCAAGGATATTCAAGCAACTCAGAAGGACATATCAGATATGACAGGGTCATTGAAAAGTCACGAGGCTGTTATGAACCAGATATCCATTGATGTTAAAGAAAATAGTAAAGAGACTGAAGCAATCAAGAAGATGGCAGAAGAAAACCAGAAGGAACTTGAGGCTATGAAAAGTCAAATAAAGGATGAGAAACAGTCTGATCATTTTTTGAAAATGCCGAATGTAAAAGGAAAGGAACAGATACAGATAAATCTAGGAGGAGCTAGAGAGACTGATAGACAGGATGAGGTCAGGACAGTATTTCAATCCAACCCCATAACTGTATTTAAGAATATAGAAGACAAGCCTTCTAAATTTTCAGGGCGAGATTCTGTAACACCCGTGGAATTTCTGAGAGAAGCAGGTGATTATCTGAAAGATTCTAAGATCCCTAAAGAAAGACAGATCAGGGTAATAGGGAAGTTCTTGGAAGGTCCCGCACTTTTGTGGTTTAGAGCATTTAGATCCACTCTAAATACTTTTGAGGAGTTTTCTCGTGGGTTATTGAAGAAGTTTTGGTCCCCTGAAACCCAACAGCAAGTTAGAGCAGAGTTGTATTCGAAGAGATTCTCGACGTCACAACCTACTCGATACTCTACATACTTTTCTGGACAGCTGTCTAAACTCCAACATTTAGATCCGCCAATGCCAGATAACGAGTTGATTACTGCATTGATACGACAATTTCCAGCAGACGTCCAGAGGACTTTGATCGCTGCTGATATCTACAATATGGAACAGTTTGATGAAGTATTGCAGAAGCTGGATCATACAAACGCTCAATTCTTCCATCAGAAGGGAGTAAAGAGTAATAACGCTGTGTATGCTGTTATGGCTGACAGTTATTCTCAGACACCTCGAGAGATTCGAGAGGAGCGAGAAGAGAAATCGCCGAGGGAAGATTCCAATACGAGAGGATGGAACCAATACCGTAACAGATACAGTTACAAACCGTATGCAAGACCGGATGGTGGTAATCGATACAACACTCGATGGAGAAGACCACGTGATACTCAAGGAAGGTACCAGGAAAGGAGATCCTATGGTAATAACTATAATAACAGAGGGAATGTAGATACTCGTCAGTCCAATGAAGAGTTTAACAAGGACACGAGGAAAAACTTGGAAGCAAGACACCAAGATAACTTACAATTTGTGGAGCAGAGGCCCAATGATCCAGGTCCATCGGGAACACAACAATCCCGGGGGAATGGTAAAATTAAGGATTTTGAATATTGTGGAAGTAAACAATAATGGAAGCTATGAAGTAGCCAATACACGAACTGGTAACATCGTGGGAACTTATAATGCTTCGAATCTGAAGATCTATTATTCAAGAACCAGATAATTTAATGTGTAGATAGGAAAAATAAAAATTTTTCAATTTTTATTTTTTGCTAGGCGTGGGGTGGATGTGCCCAACTCTAGGAATGGGTATTCCAAGTTTCAGACACCTAGATATCAAGGGAAAGGCTGTAGCAGCGTTTGAAAGTTCAGATATTTGAATATCGCGCTACATTGCTTCTCGAAGCCTTTCGAAGAAAATTACCGATAGTTGGATGGTAAATGACGTAGCGAGTCACCGCAGAGGTGGAGACTATTTATTGATTAAATAGTTAACTATGGAGCAGAGACTTGAGACTGGGATCAGATTACTGGCACGGCCAAATGAAAGAGAATGCAATTAACATCAAGTAAATCGGACCAGGGATTCAAGAGATATGAGGATTTCTAGATATCAGGCGATGACGCGTGACCCTGACCGTTTTTGTATAAAAGCAAGCAGGAGCAAGCTTAGTTAGCTCAATTCATCACAAGCACTTGGCGAACAAGTTGCGTCTACGCTGAGCCAAGGCACATGGTTGCCACGTCTACGAAGAAGTACTTTTCAAATCGTGATAGTCACGAGAAGTGCTGCGCAAACGAGTTGGAACTTAGTAAGTTTCTGGTGAGGAGAATCACTGAGGTGATTGTTTTTCTACAGACATTGGTGGAAATATTTATATTTCCTAAAGGACATATGCTAGACTTGGTCTAGAAAGTAGTATTTGTCACAGTCCAATAGTAAATTAATACTTGGATGTTTAGATCCATTTAAAGTCAGTTGCATATTTTGTAACTATTTAACCACTTCGATCGGTCAGTACATTGAAGAATAGTCTATAACGGTGGCGTTCATTAGTCTACGCAAGGGAAACTGCAAGTTGTCTAGCGCATGGCAGATGGTGATATACAAACCATGCCCAGGGAACGATCTTCAGAACAGCCGTTAACTGCTTAGACTGTCAACGTTTTTCTTGTACTGATGAGATTACAGTGAGTTAAGTTACCACTGACACATTTAAGAAGAGATCGCTTAGATCTGACCCTTTTCAAACAAACTGTTATGGCTTTGTTAGAAGCCCATATTAAAATGGAACTACAGTCATTTAAAACGTCGAAGAATACTACCACTATGTCTGACTAGACGATTTGTGGGTCTACAATGGCGGCCGATACAAGGATTATACGTGCTTGTCCGCTAGGGCATGTCTACGGATAAATCTGGTATAGACCAGGTTTACTACACTTCAAGAACATCAAGAAATGTAAGCCACATTTGAATTATATTATGCTTAGCTAATTGGAACAAACTATTTTTCTGCAGATGACCAACACATTTTTTTCCGTCATATTTAAAGCTTGTAATGATTTACGCAAGACTTGTTAGATTTATTCTGAGCATTTTCAGCACTCAGAACAGTTTAGGATCGATGACCGAGCATTTTGAGCATTTATTTGAATTTTTCATATTTTTGGGAAATCACGGTAATCAGCCGATGTAACTGTAAAAGTTAAATTTATTTTTGTTGAGGAATGGATATTTTTTCCATATTCGAAGGTTCGAACATGTGGATTCTCACATAATGAGATGATAATTAAACATATTTGAAATAATAATAATAATAATAATCCACTAATAATAATAATAATAATTTTCATAATTTTTCTAAATAATTCTTGGATATTATATTTTATAATAATCATATGTATTGAGAAAGAGCCTATGAAGTAGTTGAAACATTTCTAGTTTGGAACAGGAGATTTTACGAAGGAGAGTGGTTAGCGCAAGCCCGCATTCAACCAACATTTCAGTTCTGGTTGAACAGTTGATATTTGCAATGAGCAAAGTATATGTTTCATATAACACGGAGAGGCATGAAACGGGAAGCAATTGATATTTGTATCAAATAGGATTTTTGTATTTATATAAAATCATGACGTAAATACACTTCGAAAGTGAAATGAAGCTTTTCATGAGTATGGTAAATTCACGGGTTGAACTGAATGGTAAAATAAAATAAACTTGTAAGTTTATTAATCTTCCAGTGTTGATAACAAGCAGAGGCTTGATTTATTGTATAAATTTTGGGAAGATAATTTATGTGTGTGGAATAGTTGTAATGCCATTCCCAGGTGCGCATGTTAAGTCGCAGGAATGAAGGTTTTTTCGAGCATCAATCAAATAGCAGGTTCGATGGCTCAGGTTTATAGTTGGAGTATTGGAGCCACACATTTCGTCGTATGAATAACCCGAAGGTTATTTCTTTGAAACCATCAGTTCTTATTTCAACCTTGTTTACGAATTCCATTTAGACTTTGATTTTGCTAGAACCCGGATTTGTCATGATAGTAGTTTATTCTTCTTCAGAGGAAGACCTTTGCCGTTGTTGTTGTTGTTATAATATTGTGTTCTTACACAAATAGTAGAATGGGCCACTGCCAATTTAAAATAATTCTTTAACCACGAATAATTTGAAGGATATTTTCAAATCCTAGTGCCATGAACTAAATGAATTCATTATAAGACTACAATTCTAATTTCCGCATTCTGTCGAAGAATTGCAAGTTGTGAAAGTTGCTAGAAATGGCCATAAATATAAATATTTTTTTCATAATAATTCCAAGTGGAAAATCTAATAGTTGAATGGTTCAACCATTTATTGATCAAGTTGATGATTCAGAAATCATATATTTTGTATGGAACTTGAAGTTCATAATCGAGTCACTTCTCGAATGTTTAATGTCAGAAGAACAATTAATTGTTGTTGTGCTTCGCACAGTTCTTCGATGCTATGCTCAATGGTCAAATACTTTTCAGATGTTGTTAATATGTGTTAATAATTTGTGTTGCTACGATGATGATAATAATAGTTTCAACGATATATTTTGGAAAACTGGAAAACAAATGAAAGTCTAAGAAATTCTATAAACATTTATTCTACGAGTGTTAATATCATGTAAATAGTCAAACAGTGATCTACGTTATTTCCAGTATGGACAATTCATTTTGCACTGGAATAAAATGTTAATAATTTTGGAACACAGTCCACAGGACTAACAATCGGACTTGTGTTTTCAAAAAGATCGTCAAATGTGTTTGGAAGATTTCTGTATATTGTGTGTAAATAAGAGTGTGGATCGCCACACGTGGATGATGCTGCTTTGAGCATTATTCTTGCAGTCAGATTTTAACTTTAAATAAACTGAGATAATTTTACCAGATGTGTTTCACCCAATTAAATCTCCTTCTATCCTTATTGTTGCATTGAGCCAAAAATCAGCAAAGCATTTTTAAAATTTGATGTCGTTTTTGCGATTTGCTTTAACCCATCTGGCGCTCCGGGATATTTTGATTCTCGTGCTGACTGATTATTGGTAAAATGCATATGTGGTCGTGCGGACTCCGGTCTAAACGGGCACAGTGTTTGCTTTATTTCATTTATTTAAATTTCCTTCCCGAAAACACCAATATCGAACTCTTACATCCTGTTTGCCCCGTATATTTGTTCATTTGCGGTGTAAGTCTGTTCCAGAAACGCATATTCTTCGGAACCAGCTTGGCAGCGTCTTGCAGATGCCCTCTAAACATCATTCGCCTCAAGTCATGAAGACTTCGTCATCAATCCGCCAGGCGTCGTGTTCTTCTCCAACCAACAACTACGTGAAGACACCGCTCCAAGAAGAATTTTTCTTTTACAATGTTTGCTATGTTTATGTAAACTCTGCTGTTTCCTCCCCTTACCCGCTCGCTTCCCCTTCTCCTCACCCGCCTACCTCTGACGTGTGCGTTGTCGCTCTCCTCCATCGGCGCGTCACTCCGCTCGCCCAATTGACTTCTTGTTTCCGTGCCGAGAGCAACTGCTCTCACTCTCACTTGTGTGTCAAACGTTTACACGAAGAGTCGAAGCTCTTCCCGAGCTTGTCTCCTCTCATCGAGAGACATATTTAAAATCAGACGCCATGTGTGGATTTTGAAACCAACCGTCACCAGGAACATCGCCTACTCTTCAGAAATGAGCTAAGTAAATCTTTAAAGGTTTTCACCATGTTTTAATTGGTTTGAACAGCTAAATGTTTTAATCTGATTTTATAGACAGTGTGAAATTGCTATATGTGATGCAATATCTGCCTACAAAAGTACTTCTTGATTTATTTGTGGCTACTTCAGCTAGCTTTGTAAAATGTAAAAGCACTTCTTGTAATGATTATCTGGGAATGAGTTCTCACACCGTGGGAGTCTTATTAAACCCACTGTCTAAAAAAACTTAGCTTTCACCTCCGCGGGATATTCTGCCCAATTCTACTGTTCTCACAACTCTAGAATTTTCTACATCAAGTAATGTATTTGCAAGGAATGCCGCCAAGTACTTTCCACCTAAATATGGAAACGCTTGAGCCTCACTGAGGAATTTATGCTGAAAATACCTCTAATCAGCATAATTTGTCTTCCTTTGTTGGGAATTGTCCGCTGCATTCAACTACAATCTATAAACGTCACAACGCATAATTTATAATTTATGGTTGGTTTTCCAAATTTTAGTTTTTCTTCTTGTCTAAACTTTGAGTCGGCGCTTTGCTGGGTAAAAGCTTAGCCTTTCTTGAATGCAACCAATGGTGTTCTTACCAAAATTTTTAACCAAAAATTTTCAAAAACAATCAAATTCTTCCCAAAAGCACTATAACTGCTTCATCGCTACCCTTCCTGGAAACATTCGATCGCTCCTTGGAAATTCTTCAATTCCAAGAACTAATAATATCACGGCGAATTCAAATTATTTGCGCCTTTCAAAACCTTCGATTAAACCTGACTCCTTAGAAAGGATATACAGTAAATTTGTCATTCATTGTCTTGCCAGACTACCACACTTCCCCATAGTAGTCAGATATAGGCTTGGAAGGGAAAGTACTATCGTTGCTGGCTTGCAAATAGCCCAAGTTCCAGCCGCATCTCCCGTTAGCTGCGTCCATGTTATACCCACTTTAGGTGCTTCGCGGGTTTGCGGTGACACTCGTCACTGAATACTTGCTCAAATTAATTTTGTATGGTGTTGGACTCTCGTCCTATTTACCCACACTCGTTCTTCAGTCCGAAAGCCACTTTCCTTTCCTCTTTATCTTTCCTTGGGGGTAGTGTGTAACCCTGGCCAAAACCTACCCACCTTGGATGTGGTGTATGGTAGCTATGTAGAGATGAAATGATTAGCTCAGGACAGGGTGGCATGGAGAACTGCATCCAATCAGTCAAAAGACTGAAGATTGAAATCAACAATACTGAACAGGTAAGACATACCTCAGAATAACATTACTTTTTAACTACACGGGGGCTGATGGCCAAGGTGTCCCAAAGTTTTTTACACACCTGATGACAGAAATGTCCCTACATACATGAAAACACACGAGCCTGATGACCACATTATTCCAATATTTTACACTTAAACATGCTATACTAATGATCAAATACTCCTTTAGCAAGTCCTGAGACAAAGACTGCTACTACATTGCCAACAGACTCTATTGATGCGTTGACAGAAATATAATCTGTTTCCGGTCGTGACATGCTCTGAAGTAGCAATCATTACAAGCATAGTTTTATTATACAGACATGGAATAACATTATTATGTAGCCAAGATCGACCATTTTATTGGTCCATTGGTGAGTACTTTTGTACTTGAGGTCTTAGCTTGAATCCAGACTTAGGATTAGGAGAGGTAACACTAAAGAGAGAGAGAGAGAGAGAGAGAAAAAGGTGTAATAGCTCAGTGGTCAAGATGTTTCCCTCTTCTTACAAAGACCCCGGGGTACACTCAGCCTTGTGAGGCAAAAACTGAGAAAATGTGGGTTTGATTCCTACTTCAACCAGCCTGGAAGTAGTTTTTCTGCGGTTTTCCACCTCTACTCCAGGCAAATGCAGGGATATATCTTAACTTAAGGCCACGGCAGCCTCTTTTCAATCCTCATCAGAATTATAAATACACACACTAATAAACCCATTACAAATCAAACAGGTTATCAGACAAATTCAACACACACCTAAGTGCGAGGACTAAATGATTATAATGTCAAAGCCCCTTAAATGAAACAACAACAACTAATACTACTGTAATATTCATGTCCACCGCGTTGTATAGTGCTTAATATTCTTGGCTGTCATAATTGAAGTTCAGATTCGATTCCAGGCTCTGCTCAGAAATTTAATTTTTGGTCTCAGGACTGATACGGGGTACACTCATTCTTGTGATACAAAAACTGAGAGGAGCTGGGTTTTGATTCCTACCTCAGCCATCCTGGAAATAGTTTTTCTGGGGTTTTCCACCTCTACTCCAGGAAAATGCTAGGATATATCTTAACTTAAGGCCACGGCAGCCTCTTTTCAATTCTCATCAGAATTATAAATACACACACTAATTACATTATTTAAATGACTCATGGTGGTTCCGTATTGATATGTTAGAATAGTTACTAACTAGAAATGAACATCTGGCTGAATCAATACTATACAGATAAAATTAATTATTGAACTTGTTTACAGTACATGTCTCGGGGATTAATTATATTTTATCCCCTTCATCAGCTGTTGGAAAAACAAAAACTAAGCGTAGCACAATAATAATATACGTGTTTTAAACCGAATATGGTGCACCATAAAATTTAGGGTATAAGATTTGAATAAAATGAAGATAAAACAGATGGTGACGGTGATCAGTTGCTCATGACAAATAGTAGTTCCTTGAAATGGTAGATAAGTAACACTTTTTTTATCCGTGTAGCTTTATAACCAATGCTTAGCCTGTATGCTTATATCCAAATATAGACCTTAAAAACAAAGCGGCTTTAAGAAACCCGACGTGATGGAAAGTGATCATAGGTTAGTTTAAAGCATAATGGAGTCTGAAAGTAAGCAATGGCAAAACAGATAAAATTAAACCAGTGACAAAGATGAGAAACATATAAAAATCATTATGCAAATCTAATTTAAACGACATTGAAAGAATATAAATCGAATACATATGATAAACTTACTTGTGGTTAGGACAACGTTACATTTATTAGAGAGTGATTTGTCTATTGTTTGAAAATTTTTGGGCGTAGCATAGTCCAAAGCTCAAATAGAAGGTAGTAGGAAATGAAATAACGTCAGTGCTAGTTCTGGAAAAGGACGTAGATACGAATGGAGCGTTACTGTGAAAATATGAATTTATGGGAAGAGGAAAACGTACAAAGTGGAAGAATTAAAACTAGAAAATGTAATGAAAAACATATCTACCTTTTGACTGGTCCCTGGACACTTTGGACTTGTCCCTATGGACTGGCCCATGCATTTATCCTAATTATGTCAAAGGGGCCAGGGACCAGTCAAAAGGACCTGTCAACAGGGACCCGTCAACAGGGGCCCGTCAAAAATGACTCCCTTCAAAAAAGGACCCGTCCAAAGGGGCTTGTCACCAGGGACCAGGCCAAAGGGACAAATCAACAGGGATCAATCAAAAGGGGTTATCGCCTCAGGGTCTGACATAACCCTCTTTGATTATTGGTCTGCCTATCGACAAGCGCCGCTTGGACTACTTTTTAATCACCCCTCGTGGGTTGGGTTAGGTTAGGTTAGGTTACAATACAGACGCCATCTTTAATAAGCACGCCCTCTTACAAAAAGCCATGAGTGGGCATGCGTAAAAACAAAAAAACAAAAATGTTAAATCATAGTGGCGTCCAGTTGTATGCATGCGTCTCATGTGGAAAATCGTTTAATTTCATTATAGCATTGAACTGCATGCATGTTGCATGTGCAAAGCAACGTTTACCTAACGATTCCTCTTTCACTCCTAGTAGGGTATGTTTTATTTTGGGGTGGAAATAAGTTGTCCACAGGAAAGAGGGCGTCAATACGAGTCCTACGACACCTCATTTGTTAAAATCCAACCATGGGTTCGCTAGATAACGCGCCGCCACCATCTTGTAGGTGGAAAGCCGTAGGTGTTAGCGGAACTATCGAGAAACCACTACTACCTACACTTTGCTACCACTTTTCTACTTTTTACCACTTTTCTACCATTTTACTACCACTTTTCTACCACTTTGCTACCACTTTTCTACCACTTTGCTGCCACTTTTCTACCACTTTTCTACTTTGCTACCACTATTCTACCACTTTGCTACCACTTTTCTACCACTTTTCTACTTTGCTACCACTATTCTACCACTTTGCTACCACTTTTCTACCACTTTGCTACCACTTTTCTACCACTTTTCTATCACTTTAAACTGTACATATTAAATATAAAAGGCAACGCTAAATCATTCTATTACCAGAACAGTTATAACCTTTGTAGTGAGCAAATCATACTAACAGGTTAGTTGCTACTATGGAACTTACTATAACTAACCAAGGTAAACAACGAGTACTCTATAAAGGCTACTCTTATAACTATAGACGACAAAATGCAAAAGGGATAATATTCTGGCAATGCTCAAAACAGAGGTCAACAAGATGTCGAGGCGATTTGAAAAGTAGAAATGGTGTGGTTTTCAGTGTGAGTGATCATCGATGTAGTGCTCCAGACAAAACACGGATGGTGTTGACAAAAAATCATCAGAATGTTAAAAAGTTAGTGCAAGAGAAAGATGTTGCTACTCAAAATATTGCATTGTTTATTGGGCAACGTTTAACCCCTGTTGTAAAAGCTACGTTTAATCCATCTTCTACGTCTCAAGAGTCATCAACATCACAGACTATGCAAGAGGTAGTGTTGTTGTTGTTTTAAGGGGCTGAATTATAAAGTCATCTGCCCTTGATATGCAAGTGGATTGAAAAGGACTAGATAGTAATAGACAAATTAGAGTTGTATTTTGTATATAACTATTGTACAAGTACTTACATTAAATAAATAAAAATAGTGTATGGGTATTGTCTGTTTTTCTTAATTGCTATCCCCATGTCCCACTATTAATGCAATTGTTAACCATCAACAGTCTCTATGTTCGGCCAAGCCATTTTGAGGCAATAGTTATATCAGGTAAGGGATTCGAACCCTTGCTTCCACGTACAGAAAATTTGATTTTAAGTCAAACACCTTAACCACTCCGTCAACCTGACAGTTACTAATCTAATTAGTTTTGTGGACTTGAGTGTTTATAAAACTTTTTCCAGTATAAAATGACCAAACCACTTGCTTGTTTTGAAATATAGATTTTCGTTTGTTTTACCATAACATTTCAGTTATGAGTCTTGTGAACTGGGTGTTTTATATAGGGTTGAAGGCATTTTAAAATAATGTTAGAAAAACTCTTCGGTATCGTGTCATGGGTTTTAGTAATGCATTACTGTTCGTTGACTAACATTTACCGTTACACAACATTATTTTCGTGAGCTCTACATATTGTTGTTTGAGTCATCAGTCTTTTGACTGGTTTGATGCAGATCTCTATGCCTCCCTGTCCCAAGCTAATCGTTTCATCTCTATATAGCTACCACACCCTACATCCAAGGCTATCTGTTTAACATATTCTAACCTTTGATCTCCCCTACAAGCTCTTGGGTTCAATTCCTAGCTTTAACACAAACTTATAAAAGTGGTATGACAACTAAAACTAGTCTACTCAGTCTCGGAAGGTCCAAATAAATTGAGAGGGTTTGATTCACACCTCAACCATAGAGCACCATATTTTTTCATATGATAGCTATTTGTTCATTTTCACATTTCACACATTGCAATTTATCAATTTCCCATTTTTATATATTTTTTTAATGTCAATTTAAAGTTTTTAAATTTTGTCGATATGGAAACATGGATTTTTCATTTTGCTGTTTCCACATTTTTATCTATTTTGTGTATGTTGAAAAATGATATTTCCAATACAAGATTTTTATTTTTCATTTTATGTTTTGGTAAATGACCATAATGCGAGGCAATAGTGCAGTCTGTCTATGTGTGTTAGCGGAAACGTTGAGGCGTATTGCTACTGCAAGTAAGAATGTTTTACAAAATAACGACTATCTACCACTGCGTTTGAAAAAATAAAACTATTGAAAAAATAAAAATACTATTTACCATTCATATATAAGTTTATATTTTCCCTCTCATAAATGTATAACATGGGCCCCAATAATTTCATGGTAAACTGTTGTGTCAAGGTTTAGAGACATCTCAATTATTAACCCACGTATTTGAGTGTACATTAATCATATTATAGGGTTTGCAATGTCAAAGTAGTTATAACCGTTATGATATTTAGATATCGTAGCTATTACCCTCATGCACTTAAGTGTGTTACATATTATGTCCACGTATTCCCAATTTTTGACTGTGTTGTAGGATAAAAAAAATATCAGTAAATCATTCATTAACCCCGTTTTGGTAATAAACTTGGGAAATCATAGTCATCAGCCTTGTGTACTCAGATCGTTAGTTGGATATTGTTAAGAGACTATAACAAAAATTAAGTCATATCAGTCATTCTGCCTAGAGCATTTTGGTAAATTTAAATTCATTTTAAAATATCTTGACAGTGCTTGTAACAGGTAAAGAGCTATCTATGAGTTGGGATCAAATAATTATCATCTACCATTAAACTATATCAGGATCAAAAAAAAGTCCTCCAAATGCGGTTACAGTGATAATATATTGGGTCAGTTTTGTGAAAGAGCTAGTGTTGCCCTAGAAATAACAACAAGTATTTGTCTTGAGTGAAAGTGAGAAACCAGCGAAATACCCGTCCATGTTGGTTAATGTGTGAACAAAACCAACCTCTTTCCTGTTTTGCCTCACGAGGCTGAGTGCACCCCGTTCCAGCCCTCACATCAGTTTCTAAAATTCCCCCTGACAGAGCCGGGAATCAAATCCGGGGCCTCCGGGTGAGAGGCAGGCGTGCTACACCTACACCACAGGTCCTGCTAAACTGTTAACCAATACAGCATAAAGTTATCCATTTTCTCTCTTGTATCTTACTTGCTGCTACTAAAAGTCAATGTGAACAGATTGTATACAAGCGGAAACAGATTAAATTACAGCAAAGTCATCTTCAGTGCAAGTGAGCATGATAGAGACAGCGCAGCAGTTCAGTCTTGTAAGGGGTTCCAGGCTTGATAACGAAATATTTCTGTCATTTATGTAAGTGCATTCAGGTTAAGGGGCATTTGTGTCATGACCCACACCCCCGTGTGTTGAATACAAATGTTTTTACATCTTCTGAAGTTAGTCACCAACATGTTGTTAAAATTTGACACGCTATGCATCGCCTTTGCTAATATTGTTATTTTGCTAACAAGCTAATGGTGTTCTTTCCATGGATATCAACAAAAAGACAATATCTGTACAGGTAAGTGATATAAAAATCTATATTGTTTGTTTTGAATCTTTAGCCTTTAAATGTTTTAATGCCGTTCTCCATACCTCCCTGCCCTGAGCTAATCGTTTCATCTCTACATAGCAACCACACCTTACATCCAAAACAATCTGTTTAACATATTCTAACCTTGGTCTACCACTACAGTTCTTGTCCTAGACCTTCCTTCCTTAACTAAGCTTGCTATTCCTGGGCTTCTTAGTATGTGTTCTACCAACCTATCTCTTGTGTATTGTTAGAATATGCTAAAAAATAATAACCTGTGCTATTGTAATGACAGTAAGAGTGTATGTACTTTTAATTCTGATGAGGATTGGAAAAGAGGCTGCCGTGGCCTTAATTTATGAACCATCCCAGCATTCCCCTGAAGTTCAAGTGGAAACCACCTAAAACCACTTCTACATGACAGAGGTGGGAATCAAACCCCTCTCATTTCACACAAGACTGAGTGTACTGCGCCCAAATTCCTCTAGAGCACAGTCCCAAATCCACACAGATGGTAAAAGGATCGTGAGAATGTCAAAACCCGGCTAAGAGTTGAACAACCCTCACCGGACAGATAACTAGGGAACCCTAGGAACACACATATACATTTCTAACTATACTACTAACTAGTTGCAAACAGTACAGAAAATATAAACAAATAAAAGTAGAGCACTAACGAGCTACTCGGCTCTCGGGCGTTAAGATAAGTTGTCAATCATCTGTCTGCATCTAGCTAGCGGTATCGTTCTAGTGTAATTAAGCGTTGAATCAAAGAAACAGTTCTAAAAAACTCAGCAAAAATAAAATTATTCTTGCCATTTATTGACAATAAAGAATATAACATGACAAAAATTATGTTCCCTTCACCAATAATAAAATAAAATATTTATCTGTGCCTCACTTAGGCCTGATTCGCTTAATAAGTGTCTTTCTTGCATCTTTACACGAATACAACATGCATTTCTTGCTTGATAATATTTACATAAACACATAGTTTAATTAATGACAGTAGTGTCTGTCCTACTTGTTTACTGAAGTTATACTTTAAGGCTCATCATAACAAACATACTCCCTACGTAATACAATCGTTAAAGTCTTCAAATTTATCTCGTAAGTTCTTAAATATAATGAAAGAAGTAATTAATACTAGAATAATAACGTATTTACATTTTATACATGATCGCGTCCCGCACGATATAAAAAGAACTGTCTCTAATTTATTAGAGTTCATTCCACCACTCTCCTCCTGTCTCATCATCTTTATTTACGTGTATCACCATCTTTCTCCGTATCTCACACAATAAACTAGTCAAAATAGGTGTTTGTGTGTCAATTCCATATGAAACATGAATACAAACAGTGAAGTTAATATTTCATCACTAAAGTGTACAACACTAGTATTTCAATAATTAATAATAAAACAAACTTACAATGCGCGACTGTTCAGATAAGCTCTTCATCCAAAAATCGAGAGTGTGTGGCATGAATCCTCACTCTCACACTCCTATCTTCTCCAAATACAACTTATGACTTCTCTTATTCACCACAAAATATTAAAAAACCTTTCTTCATAAACTCACGTTGCATATTATCGCGTCTCTAGTTACGCCTTCATCAATACAAATGCATTTCATCAACCTTTCTTCTCTTCGCACGTTCACAAAACTTCTACCGTTCCATATCAACTACTTTCATCAAAGTATGATATTTAGTATTCCTACTAGAAATTACACCTGTAATAACGTTCATGCATACGTCTCACTTCCTCCGACAAACTCCTCTATCGATTATGCATCTCGTGCTATGTTCAAATACTTTCCATATACTTCCTCCTTCGCTTCACATATTACTATGTTACAATGTATCACGTAATTCTGAATTTCAAGTCTGCGTGCGTCTGTTCTAAAAATAACAATAACCTTCCATCACGTTTATGTTCACAATAAATGTTTATATCTTTCCTTCCATCTTACAGTATTGTTTTATGTTAAATATACATCCATAACATTTTATAATGTAGTTTCTCGTTCAGTTTTGCCTTCATCTATCGCATACTGTTCTTTTCCATACATCAAATTCTGGGTTTTACAATGTCATTTCATTTCTTGCATACAAGAGTTACTTCAATGCCAATATTGAATACTCGTGTCAACTATTTCGTTTTATACATCTTATTTCGTTCCTGAAATGAATAAACTCTTTACTTATAGGATTCTCTGCCCTCCCTTTCCTCACTTCAAGTAATAAACTATTTACTTTCGTCAAACACATCACTATATTCTTTCTCTGATCCATTATTTATTTATTTCTCACAAAGTTGTGCTTCATTTCTCTTGTTTCAATTCATATATATATTATCGTTCTTCAATGTTTCCACACATTAATCTCATGTAATTTATTTCAGGATTAGGGCATAACCCATCTCTTTTGGGTACATTCGTGTTGACCGACTGAAAAGCACTAAACTCTTGTTTCCACAAATATACAAAATTCTCTAATATTTCATCGAATCTACGGAGTTCTCCATTGTAACAACAAATCTACGGAATATACGTTCGCAATCGCAACGAAATCGTACGTAAATAAAATTTTAACGCTCTAAAAATGACAATGAAAAATACTAACGATGTCTAATATCATCGATCAAACCTTCAAAATACGTCCAAGTGACGTATGAAAATAACTATCGCAATTACTAAAACTTACTATAACTTCCAAGACAATACAATAACATAGGTTATAAATGCAAGTATGTTGGTCATTATTCTGGAATAACGTGAACAAGGTCTAACTACAGATATGAAAAATGCACTCTTCTACCTTCTTTCTGAGATCGTTGGTGGCAGACCTGATGACTCCTGTGTCCTCGTAACCTCACCGTGTGGTTGCTGTAATGCTGCGTGCTGCTCCAAACTGGCTGCATTATGTCACCTCGGCCTTGAGTGGACTGCAGTAAAATTGAACGACCTGGTGTGCTGTCTCGAAACAGGTTACAGCGGGCTCCCCGCTTGTCGACACACTCCTCTCGCACAGGATGATGACACGATCTCGCCTCCGCTCTGCTTGCCTCGCGTCCACCAGTCCTGGGTTCCTCGCCGTCTCCATCTCGAATCCGCTCGTCTTCTTCTTCTCAGATCTAAATGTTCTACGAAGTCGGTAGTTTGCATAGTTCTTTCCATCATGAAAAATCACCTCCATGTCTTGAATTTCCCTTGTAGTAGCTTGTGACGTTATGTTAGGGAAAACTTCGGTGGTCTGCAGCTCGCTGTTCGTTCTGCTATGTCATCCTGGTCATTTCTGGATCTCACCGGTTCAGTATAGTTCTATCTTCCCATCATGGTGAATTTAAAACATCATTCTCACCACACAATTGTTTGTAGTCGTAGTACTTCCCCTCCGACCTAAATTCTTATTCATTCTTGTCTAGATTGTTGAATTTCCAATGGTTTAAGTCTCCCTTCTTCAGACTTTCCTTCTACGTAGTTACGTGTTCGATGTTCAGTCTGTAACTTTCAATGTTTTATCTCGTCGTAGATTTCTCCTTTTAAATATGATGAATAACTTTTCTCAATACTGTTGACTTGTAATATTAATTGTTCGTTTTCATTACTACTTGCTTCATCTTGAAGTCTCCAGTTCACAAAACCTTTGTCTAATATTGTTTGAAGAGTCAATACAATTTACGTCTTGTCTTCTCGACGGTCCATGTAGGAAGAGCCTCGTCTGCTAGCGTCTCCTAGCCTCCTCGGTTAGATTTACCTCGTAAATCAGATCAACTAGCCTCCAACCACTATGAATATTGACAAATTCATACATAACTTCTCTCTCAGTCTTTTAATTTAAAATCTGTTTTGCCAATTAAATTTCTTTTTCTCTGCTGGTGAATTCAATATGCAACTCTCATAAAATATTAAAATAATGATTTTGATAGTTGTTCCTTCCTCAGTATTCAAACTATTTTCTTATTGGTTCTCGCCTGAAAGTGGCGCGCTTCAGACACGCGTTCGCTTCTCCCGCTCTTGATACTGGCGTGTGTCTGACCTCTGGTCCACCTTCGCTCTCCCCTCGGATCAAAAACTGGTTTCTCACCACGAACCTCGTTAAAAGTGTCGACTATCAGGACAGTATCTCTATCATTTACTCATGGTTATAAATTTACCAGATCATAAAATCTCCATTATTACATGAAATAAAAACATTTCTTCAGGCGAAAATTTTCCCAAAAGCTTGTATTAACGTTCTCTTCCCTCTGGACTGCTAATTTAGTTGAAAATTGTGGTGTTTGAAGCCATATTTTCAGTGTTGCCTTAGTAAACAAGAGTTTAGTGCTTTTCAGTCGGTCAACACGAATGTACCCAAAAGCGATGGGTTATGCCCTAATCCTGAAATAAATTACATGAGATTAATAAAACACTAGGATGACCAGTTTCGATCTGCAAGCGATCATCATCAGATCCATTACACTTAGGCTACAAAATCTATGTTTGAAATACAGGTGACAATATTTACAATATGTACAATTATTTAGTTGCAGTATTGGTACTGCAACTGTCAGTGTATGCTAAATGCAGTATATATGTTAGGTGAAATGCTAAATGGTGATAGCTATCCGGAGATTGTACTTTAGAGAGATTATATGGTTGTAAACTATGGTTAAACTATAAAATTTTAGGCTAACTACTTATCTGATTGTCTTCCGTACTACAGCTACTCGCAGTTTTCGTGCTCACTGGAACTCACTGTGCGGTCGACTGCGGTGGTTATCTTAACGACTGGTTTTTTCCTGCCTTCTCCCCCCTGTCCCTACGTGCTGTGGGGAGTGAGAGCGATGTGTTTATGTGAGGTGTTGCCAACCTAGATAAGATGTATGTTATTGAATGAGGTGGTTCTACAACTATTAAAGACCGTGGATTAGCCCTCGCCACGCGTGGAGCATAACCCATTCGAACTCATAAGACCGTCAACGCTTAGTTGTCTTCTCCTCTCTACTAGAAATGATTTCGAGCGCAGTATCCCGTTCCAGTACCTGATGTCTAGGCGGTGACCATGAGCATTACATTAGTTGCTGTTGTTTAATTTGAGGGGACTTTGACATCGTGATCATTTAGCCCCCGTGTACTTGAGTGTGTGTGTAGAATTTGTCTGATAGCCTTAGTTATTGCGGGCTTGTAATAATGTGTGTATTTGAAATTAAGGATTGGAAAGGAGGCGTCCGTGGCCTTAAGATAAGATATACCCCTGCATTTGCCTAGCCCTAGAGTAAAAGTGGGAAACCACAAAGGACTACTTCCAAAATGGTTGAGGTAGGAATGAAACCCACATTTTCTTACTTTCACCTCACAAGGCTGAGTGTACCCCGTTTCAGTCCTGAGATCAAAAATTAAATTTCTTAGCAGAGCCTGGAATCGAATCTGAACTTCAATTATGAGAGCCAAGATTATTAACCACTATACAACGCGGTGGACATGAATATTACAGTAGTAGTGGTTATTGTTGTTGTTGTTGTTGTTGTTGTTTCATTTAAGGGGCTTTCACATAATCATTTAGTCCTCGTGTACTTAGGTGTGTTTTGAATTTGTCTGATAACCTATATGATTTGTAATGGTTGTATTAGTGTGTGTATTTATAATTCTGATGAGGATTGAAAAGAGGCTGCCGTGGCCTTAAGTTAAGATATATCCTAGCATTTGCCTGGAGTGGAGGTGAAAAAACGTAGAAAAACTACTTCCAGAAAGGTTGAAGTAGGAATCAAACCCACATTTTCTCAGTTTTTGCCTCACAAGGCTGAGTGCACCCCGGGATCTTTTAAGGAGAGGGAAACATCTTGACCACTGAGCTATTACACCATTTTTTTCTCTCTCTTTAGTGTTACCTCTCCTAATCCTAAGTCTGGATTCAAGCTAAGACCTCAAGTACAAAAGTACTCACCAATGGACCAATAAAATGGCTACATAATAATGTTATTCCATGACTGTATAATAAAGCTATGATTGTAATGATTGCTACTTCAGAGCATGTCACGACCGGAAACAGATTATATTTCTGTCAACGCATCAATAGAGTCTGTTGGCAATGTAGTAGCAGTCTTTGTCTCTGGACTTGCTAAAGGAGTATTTGATCATTAGTATAGCATGTTTAAGTGTGAAAAATTGAAATAATGTGGTCATCAGGCTCGTGTGTTTACATGTATGTAGGGACATTTCCGTCATCAAGTGTGTAAAAACTGTGGGGCACCTTGGTCATCAGCCCCCGTGTAGTTAAAAAGGGAGGCTATACTGAGGTAAGTCTTATCAATTCGGTATTGTTGATTTGAATCTTCATTCATTTGACTGATTGGATCCAGTTCTCCATGCCTCCCTGTCCTGAGCTAATCATTTCATCTCTACATAGCTACCATACCCTACATCCAAGGCAATCTGTGTAACCTATTCAAACCTTGGTCTACCCCTACAGTTCTTGACCTCAACCCTTTCTTCCATAACTAAGCTTGCTATTCCTGGGTGTCTTAGTATGTTCCCTACCAGCCTATTTCTCGTCTTTATTAGCAGTTGTCAAAAACATCTCTCTTTTCCCACTAGTCTTAATACCTGTTTGTTTGTAACCCTAATTACCCATTTAATTTTCATCATTCTCCTGTAACACCACATTTCAAAACACTTGAATTCTCCACTTAATGTGATATGCGATTAAAAAATATATCAGTGTTTTTTTCATTAGTTCTGTATAGCTAAAATATAGGGATATATACGTTATCAGCTTCGTTTATTTGGTTGCGTGGAATTTGTCTAATAACCTGCGTTATTGTAATGGCTGTATTAGTGCGTATATTTATAATTCCAATAACAATTATTGGAAAAGAGGCTGCCGTGGCCTTAAGTTAAGATATACCCTTGCATATGCCTAGAGTAAAAGTGGGAAACCACAACAAACTACTTTCACAATGGCTGAGGTAGGAATGAAGCCCACCTTTTCTTACTTTCACCTCATGAGACTGAGTGTACCACATTCCAACCCTCAGCCCAGAATTAATTTCCTTGACAGAGCCAGGCCTCCACAGTAACAGCCAAGGTTGCTAGCCACTACACCATGAAGTGGGCAATATAAGGCTGGTCTTGATTGTACATGATCAATTAATAATTACCTAATAATAATAATAATAATAATAATAATAAATAATATTCCAGCCGACCTCTCCCTGGGTTCTTTGACATGCCAACATCGTATGACATACGTGTCGTAATTTTTTTCGCCTTTCAGAAATCACTTACCACGACCAAGAGCGAACCTGCAAGCTTGGCGTTAGTAGTCCGACACGATAACCACTCACCCACCGTGGCAAGCTATCAATCAATAATTACCTAATAAAATTAATAATAATAATAATAATAATAAATATTCCATCTAGCAACTACACGGCCGACCTCCCCCTGTGACAGCGTGGCGGCCATCTTGCGCATTAGCCTTTGCGCCAGCTATGACTGTCCCCTCCATAAGAATAACACAAGGTAGTTGCGCGCGGCCGCCATCTTACGCATTAGCCCCTGCGCCAGGATCGGCATTGATATCCTACTCACGGGATATTGAGTGAAATATTTTATATATAAAAATATACTCCACTGAAGAAATCGTTTAGTCCAAATCATTATTTGCTAAGACATTGTAAGTAAGTCATTTGATAACGACGAATTTCGGTGGACATGTTTTGTTGGCTGAGTGGTAATGCATTAGTCTTTCACCCGTTTGGCTGCGGTTCAAATCCTATCAGAGTTCGGTATTTTTGCTTGACTTTTTTATATTTATTGTTTTGTAATAACTCAGATATTATACAACTTTGTGTGATATTGTGCATATTGCAATGGAATATATATATTGAACCCTTCAGAATAGCAGTGTTTATATGCAAGAAACTTGATCAAGGGGTCGCGCTCAGTTCCTGGTGTGATGTTTACGTTCGCCAAACAACATGCTCTACTGAGGTAAGGGTCATAGGATTAAAACTATAATTAAGAAAGAAAGGTGACAAGACCTAAAATAATAACATGATTTAATGACTAATAGTGCATAAAAAGAATATAAACAAAAATAATAAAAAATATCCTCCCTGAATTTTCCCATGACAGGAATATCTATCAATGCTGAGGAGTCAGACGGATCTCCCCTTTATAAAAATGTGGATCCTAGTTCCACTAACTTGCATTTGGATTTTATGTACGCGTAATGACTAACTACGAGGAATGAGTACTTTGGATGACTGTTCGTTTACAGCGGGTTAACAGCCACGATGCTTACGAACAATCATCTCGTAAATCAACGTTTACGGATATGGAACATGACACTAATAAAAACCCTTAAAAATGTAATGCTGACACACACACTAAAAATCTACTATTTACAGGAATCTCTCTCGAGACCCTCCATTAGCGCGATGACGCACTTGACAATGAGCTGCCAACACCGGCCAATTGCTCAATACACAAGCAAGGAAATACAGCATCGCACGTGACTTCACGGGTCACTGATATGGAATATAAACATGGAATAAACCAACAACAACAAAAGCCTGACCGGCTGAGATTACTTTATATGAACAAAACTGCATGTTAAGCTAACGCTTCGGAGATTATAGTGATTCGTAGGCAACTCCCATTTATTTAAACAAATTTTTATCATTGATCAGTTCTTAATTCTGTATTTCAAGTAATTACGGAGCCACAAGCACTCCTCACTAATGACCTCGCTAGCAACCTTCAGTCCGTCTTGTGAAACAGCTCCCCTTTCCTCAATACCTGTCATTGTCCCAACTCCAGTGTGTAAAAATAACTGACCAGCTGTGCCGTTATCTCAAAGAATCAACAGCAACAAATCTCAACCACCTAAACATATGGTCAGACATTAATCAAAATATCCACATTTGCCCTCGCAAGGTCACAATATGGATTTGGCACCAAGCTGACAGAAATCAGTCTAAGTTGAAATTCCCGCTTGTAATGACCACAAAATACACACACACACTTCTGGGAATGACATTACGAACTTTCACACAGGTCGGCTGAATGGATGCTCACAAACTATTTAAAATATTAAAACCTACGATAGAGCTGACTGCTCTTCGTCACAAATCACATTGCTCCAAAGGCAATAATCTCTCTGAATCTGATCAATAATAAACCTTAAAAAAATTTAATTACCCTCCAATCTACTGTATAATTATATTACTTCAGTCCTACTTCTGAAACACAACATATCTCCGAGAGACGTTTTTTAACCGCATTGCGTAACGTATGCAAACACGGTCGTCGACATAGCTACGTTAGTTAAAACAACAAACAAAAACAAGAACCTTCCACTAATAACATATGCGACTGCTTCCATGCAAAAGGTGTGTCAGACCAAAACTAAATATACTACGTTAATCACACAAGCAAATTATTTACAAAAATATGTCCCATATACCATAAGTTAATCTATCTGATAATAAGAATATTATTCTGTACTCATCCTCGGCCAGTCACCCGTCAAAGAACATCAGCAGTCATCTCCCAACTGGATGCTTCTTATCTCATCTCAACCATCTTGACGGACTGTTGATAGTTCCAAACTTCCTCCAGGATAAGCGATGTCATCTCTCGTGCTGATTCAAAAAGTTAAATTATTATACACATGATATCTGACTAATAAATTCGCCGTTTCAGGTACTACTTTCCCTGGAACTGTCTGTTGGCGAATTGTCGATGCTACTGTCCCTACAAAATATAGTACTGTGACTACCTATCACTGAATTTAACACATTTATCAATAATTTATGTGCCCTCATGACACGCAAAAGTATATGTGTCAACGTCCTTAGACGCGCAAAATGTAAAGTAACCTGTGTCCTCGACACACAAAATATAATAGCTTCCGTCCTCAGACGAACAAAAGTAATAAGCTTCCGTCCTCAGACGAACAAAAGTAATAGCCTCCGTCCTCAGACGAACAAAAGTAATAGCAATGTCTTGGCTCTTCACGCCACTTATAAATGAACCGGCCCTAGGTATTGATTGAGGGGGAAATTATATAAAAATTTCACAAAATAATAGTGGTACATGAATGAAATAAATATCACTGAACTCGAAAATTAGCGCAGGTCAAGAATATGCCCATTGATCCTAGAATCGATCGTAGAGATGTTGTCTGGCCGATCTCCCGCGTTAATGCTAGCCATAGCGTGCCCAAGCTAGACTTGCCGCGCTGGTAAGCATTCTTCTCCCATTGGTTCCACATTTTCTGTAACTTGGCGGTTTTTATCAGACCTTGGCCTAGTAGGAGTGTCTAGTATTTTCATCAGCCACTCACGTTACTGCATCATATTTTTTCTAGGCGCGAATATTACAATGAACATACCAGAAGCGTGTCTCACTACGCGTCCTTTCTATTTTGAGGTGGCCACCACCTGTCCTTCTGAATCATTGCCATGGTCTTTCTTTTCACAATCCTAAGTATTTAGCCTTTTGTCAAACTGCTGCAGGTATTTCCCCATTGTCTCCAACCAATGCTTGAAATTTCCTCATCTCCGTCCGGCTATTTTTATGATGCTGGTGGAAATATTTATTAATTGAAGAAATAAAACATCGAATCATTAATCCATCAGAGGGTAAAGGGTTCAATATATATATATATATTTAAAACAAAATTCGCCACCGGAACTGCACTAGATATGTATCAGCAACCAGATGAACTATGAGGGTCAACTGGTTGGTTATCGGCCACTTCTGGGTGATCGGCCCCTTCTATGTTATCGGCCCCTTCCGGGTTATTGGCCCCTACAGGATTATCGGCCCCTACTGGGTTATCGGCCCCTTCAGGGTTATCGGCCCCTACTGGGTTATCGGCCCCTTCTGGGTTATTGGATCCTACTGGGTTATCGGCCCCTACTGGGTTATCGGCCCCAACTGGTTTATCGGCACCTACTGGGTTATCGGCCCCTTCCTACTGGGTTATCGGCCCCTACAGGTTTATCGGCCCCTACAGGGTTATCGGCCCCTTCTGGGTTATCGGCCCCTTCTGGATTATCGGCCCCTTCTGGGTTATCGGCCCCTTCTGGGTTATCGACCCCTACTGGTTTATCGGCCCCTACTGGGTTATCGGCCCCTACTGGGTTATCGGCTCCTACAGGGTTATCGGCCCCTTGTGGGTTATCGGCCTCTTCTGGGTTATTGGCCCCTACTGGGTTATCGGCCCCTTTTGAGTTATCGGCCCCTACAGGGTTATCGGCCCCTACTGGGTTATCGGCCCATACTGGGTTATCGGCCCCTACAGGGTTATCGGCCCCTTCTGGGTTATCGGCCCCTACTGGATTATCGGCCCCTTCTGGGTTATCGGCCCCTACTGGGTTATCGGCCCCTACAGGGTTATCGGCCCCTACAGGGTTATCGGCCCCTTCTGGGTTATCGGCCCCTACTGGCTTATCGGCCCCTACTGGGTTATCGGCCCCTTCTGGGTTATCGGCCCCTACAGGGTTATCGGCCCCTACTGGGTTATCGGCCCCTACTGGGTTATCGGCCCCTTCTGGGTTGTCGGCCCCAACTGGGTTATCGGCCCCTACTGGGTTATCGGCCCCATCTGGGTTATCGGCCCCTTCTGGGTTATCGGCCCCTACTGGGTTATCGGCCCCTACCTTCTGGGTTATCGGCCCCTACCTACTGGGTTATCGGCCCCTACTGGCTTATCGGCCCCTACCTTCTTGGTTATCGGCCCCTACCTACTGGGTTATCGGCCCCTACTGGGTTATCGGCCCCTACCTTCTGGGTTATCGGCCCCTACCTACTGGGTTATCGGCCCCTACTGGGTTATCGGCCCCTACTGGGTTATCGGCCCCTTGTGGGTTATCGGCCCCTACCTACTGGGTTATCGGCCCTACTGGGTTATCGGCCCCTACTGGGTTATCGGCCTCTACTGGGTTATCGGCCCCAACCTACTGAGTTATCAGCCCTACTGGGTTATCGGCCCCTACTGGGTTATCGGCCCCTTCCTTCTGGGTTATCGGCCCCTACCTACTGGGTTATCGGCCCCTACTGGGTTATCGGCCCCTACCTTCTGGGTTATCGGCCCCTACCTACTGGGTTATCGGCCCCTACTGGGTTATCGGCCCCTACTGGGTTATCGGCCCCTTGTGGGTTATCGGCCCCTACCTACTGGGTTATCGGCCCCTACTCGGTTATCGGCCCCTACCTACTGAGTTATCGGCCCCTACTGGGTTATCGGCCCCTACTGGGTTATCGGCCCCTACCTTCTGGGTTATCGGCCCCTACTGTGTTATCGTCCCCTACCTACTGCGTTATCGGCCCCTACTGGGTTATCGGCCCCTACTGTGTTATCGTCCCCTACTGCGTTATCGGCCCCTACTGGGTTATCGGCCCCTTCTGGGTTATCGGCCCCAACTGGGTTATCGGCCCCTACTGGGTTATCGGCCCCTTCTGGGTTATCGGCCCCTTCTGGGTTATCGGCCCCTACTGGGTTATCGGCCCCTACCTTCTGGGTTATCGGCCCCTACCTACTGGGTTATCGGCCCCTACTGGGTTATCGGCCCCTACCTTCTGGGTTATTGGCCCCTACCTACTGGGTTATCGGCCCCTACTGGGTTATCGGCCCCTACTGGGTTATCGGCCCCTTGTGGATTATCGGCCCCTACCTACTGGGTTATCGGCCCCTACTGGGTTATCGGCCCCTACCTACTGAGTTATCGGCCCCTACTGGGTTATCGGCCCCTACTGGGTTATCGGCCCCTACCTTCTGGGTCATCGGCCCCTACTGTGTTATCGTCCCCTACCTACTGCGTTATCGGCCCCTACTGGGTTATCGGCCCCTACTGTGTTATCGTCCCCTACTGCGTTATCGGCCCCTACTGTGTTATCGGCCCCTTCTGGGTTATCGGCCCCAACTGGGTTATCGGCCCCTACTGGATTATCGGCCCCTTCTGGGTTATCGGCCCCTACTGGGTTATCGGCCCCTACTGTGTTATCGGCCCCTACCTTCTTGGTTATCGGCCCCTACGTTCTGGGTTATCGGCCCCTACCTACTGGGTTATCGGCCCCTACTGGGTTATCGGCCCCAACTGGGTTATCGGCCCCTACTGGGTAATCGGCCCCTACTGGGTTATCGGCCCCTACTGTGTTATCGTCCCCTACCTATTGCGTTATCGGCCCCTACTGGGTTATCGGCCCCTACCTACTAGGTTGTCAGCCCCTACTGGGTTATCGGCCCCTTCTGGGTTATCGGCCCCTTCTGGGTTATCGGCCCCTACTGGGTTATCGGCCCCTACCTACTGGGTTACCGGCCCCTACTGGCTTATCGGCCCCTACCTTCTTGGTTATCGGCCCCTACCTACTGGGTTATCGGCCCCTACTGGGTTATCGGCCCCTACCTTCTGGGTTATCGGCCCCTACCTACTGGGTTATCGGCCCCTACTGGGTTATCGGCCCCAACTGGGTTATCGGCCCCTACTGGGTTATCGGCCCCTACTGGGTTAACGGCCCCTACCTACTGGGTTATCGGCCCCTTCGTGTTATCGTCCCCTACCTACTGCGTTATCGGCCCCTACTGGGTTATCGGCCCCTACCTACTAGGTTGTCAGCCCCTACTGGGTTATCGGCCCCTTCTGGGTTATCGGCCCCTTCTGGGTTATCGGCCCCTACTGGGTTATCGGCCCCTACTGGGTTATCGGCCCCTACCTACTGGGTTATCGGCCCCTACTGGGTTATCGGCCCCTACCTACTGGGTTATCGGCCCCTACTGGGTTATCGGCCCCTACTGGGTTATCGGCCCCTACCTTCTGGGTTATCGGCCCCTACCTACTGGGTTATCGGCCCCTACTGGGTTATCGGCCCCTACCTACTAGGTTGTCAGCCCCTACTGGGTTATCGGCCCCTACCTACTGGGTTATCGGCCCCTTCTGGGTTATCGGCCCCTACCTACTGGGTTGTCGGCCCCTACTGGGTTATCGGCCCCTACCTACTGGGTTATCGGCCCCTACCTTCTGGGTTATCGGCCCCTACCTTCTTGGTTACTGGCCCCTACTGGGTTATCGGCCCCTACCTTCTTGGTTATCGGCCCCTACTGGGTTATCGGCCCCTACCTTCTGGGTTATCGGCCCCTACCTTCTTGGTTATCGGCCCCTACTGGGTTATCGGCCCCTACCTACTGGGTTATCGGCCCCTACTGGGTTATCGGCCCCAACCTACTGGGTTGTCGGCCCCTTCTGGGTTATCGGCCCCAACCTACTGGGTTGTCGGCCCCTACTGGGTTATCGGCCCCTACCTACTGGGTTATCGGCCCCTTCTGGGTTATCGGCCCCAACCTACTGGGTTGTCGGCCCCTACTGGGTTATCGGCCCCTACCTTCTGGGTTATCGGCCCCTACTGGGTTATCGGCCCCTACCTACTGGGTTATCGGCCCCTACCTTCTGGGTTATCGGCCCCTACTGGGTTATCGGCCCCTACTGGGTTATCGGCCCCTACCTTCTGGGTTATCGGCCCCTACCTACTGGGTTATCGGCCCCTACTTGTTTGGGTGTTAGTGAAATGAAACTATTCCTAAAACTAACTACCGGTACGTAATTACATACTAGAAGAGGAAATGGGAGACAAGGAGAAGAATGTACATAAAAGACAGGAGGAAAGGGAACCCACGAAGAATGAGAATTAAGGGACTAGGAAGAAAGGGGAGCCAGGAAAGGCAGGTAGGAAAGGTAAAGAGGAGAGAGACTGCCCCAAAGGCAACGGAAGAAGGAAAAATACCTGACCCAGCTCAGGCAGCCCTCGGGGTTACCAACTCCCGAACTCACCAGACGTGAGCCCGTGAGGGTGTAGCAGAACCAGGGTGCACCGTAGTTGCTGGGGCTACACACACCCTGCCTCCTTTAGGGCCTTGAGCAGAACGCAGGAGATACTTTGAAAAGAAAGCGAGGTCTGACGCCTCGAGGAATGAGGGATCAGGAAAGATGAGACAAGGACCAATTAAGGCAGGAAAGTGGAAGACTCCCTAGGCCTCGGATAACCTTATACCATCGGGGTCGGAAAGGAACAAGTGTTCACCAAGGGAGGTCGAATGGGAAGATGCCAGAGGGGAGCCCGTCACAAGTAAGTGGAAGTAATGCCGAACTCAGCTGGCGTCCCGTGGTCGCCAACTCACGTCCTACTTGATGTGACCCTTGGGGGGGGGGGGGGGGCTGTGATATGATTCTAATATTTCTCGAAAACCATGTAGTTACATTAATTCGTCAATCAGCACATACACTAAACCTTACTATAAAAAAACACACAGTTAAAACATATAAACCATCATGGATCGTGTAAACCATCACATACCCTGCGTTCATTTTTCATTATCAAATGAAATAGTGCTCTCAAATCACTTACCTAATTATCTGTAATAGGTTGAATAGGTCACCAGTACTCGTAGTCAACAGTTACCACGATAAGACCACTTTTATAATATATGTCTACCACTCTATTAGGCCTACCTTTATTGTGCTATAAATAAATTCATGTGCTTTTCCTTCGATAAACGTGACGAATAGTTAGCATATTTCAATATTCTATCAGAATCTGGTATCTGATAATATGATAATAATATAATAATATAATATAATAATATGATCAATTCAAAAATAATTTAATTGTGAACTCTTATTTACGATCTGAACAAATTTTGCTATAATAAATCGAAAAGAATATGAACTGTAGTTCCTTAAACCTTTTAATAACTTTACCATGTGGTAACTGGGAAATCTAAATAAATTATTCATAAATAATTAATCAATGAATTTAATTAGCTACTCAGTCAGAATAGTTAGTTAGCGATATTGGACTCTCGACATACTTTTGAAAATCGCATGAAAATAATTGTAAAATAAAATTCAGAAGAAAATGAAACATGTTTAATCAAAAAGGAACACTATCGAATTAATTGACTATCCATAATTATCAAAATTTCAAAATTATAATGAATTAATACCACGTAGAAACTGCTGAACTAAGTGATTATACTTCTGACGTAGATTAGATTCATTGTAATAAAATCAATGACTTACAACTAGTTTGCACAAGTAGTTTTGGATTCAGGAGATTATCTAACAATCGTTCGAAATAATGTTCAAAGGAAGTAATTCATGATATTGGTTATCATCGAAATAGAATTTTGTTCTCCTTTGTGTTGAATTTGACTCACAGCCGATGTCGATGGTGGAATGAAGTATTTTCTTCTCCAAATAATGTTCCTTTGATATTTATGAATAATCCGCGTTTTGCAAGATCGTCGTCTGCTATAGTCCTGTAACGCTAACATCAACGTTTGATCTTCATAATCTTGTAGTCTGGTAGTCACCATCCCTCCTAAGTTTCCCCTATAATAGTTTAACCCATCATGATTGTAGTATAGTAATTGTTCATGAGAAGTTCCATTGTGTTGATTTCCAACTGAAGGGACATGGAAAAAAATCCTGCCCCGTTTACTGAATAATCCGTTCGCCACTGCTCAAAGTGTTCCATGTATTCTAAGTGTCCAGAAATACCCTCGGAATTCAACTATCACGGTACTCTGTAAATCACGCTGTAATATTTCAGTTGTAGTATAGTCAATAAATGTACAGGTGTTGCAAAGCTATCGTAAACCTTCATAAATTATACGATAATGTTTCACGTAGTCTGGCTCATGCCTGTCAGAGACCTGCGTGCTTGCCCGTAAAACCATATGCTAAAGCGGTTGACCTTGGACAAGATTACATTAAGAAAGTGTCCACTGTTTTATATGTTTACTTAATAATGTGTTGGTTCAAGTGTTAAGACTCAATGTTTGTTAGTTTATTGTTTTTAATCACGTAAAATTCTTGCTGCTTCTGGTACACTTGCACTGATTCTATAACACTTCCTGCTCTTACAATTAAACACCATCACATTTTGCAGATGCCAAATATAACAGCTACAAGTTTCGCCACTTTTCCAACCCCCACACGGGATTTGAATGTATAACTTCCACGGACGCATATTCCGAATACAAAGCGTTCCACCCCGGACTTTTATAATGTCTCAACTTGAACGGAACTGCTCCCTTGAGCTACAGTAGTTTGTAGCTGACCACGGTATTGCCGGTCTAGTCATGTGACTCAGATAGGAGAGGGATGAAGGTCCCCTCGTTTTCCTACGAAATAGCAAATATTAAGAGCTATTGAGGCGATAATAAAATTTAAGCAGTCCTCTGCTGTCATAAATTAACCGATTATCAAATGATATCTTCGGCTATCTTATCATGAAAATAAAATGAAATCGAAGATGACATAAAAGAATAAATAATATAGGAAAAGAAATAGCGTTAAAGTATTCTTGACGTCGCGACGCGTCGCGGTGATTGGGGAGTATCTCTCATTCCATGGTTCTTTGACTCTCTCTTGAGCTCGCATTCCTACACTCTTCTACCATCCAGCGTCGCGGTGATTGGGGAGTATCTCTCATTCCAGGGTTCTTTGACTCTCTCTTGAGCTCGCATTCCTACACTCTTCTACCATCCAGCGTCGCGGTGATTGGGGAGTATCTCTCATTCCATGGTTCTTTGACTCTCTCTTGAGCTCGCATTCCTACACTCTTCTACCATCCAGCGTCGCGGTGATTGGGGAGTATCTCTCATTCCATGGTTCTTTGACTCTCTCTTGAGCTCGCATTCCTACACTCTTCTACCATCCAGCGTCGCGGTGATTGGGGAGTATCTCTCATTCAATGGTTCTTTGACTCTCTCTTGAGCTCGCATTCCTACTCTCTTCTACCATCCAGCGTCGCGGTGATTGGGGAGTATCTCTCATTCCAGGGTTCTTTGACTCTCTCTTCAGCTCGCATTCCTACACTCTTCTACCATCCAGCGTCGCGGTGATTGGGGAGTATCTCTAATTCCAGGGTTCCTTGACTCTCTCTTGAGCTCGCAATCCTACACTCTTCTACCATCCAGCGTCGCGGTGTTTGGGGAGTATCTCTCATTCCAGGGTTCTTTGACTCTCTCTTCAGCTCGCAATCCTACACTCTTCTACCATCCAGCGTCGCGGTGATTGGGGAGTATCTCTCATTCCAGGGTTCTTTGACTCTCTCTTCAGCTCGCAATCCTACACTCTTCTACCATCCAGCGTCGCGGTGATTGGGGAGTATCTCTCATTCCAGGGTTCTTTGACTCTCTCTTGAGCTCGCATTCCTACACTCTTCAACCATCCAGCGTTGCGGTGATTGGGGAGTATCTCTCATTCCAGGGTTCTTTGACTATCTCTTGAGCTCGCAATCCTACACTCTTCTACCATCCAGCGTCGCGGTGATTGGGGAGTATCTCTCATTCCAGGGTTCTTTGACTCTCTCTTGAGCTCGCATTCCTACACTCTTCTACCATCCAGCGTCGCGGTGATTGGGGAGTATCTCTCATTCCAGGGTTCCTTGACTCTCTCTTGAGCTCGCAATCCTACACTCTTCTACCATCCAGCGTCGCGGTGATTGGGGAGTATCTCTCATTCCAGGGTTCTTTGACTCTCTCTTCAGCTCGCAATCCTACACTCTTCTACCATCCAGCGTCGCGGTGATTGGGGAGTATCTCTCATTCCAGGGTTCTTTGACTCTCTCTTCAGCTCGCAATCCTACACTCTTCTACCATCCAGCGTCGCGGTGATTGGGGAGTATCTCTCATTCCAGGGTTCTTTGACTCTCTCTTGAGCTCGCATTCCTACACTCTTCAACCATCCAGCGTTGCGGTGATTGGGGAGTATCTCTCATTCCAGGGTTCTTTGACTCTCTCTTGAGCTCGCATTCCTACACTCTTCTACCATCCAGCGTCGAGGTGATTGGGGAGTATCTCTCATTCCAGGGTTCTTTGACTCTCTCTTGAGCTCGCATTCCTACACTCTTCTACCATCCAGCGTCGCGGTGATTGGGGAGTATCTCTCATTCCAGGGTTCCTTGACTCTCTCTTGAGCTCGCAATCCTACACTCTACTACCATCCAGCGTCGCGGTGATTGGGGAGTATCTCTCATTCCAGGGTTCTTTGACTCTCTCTTCAGCTCGCAATCCTACACTCTTCTACCATCCAGCGTCGCGGTGATTGGGGAGTATCTCTCATTCCAGGGTTCTTTGACTCTCTCTTCAGCTCGCAATCCTACACTCTTCTACCATCCAGCGTCGCGGTGATTGGGGAGTATCTCTCATTCCAGGGTTCTTTGACTCTCTCTTCAGCTCGCAATCCTACACTCTTCTACCATCCAGCGTCGCGGTGATTGGGGAGTATCTCTCATTCCAGGGTTCTTTGACTCTCTCTTGAGCTCGCATTCCTACACTCTTCAACCATCCAGCGTTGCGGTGATTGGGGAGTATCTCTCATTCCAGGGTTCTTTGACTCTCTCTTCAGCTCGCAATCCTACACTCTTCTACCATCCAGCGTTGCGGTGATTGGGGAGTATCTCTCATTCCATGGTTCTTTGACTCTCTCTTCATCTCGCATTCCTACACTCTTCAACCAACCAGCGTCGCGGTGATTGGGGAGTATCTCTCATTCCATGGTTCTTTGACTCTCTCTTGAGCTCGCATTCCTACACTCTTCAACCATCCAGCGTTGCGGTGATTGGGGAGTATCTCTCATTCCAGGGTTCTTTGACTCTCTCTTGAGCTCGCATTCCTACACTCTTCAACCATCGAGTGTCGTGGTTATTGGGGTGTATCTCTCATTCCAGGGTTCTTTGACTTTCTCTTCATCTCGCATTCCTACACTCTTCTACCATCCAGCGTCGTGGTGATTGGGGAGTATCTCTCATTCCAGGGTTCTTTGACTCTCTCTCTCTTGAGCTCGCATTCCTACACTCTTCAACCATCCAGCGTCGCGGTGATTGAGGAGTATCTCTCATTCCAGGGTTCTTTGACTCTCTCTTGAGCTCGCATTCCTACACTCTTCAACCATCCAGCGTCGCGGTGATTGGGGAGTATCTCTCATTCCAGGGTTCTTTGACTCTCTCTTCAGCTCGCATTCCTACACTCTTCTACCATCCTGCGTCGCGGTGAATGGGGAGTATCTCTCATTCCAGGGTTCTTTGACTCTCTCTTCAGCTCGCAATCCTACACTCTTCTACCATCCAGCGTCGCGGTGATTGGGGAGTATCTCTCATTCCAGGGTTCTTTGACTCTCTCTTCAGCTCGCAATCCTACACTCTTCTACCATCCAGCGTCGCGGTGATTGGGGAGTATCTCTCATTCCAAGGTGCTTTGACTCTCTCTTCAGCTCGCATTCCTACACTCTTCTACCATCCAGCGTCGAGGTAGCCGAAACACTTGAATGATTTTGGTCACAATATAAACTTAGTTTAATACTGATAAGGAATAAAATTAATATTTTGCCACTGCCGCTCCCTTTCTTGAGCTGAGACCTACTGTCTCTGGTGTGGGGCAATAGACTTGCTCCTGAGACAGTACGATCTACAAACAATGAGCAAGACTTGTGACGGGTATTAATTTCTATTTACAACATGAAATTAAAGGAAAAATCCACAGCCTGCTTCCAGTCAACCGACCGGGTCAGGGAATGGAATTAATGGAGCCCCCATCTAGCGGCGAGGATATGAAATGTGCCGGCTGCCGAAGCCTGTCGCACTCCCCTGGGGCAATGATTAAATGAATGACAGATGAAATGAAATCATAGAGGACAGTGATGATGGAATTAAATTTATTTGCAACATATTATATTCAATTTAATTCAAACTGAGGCATTCGTGCTATACATATGTAAAATAATCTCCCTAACCAATGGGCTAGGCATTGCCTGTTTCCATTCTCTCTCTGATATTCGGTGCAGATAATGGCCGTCTGCAGTACGTGTGGAAACGTATTGTCAACCTGACTAAATGTACTAGATATTGTCGTCGTCGAATAGTGAGTTGATATTTTAACTGAGTATCAAAGTGCTGCAAAGTTGGAGAGCAATGCCTATTTGGTTGAATTACATTGCCTTCAGAGCCTCCGTGGCTTAGGCGGCAGCACGCCGGCCTCTCACCGCTGGGTCCGTGGTTCAAATCCCGGTCACTCCATGTGAGATCTGTGCTGGACAAAACGGAGGCAGACAGGTTTTTCTCCGGGTACTCCGGTTTTCCCTGTCAAAATTTCATTCCAGCAACACTCTCCACTATCATTTCATTTCATCTGTCATTCATTTAATCATTGCCCCAGAGGAGTGCGTCAGGCCTCGGCAGCCGGCACAGTTCATATCCTCGCCGCTAGATGGGGGCTTCATTCATTCCATTCCTGACCCGGTCGGAGACTGGAAGCAGGCTGTGGATTTTCATTTTCATTTCACATTGCCTTCAGAATGAATGAAGATTGTAGAATCAGTGCAATATCATTGACGTATCAATGAAGGATTGAACTTGGAATCAATGAAGATTCGAGAATCAGTGAACCCTATCACCAAAGGAATGAAGTAATAAACACTAGCGTTGCTCTCCTGCAAAGCTTATATTCCCTCGGACAACTATAACGCCTATTTGCTGTTTAGCGGTAAAATAAAATGATTAAAAGAATATAAATTTGATTTAAAATAATAATGATATTAATAATAATAACATATCGATGAAAAATTACGTAAAATAACAGTAATAATTGTAGCGTAATCAAAATTACGTTACAAAACTAAGGAAGGAAACTTGAAGGTCAATCAACACTAACCATATCACATATAACTAACTGGGCCGATAACCTAGATGTTAGGCACCTTGAAACAACAATTATCATCATCATCAACATATAACTAACAAATTTCAACTAGTTGTGCTATTGTAAGTAGGCCTTCTAGACATAGATTTAGAAGGATTTGATGATGATCGCTTGACGATCCAAATGCATGTATTTTTTCAGGACTAGGGAAACACATATTACAATGGGATTGACCGACTGAAAAACATTAAAATTTGATTACTAAGGCAACACTGGAAAATTGCTTCCAACACGATAATATCTATTTATTTAAGACTGTTTTGCAGTCCACTCTATATTCCCAAACAGGTCACCTTCATGATCCCCTATTAGCGGTTAGCAATGCGGCTTCCTCCACTTCTACACCTCTCACTGTTTTATTATTTAACACTAAATCTAAATATCGTCCCTTTGTACTATCTCTGCTTCTCTTACCCTCTACAGCAAAGCTCATTAACCTCTCTTCCCCCATTTTCTTCACATGACCCCACATCAGAGTCGGCTCACAAGAACAGCTTCACCTAGCGTGATCATTTCTAACTTACCCTCCATCTCTTCATTATGATTTCCTACCTGGCATTGCTACCATCTATTTGTCACAGCATTTATTCCTGCTACCCTCATATCAGTTACCTAAAGCATATGTATCTGTTATCCTGAACCTACCCAGGATATTGAGTTAAAAAGACTTCACGGTTGAATTCACAGCGTTAGTTTATTACATAATCTTACTCTTGCCGTAGAGAAACTTTAGGAAACGTAAGTCATAGACGACGTAACAGATGATATCCTTCCCACTCTAGGTCAATGACCACCTGCGCTACGGCTCCCGGTTCTTGTGTGTCTGTCTTCTCCTCGGCACAACTCTTCTATCCTTGGTCTCTTCCTCATGTCACAGCATCTACATTCCTCAACTGACTGCACCTCAAGACATAACTGTGCTAGTATCACTAAGGAAGATAAAGGTACCTGATACGAGAGATATGTCTTACTCGCGATGGAATAGATGACTGACGAAACTATATGTACTTGGAAGCTATACAAATTGTGGATGCGCAGGAGTGAAAATTATCCATTAACGAAAACGCTGAATTGAAAGTGTTTCGAGATTCCCATCGCATCGAAAACAAACGAAGGGTTCTATCATTACATCGAAGAGCGAGCATTCCCATAGCCAAGAATCACACTATCGCCTAAATATATGTCTACCAGTTAGATAGCTTAACAAGTGTCATTCTGCGACACAGCTACCACTTCCATACATGACGTTCGTTTAAATACTAAGCGAGGTAGGATGAGTTTCGTCGCTATGCTAAATTTTTTCGGGCAGAATCCTTTAGATCACAACTGAGAACTCACTGCATTGTCCTTTCTGTAACTCGAGTCAGTTTCATTCACCCTGCTACCATCGTGAGAGACCCACCTGCTCCAATTCAGTTCCTCCTACCTGGCATTCTGTTTTCTTGTGTTTCTTTCTCTGCTGACATAATCTTCAGTTTCTAAATATTCAACCCTTATTCTCTACAAGTCTGTTCA
Source organism: Meconema thalassinum (assembly GCA_946902985.2). Taxonomy (NCBI): domain Eukaryota; kingdom Metazoa; phylum Arthropoda; class Insecta; order Orthoptera; family Tettigoniidae; genus Meconema; species Meconema thalassinum. Next base: position 1,524,441,407 of record OX336389.2, on the reverse strand, counting down.
AGTTCTAACATATTGGCTTGCAGGCTTTCGAAGGAGTCTGTCATTACATCCAGAACATCAAAACAATCCTGATTGCTTACCTCGATTTCACCTGATTGTATCTCTCCTAGTCAGTTTGTGCACTTCAGCAAATGGTCCATATATAAAATAAATATTAGTGGTGAAAGATGGCAGATTTTCTGCACTCCTATGACAACTCTTCACCAAGTATTCAACCTACTATCATTGCAGCCTTATTATCAAGAATACTTCTTTTGATTGCCTATAGCAGCCTTCTCTCGATACCATAATCCCTCAGGATACTCAGCATCTTCTCCCTAGGTACTCGATCGTACGCCTTATCTAGATACACAAAAGCAAGCACAACTGACTATTCCTCTCGTACTATTTCTCAATTACTTGGTGCATACTAATATCTTGACCATGACATCCTCGTGATGGTCAAATACTACACTGATTTTCGTCCTTCTTACTCTCGGCCACTGATCGAACTTTCCTTCCTACAATGCCGAAGTAGACATTGACTGGGTCACTTATCAAAATAAGTAACTCTGTAATTGTTGCAATATTATTTGTGGTCTTGATTGTAAGTTGGGGTGATAACAGATTTTGTTATGTCCGAGGGTACCTTTTCCTAAATCCCATGCTAATGCGATTGTTCCATGCAAACACTTCATCCCAGCTTTACTGTTAAATACTTCATGCCCAATTTCGACTACCCGTGGCACTTTATTACATATTAGTTCATATGCCACCCTCTATTTCGTCAACCGAAATCCTACTTCTCCTGCATGCTCTCAATATGTCTCCATTTATATTTAGCAATATTTTGGAGAAGTTGTAGCTATCTTCCTAGTTCTTCTTTGTCATTTACAGATTCCTTATAACACTCCTAAAGGCTTCCCGGCCGCCTAACCTAACGTTTATAATTTGTCTCCAAATTCGTTCTATAATTTCCTTTTGGACACTACTTTGTTCCTGTTCTGTCTTTTCCGCTACATAATTCTCTCTGTTTCCCGGATTCCTTGTTTGGTGCCATTTATTTGCAGGTCATCTTTTTTCAATTTTAAAACCTGAATTCCTTGAATTATTTCACCACGATGTGCTTTTTTCCTGTGTATACACGCTGTTGTCTCCAGTCATGTCATTGCTATTTGTAGTTCTCCATCCTCGAATCGTGACCACTCCGTTTCAATGTACTGCATTTCTTTACCTTCTACTCTTTGTAGTTTCTCATGAATCATATCCATGTACTTCTGCCAAGATCTTTATCCTGACCATTGGCTGACTACATAAAGCGCAAGTGCCTTATGCTATAAACCAAAAGTTATACGGCCCACCAATCACGACTATCGAATTAAGTTCAAGCTAAATCAATTAGAGTTCTTCTCTACCAACTAGTTCACTTGTCGTGACAACGAATCGAAGGCGCACGCAACTCAATTGGTTTACCAGCTACAACCTACCTGCCACCAGCGCTGCCAAGTCTCTGTTCACGATGATCCTATCAATCCTCACGCAACACCAGGTAACTGGAATAATACATATTTGCCTGCCTGCACAATTTACTGAACCAGAGCTTAGCTCCTGAGGCTCAATATCCATTAAACTGGAAATTTATTTACAAGTTGAATATAAAATAAACGCAAAGTATCAGAACAATAACGTCAAACAATACTCTAAATTATCCAAACATAAAATATTATACAGGTTATGTAGATGGCGGAAAATAATAATAATAATAACCTGTTTATGATATCATTATCCCTAGATGCTAAGCTTCTACATTACTGCACTGTCATCCGACCGGAAGCCCTATACGCTGCCGAGTGCCTTACGATGCACAGAAACTCGGAGAAACTAGAAACCAAATAATGGAAGATCTTCCGGGAAATTTTGGGCCTAGTCGAGGGGAGAGGTGATTACAGACAGAGGCAAAACCATGAACTCTACACACACGTTACCAAAATCACTGACGTGATGAAAAAGAGGAGGATTGTGTTCCATGGTCATTTAAAAAGACGGAGCCCAATGCGATTGTCAAATATAATCTTTACTTCCTTTCTGGGCAAGAAAACCAAGTGAGATTGGTTCACAGAGGTAGAAAATGATTGAAAAGAAGTGGAAATTACATACAACGATATTCAGATGCGTACGCCCCTTATGATGAAACTAAAAGAACACCCGAGTTTCGCGGAAACTAACAACAGGCAAGGCGTGGACTGAAGCCAGGAACACATGAGGCCTACCATCATTCAAAGTGTCATGGGAAGCTCATGATGATATTGGTTACACTTTATATGCAATACATTACATTCAGTTCTCCACATATTCACATTACTTGCTTAATTCTTATGTCTGTAGCGCGGGGATCCTGGTCGACCAGAGCAGCAAGTACTCATGAGGGCATTGAGAGACTTCAACGTCCCGAAGATCGTCTCTGATGATGTTCACGTTTTCATGGGACTCATAGGAGACTTATTTCCTTCTCTTGAAGTTCCTAGAAAGCAAGACATTGAATTCGAAAGATTTGTAAAAGATGCAGCTATTGATTATGATTTGCTACCTGAAGATAATTTCATTCTCAAGGTAAGTTAATGATAGAAACGTTAAACTAACAGGTAAATTAAATATAGAACTAAGGGAATTTTGGAGGGTGTTCAAAGTAGTCCATGTTTCCTCTGATAAAAGCAATTTCATATATACGAGGGAAGTTCCGACAATAAGTTCAGTAATTTCATTCTCAGGGAACCTTTATTGCCCAAGTGACATACAGCTTGCCCATAGACGCCACCAACAATGAGACACTTGCCTTAGCGCGCAATCATTTTGGAAGAAACCACTCTGGTAAAACTCGGTGCCCTGCGATGCAAGGAATTGTTGCATAGCCTGTTCCACCTTAGCATTTGTGTGAAGGTGACGTCCTGGGAGTGCGGATTTCAATGCAGGGAAAATGTGAGTCCAATGGGGCACGATCGGGACTGTATACTGGAAAATTCCAATCGCTCCTATCCGAAGTGAAGAATCTGATCCTGTGTGAGTCTGGCTGTGTGTGGACGTGCGTTGTCGTCGAAGAACACAACACCTTCACTCAAGAGTCCTGGTTTCTTTCGTCAAATGGTGGACCTGTGATTGGTGAGGGTGTGGCAGTATCGTTGCGCATTGATGGTTTCTTCAAGGAGGAAATTGAGGAGAAACACACTTTTTGCGTCCCAGAACACCTTTCTTGCGGAGGGTGCCACTTTGAATTCTTTCCTCACTAGCGAGCTGGAATGGTTTCACCGCTTCACCATGCACGGTCTCTAGTCCCTCGCACTGCCACTGGTGCCACTGATCGTCAGTTGTGGCTCCACTCTCTCTTCTCGGTATGCGTCATTCCCACTCCGTTGACGTTCGGGGGTGAAGTGGTGCACGAATGACTCATTTCACGGGATGATTTTGAACAGGAACTCGTTTCCCTCTCACTCGTACTCCTTCAAGTGACTGAGGCTGATGAATATTCGTGTACTCTTGTGTTCTGGGGTCAGGTTTCTCGGTACCCATCTTGCGGACACGTTTCGGAAACCCAACACATCATCGAGCATGTGATGGACCCGAGTAAGACCAATACGCAGTGTGTACGCCACGTCTGCCACCGTTGGGCGCCTGTCCGCTAAAACCATGTCCTCTACTCGAGCAATGTTGTTTCCATTCGTTGATATGGAGCGATGACCACTTCGATTTTTATCCTCCGCACTCTTCCGTCCTACACTGAACATGCAACAGCAACGACCGACCATTTGACGAGACGTGACCGCTTCACCATGCACGGTCTCTAGTCCCTCGCACTGCCACTGGTGCCACTGATCGTCAGTTGTGGCTCCACTCTCTCTTCTCGGTATGCGTCATTCCCACTCCGTTGACGTTCGTTCCGTTGTTGTACCAGCCACGGGTGTGGATACTTATGGTGATTGTTTGTTTCACCTGATGTACCTTCTCCTCGTGCAATAAAATTACGAATCTTAGTTTCTGAAATTCCCTCGTATAAAGATCACTTCATGGAGAAGATAAGTTCATTTGATTGCCGAGTCATTCAAGTGTGTTTGCGTCACCAGTCAGCGAATGCTTTCATGCACAAACGCGATGCCTCTTATCATTATTTAGTACTATTAGAGGGGTAGTGAGAATCCTGCCTCAATTAAAGATGGTGGCCATAGCTTAACTTATCCTAGCCTAACATACCCTTGTATAGCTAACCTAACCTAAGATAACCTAACCTATGCTAACCTAAGCTAACTTGTTCTAACCGATGCTAACCTAAGCTTACCTAAGCTAAGTTAACCTAACCGAAGCTAACCTATGCTAACCTATGTCAACCTAAGCTTACATATGCTAACGTTACCTAAGCTAAACCAAGTTAACCTAACTTCCCCTTTCCCGAGGGCAAGTCATTTCAACGTTTAGAGCCTAAGTGCAAAATGCAGTTGATGGATGCTCTCATAGCATGTAGGTAGGGAGAGGGTTGGTTAGAGTAGCGAGCCGGAGTATTTTTAGATGTCGTTTTCCATGGTTGTTCCATGGAAATACAGGAGTTGAGGGCACAACCTTAACCTCCCATCACCTAGCCTAAACTGGAAGAGATCTACAAAGCGCGATAATCACATTGAATTGAAACTGACGCAACAGGAAGTGAGGGGTAGAGTTACAGTAAGCAGCAGTGAGAAACATGATTCTTACTGAGAAAAGTTGAATCCTGTCAAGAGGCAGCTTATGACGTCATAGGAAGCAATGTCGGCTATTTAAGAAGTAATTTTCTGTGGTTGTTTTATGCAAATACCGGGATGTTAGTCACACGTCCTCCACCTTCCACTACCTAGTCAAAACTGAAAATGATCTGTAAAGTAAGATAAGTATATTGAAAAAGGAGTGGGGAGTTGAACGAACAAGCTGACAGAACAAGAAGCGAGGTGTTAAGTTATAGGAAGCAGGTGTGAGAAACGTGGTTGTTGCAGAGACAAGCTGAATCCTGACAGTGTCAGCGAAACATTACCCAAATTGCCAAGGCGTGAGAACGCTGCTTCAGTAGGAATTTGACGCATGCAGGTGTTTTCTAATTCTACGAATGCGTCAGCGAATAGAATGTAACGTGTCAAGCCGTGGGAACCGGCTAGACCTGCGAGGAGATTGTTACGTAGGAGGAGGAGTTGGGGGTTTGGTGGAAAGAAAGACCATGTGACTGCATGAACAAGCTGACGCGACAGGAAGCGAGGTGTCTATATATCAACTACTAGTACATTGATCAGAGATTTTCAAACCAATAATCGGAAAAGGTTGTGCAATGGCCCAAACGAGAGGTTACACACCCATTTAGGGAGCAATTCTCTCTTCAATTTTGCGCTGAGGGCCTTAGTTGAAAACTTGAAATGAGTTGATATCTCCCGAACCAATAAAAGATGTGAGGGCTCAAACGAAAGTGGGTCACGCTCTCCATCCTTGGGACATGTTATTTTAAAATTTTACCCAAGGGCTTAAGTGCAAATTGATGTTTCAACAGGGCGGTGTACAAGTCACAGGCTTGTTTGTACATGCATGGCAAAGCAGGTAGTAGCAGTAAGGAGATAACATGTTAACATTTCTCAATGATTATGTTTAAGGGAATGTGTGTGAAAGCCTTGTGCTTTTATCCATTGGTGTGAGGGGGGATGAGAGGGGACGCGCAGGCCCGTCGGTTAACCTATGATTGTGAAGGTTATGCAGGGAGTGGACGGTTAGGGTAACCAAGTGATTTATCTTTCGTTGATAGACCAAAAATGGTGGCGACTACTTGTGTTTGTAGGGAGCTGACGGACAGAGTAGCCGGGCGGGGTATCTTTAGACGTTAAGCTTTCTTAGAGGTCGTTTTCCATGGTTGTTCCATACAAATACAGGAGTGGCGGGCACATGCTTCACCATTCAACACTTATCCAATACAGAAGGAAACTTGCCAATCAAGATCATCTCGGAATAGGGGGACGTCGAGTGGGGAGTTGAATGAACAAACTGACGCTACAGGAAGCGAGGTGTAGAGTTACCAGGAAGCAAGTGTGAGAGATATGATTCTTGCTGAGCCAAGCTGAATCCTGTCACGAAGCATGATTTGACGCTATTGGACGCAACGACAGCTATCTTAGAAGTCGTTTTTTCCTTGCTTGCTCTATGCAAATACGAGCATTGTGGCCACGTTTACCACCTTTTATCACCTCGCAAAAACTTAAAGAGACCAGAGAAGCGAGATCGTTACATTGGAGGAGGAGGGGGGTTCGAGGTGAAGGGAGACCACGTGACTGCGTGAACAAGCTGGTGTGACAGGAAGACATGTGTAGAATTATCATGAAACAGCGAGTTTAATATCTGCATAGTTAAGCAGATGTTCGGAAGTGGGATCATGTAGCATATGACGTGATATAAAGAGAAGCGTGGGAAGAGGGTCCACTTGGTGAGTTGAAACCTGTTGCAAGACAGAGTATGATGTTTTAGGGAGAGGAGAGGAGAGGTGTTTCGTCGGTAGGGAGGTTACGAGACAGTATATGGCGTCACAGGGAGTGGAGAGGTGTTTCGTCGGTAGGGTGGTTACGTGTCAAGTTGAAACATGGCGTCACAGGGAGTGGTCAGATATGTTTGACTGACAAAGAGCGCTGTGAAATTTACCATTATTTTCTCACATTCCATCCAGATTTCCAAAATCATACAGATTTAACCAAAATTATCCGTATTCCCTAAAATTTACCAGTGTTTTGACAATTCTCAATTCCACCCAAGATGATTATAACATTTTCAGACTTCCTCCAAATTAACCCAAAATTTACTCTGAGTCGTGAATGCTCTCTATCTATTTAAGGGTAGCCTAGCAGAGATATTTTTTTCGTCGATCGATCGATCTAGTATGGCAACCGATGAATGAATTATTATTTACTTATATTATTTATTTATTATGTAATTGTTATTGTTAATGTTATTTTGAGGTTTATTATCGTTATCAAAGCCAACCAGAACCTACATACCTACAAAAACCTACGGCAGCACTATAATGAGGCGTACTAGGTAATGTTGAATATCTTAACCATGCCGCTTTCTTTGGTAACCGCTGAGGAGGATGAATTACGTATAGGGTGGTTAGTGAGAAACAAGGCTTGAGGTGTACATAAAAATGATTGAGGGAAAAGGCTATCAGTGCATTTTCGTAAGAATTAGAACAGCATTGTAACATCATACATTTATTTACAAAGCGACTATACATTTTCTTTATAGTGATATTCTTCAAGCACAATACAAAGAACTAAAACGTTATTGTTACATCAAAGCCAATAGAAAGAACAAGACCATTTTGATTAATCAATGACAATACAAAGAAACCTTAACTTACAAACATCCTATACATCATCATATTCATGTTAAAGGCGAACATGTTCGAAGCAAAGAAACACACGTCTTACTCGTGATGACCCGATGACAAGCTGGTGAGCGTATCATCTCGACAATCATGATTATTACCTACCGAGGCTAACATCTGTTTCTTTTTGCTTCACATGGAACAAATCATGGTTGTTGCATGTTAATCTTTTACACCCTTTTCGCATTATAGAATATTGTTGCACTGCTTCCGAAATAGAAGAGAGAATTGGGTGTAATTTGATTAATTTCTATAAATCTGTAAATTTGAGAGAGAATTTTGAGATGACGGTTGCTTTTTGGTGGTCACTTATTGGGCAGCTTATTGGCACGCTTATTGACGATTACATTTTTGAGAACACGTATGTACACTGCCCACGATTTTGGGATGAGTCTTACAGCCTTTTAACACTATCGCCAACCACACTGGTAGATTCATATACCCCTACCACAGTGAAAATAGCGTTTTAAGTTTCAACTACCCTTAATCCTAGTAAAAATCTTTTAAGTACATAGTTTAAACTAACTTTCCAAAGATGGTGACGGTTAGGTAAGGAGCCAATGGGTAGGGTACGATTTGATTAGGTGGTAATTAGTACTTATATTTTTTTTTATTAATTTAAGTATATCTATATTTTTTACTTTATCTATGTAACACATGGGCAATGGCTGTTTTAATATGCAAAGGGGTGTTGTCACGTGAACCCATTACACAATTATACCAGCATGACAAAGCTTGTCTTCTATTCCCTGGATTTCGGCTTTGTGCCCCGTGTGCCCGGCCTGTTGAGGAGCATGCAAGAGCCATAGGCGGTTTACCAACTTATTGGGATCGTTGCAATAGACCAATTTAACAAAAGATTTAATAGGTGTGAACACCTCATCCTCATTCCTTTCATTTTCCAATACCTCTTTGAAAGTGTTGGTGGCTTTACAGACGTTGAGGAGTGCTTTAACAAGGCTTTCAGAGGGGGTGTTAAATGTTTTTCAACAAACATCTCACTATCAGCACATGGGCGTTTCAGATAATTAATCTTGTGGCCAATAATATCTCGTGCAGCCATATCTTTTTCTCGGGCTTACATTTTCGCCTTGGTTGGAGTTCTTCATACTTTTAAGCAAGCTTTATCATGAAGATCACAATGATGATCGTTTGAAGAAAGTACGTTGGATTCTTTTCTCTAAAGCATTTCTCGACACTGTTTCGATCGTTGTTTTGAACAGTGCCAAATTACAGTTGCATCTTTATTCGTTCTTTTTATGATGTATGAGTATCCTTTATAGTAAGCATCTGGCTTACCATGGCTGGTCGTTGATACATTCATATCAACTGATAAGCACGAACTGATTTCTAGTAAAGTTAACACAGTAATAAGAACGATAGATAAAAATCTGGAGTAGATTGTTATTTCCAGAAGGATGAATTTATAATAAATATTTATTGCAGCCAAGTGGCCATAATGGACAGTTATAAGGTGTGCTTACAAATAATTATTACAGGTAGATTAATCTTTACTGCGTTCAACTATGCTCTTTGTCCGTTTGCTGCATGATGTGATGGGGTATTTGTCGCAGGGGTTATTGCACAGAGAACATATGCATTCTTCATTCGGTTCATGGTATTTACCATTTTTACAGATCTTGTGGAGGAAACCGTGGATGGCGAATCTTGTTACCACATGTCTCATCTTCTGGTTCGCGTTTGTCCATCTTCTGTCCACCATTGCTTCTGTTGCGTAGAATGCAAGAGGGATTTCGTTCTGCTTCTGATGTCCTATCTCGAGGAGTTTCTTCATATTCTTAGTAGATGGCAGTTGTAGTCTTAATCTGAGATCTTCGATGTAGTATGTTTCTTTTGTTAGGACACATGCCAGCCAGGACTGGGACGTTCTTGCAATTCCTAGCACTCTTTTCAGGAAAGAAGCCTTTACTTTTTCAATTATGATTAGGTTTGTCACGGATACCGGTAGCCTTTCCCATATCAGTTCTAGACCATATGTAATGACAGGGGTTATTTTCGCGTGGAAGAGAATCATTGCTGTTTGTAGAGATAGTTTGGTAATATTGTTCAAATCGTACATTCCTCTAATGGCTGCTGCTGCCCGTTCCTTTATATGTATTGTAAAGGATTGGCACGTTGTCTGTAGGGTGAGGCCGAGGTATTTGTAGGAATTGACTGTCTCAAGTTCACTCTCTCCCAGGATCATTTTGTTTTCGGCGGCTAGTTTTCCTCCTTTTCGAAAGACCATATAGCCTACACTGTCTTCTTTTCATTTATACTGAGCTCATTTTCCTCCGTCCAGTCCTGCAAGTTGTTGAGCACTTCTTGTAGCTCCTGCCTGTTTGTAGACCCCAGAACCATGTCATCTGCGTACAGGTAAAGGGATACTGATTTTGTGTTTTCAATAGTCCGAATAATATCCGCTGTCGCGACGTTGAACAGAGTGGGACTCAGTGGGTCGCCTTGTAGTACTCCGTTGGTTTGGGTGATCTCTCTTGAGGTTGATGTCCCATCGTGTATCTCTACTTTGATGAAAGACAGGATGTTTTTATCATACACGTGATTTCGGATTTTTCATCCATTTGCTCCAGTTTTATAATGAGCTTAGATCTGTTTAGTAGGTCGAAGGCCTTCGAGAATTCGACAAATATTGCATGGAAAATTCCTTTAGGGTGTCTAAGCGCTTGGTCTATGACATTCAGTAGATTGTTGATAGCTTGAAGGGTGGACCTTCCTTTCCTGAACCCGAATTGTGGATCGGGAATCAGTTGATCGACTGTCGGGGTGAGCCTATTGAGCAGAATGTTTGAAAATACTTTGAATATATTGTTCTCTAAAGCGATTCCTCGGTATGAGTTTGGTCGTTGTCTTCTCCTTTGCCTTTATGTGGAACCTTAATGATCGATTTTCTCCATTCGTCGAGTATTTCCCCTGTTGCTATGCATCTGTTATACAGATCTGACCATAGTTCACTTAGAATTTCAGCCGAGTCTCTTAGGATCTCATTGGAGATGCCGTTTGGGCCTGTCGCTTTCTTGTTTTTTGTCTTGCTGATTGTCGCAATTACTTCTTCCGATGTGATGGGGATGCCCAATTCTACACTTGTGTGATATGTTTCGTTATACGCCGCTTGTGACTGAGTTAGGTTCAGTACTTGTGAGGAGTGATTTTCCCATATGTCCATCTCAATTTGGCAAGATTTCCTCGTAGTCATTCTTCTGATGGCTATGAAGGGGTTTTTAGTGTTTCTTCTGCTTCCATTAAGGCTTGTTTTTCTATGTATTGGGCCTTTTTCTTTTTCAGGAGAGTTTTATATTCCTTTCTTTGTGCTGCATATTCTTCTAGAAGACCTTTTGTGTTGTGGAGTTTGGCCATGTGTAGTTTTAGTAGGACTTCGTTTCAAAGTGTGTAGCATTCCGTATCAAACCATGGTTTAGCTCTTCTTTGGTTGATTGGGATTGTTGATGCTCGTATGGCCTCCTGAATTGTTGTCAGGGCTTGGTTCAGATTGTTTTTTTAAGGCATTGTTTTGTTGCCTCCATTGCTTGAGCGTTGTTGCTTAGGACATTTGCGTCAATCTTCCTGGAGCTCTTGTGGGTTAGTAGGTTCGGTATTTCCTCTTCAGTATTTCCGAGTATAATATTGGTCCTGATAGGTATATGTTTTGTCAGTGGGGTGCAGGATGACTTCCAGAGTCCCTGTTGGTTTTTGATGGAGATGTTGCTTCCTCTGTAAAAAACTAGGTCGATGGTACTTGTGCCATTGTGGGCTATGTACGTTATTTCATTTGCTTAGTTTATAAGAGAGTAGCCTTCTTCTTTAACATATCCAACATAGCTCTTGTTTTGTTGTTGGGCTTGTCTATTCTGCAGTTAAAATCCCCTGCCAGGATGACGTTTTTGTCTGTCTTTGTTTGGGCAATCGCCCTTGCTATTATATCTATTGTGTCTACTAGGGAAGATCCGTATGAGATATATATGCCTATTATTGTTCGGTATGGGGTTTTCATTATTACGAGGTTCTCTTCTTTTATCGAGTCTTCAATTTTCCCCATGGATGGTTTGAAAATTAAGGAGACTCCTCCCTCTGGTCTGCCTCTTGGGTTTGACTTGGTGAGAGAGTGAATTGCGTAGTGGCTCGTGAAGTACAGAGGTTTTTGTCAGGAAGGTTTCAGTGGCCACCAGTATGTCGCTCTTTATCCAGATATTTTCAGGTGCTGTGCAGATTTTGCCTCTCAGACCCTCTACATTCCACAAGAGTATTTCCGGATTTCTTTCGGCGTTTTTCAGTTTGGGGCTTCCGCTGGGGTTTTTGCCTTCGAAATCGAAAGGTACGATATATTACCCTATCCGGCCAGAGACTTGTTTGCACAACGGAGTCCCTTTCTTCCATGGGCACCCCTATTTTAAAGGCTTTGCTGGTGCCAGGGAATGGGAGCTGTTTGCAGCTGGTTACCTTAGAGATGCCGTTTTGAGTAAGGTGTTCTTTTATGTCTTCTTCGGTTACGTCGGTGTCAAGTCTCCCAATGAATATCCAGGCGGTTCGTGGAGCTGCCCTCAGCCTGCCGATTTCGGAGCCTCCCGTGCCATGTTGTGGGGGTTTTCTCATCGTGTCGTCTTGTTTTCTTGTGTTTATGTTTGTTGAGGTGTCTTCGTAGGTATGTTTGCTAGGCAGATCTGGCCACTCTTTGTTTGCTGAAGGTCTGTCTCTATATTTGTTTTTGTTTATATCTCTAATTGGCGGTAGTGGTTTGGTGGTAGGAGGGTGCAGCAGCGTTGCTGTTTTTGGAGTTTCGGTGAGGTCTTTGGTTTCGGGGTAGTCTAAGTCTTGTTGTTTTACTAGTATGTCTGCTTGTTGCAGTTGCGTCTCGAGAATTAGGGTAATTTTTACATGAGGTTTTCAGACAGATCTTCAAGCTTTTCTTTGATGTTTTCACAGGATGTTTTATTTTCCAAGGCTATCTCTCTTACTTCTTTATTTAATTCTTGGTTACTTGCCGCCGTTGGGGCCAAACCATTCTATTTCAGGCGTAGTCTACAGGTCTCGCACATCCATAGTAGAGATCTCTTTTTAAGTGAAGGGCGTTTTACTCCGTTGTAGTCATAGAGGTGCACTCCTTGTGGAACCATTGGTTGCAACCTCCGTCACAACTCACTGCTGTGTCTTCTATTGGTGTGTCCGAATCACATTCGGTGCACCTTTTGTAGTCCATTGCGGCTGGCATTGTTTGTAGTGATGTTCGTACGGTTCGGAATGTGTGAGTCTGTTTCAACGCAAGTGTGGTTGGTATTGAGATTGGTTTGTTTCTTATAGGCCCTGTCTACTTTGCAGGTGCTTACTTTGATGTATGGGGTTTGTTGAGAAGGTGTTGTTGCATTTGCGACAGGAAGATGGTTTTAGTTCGAAATGAATCACTGATATGCTTGTGTGCGTTTTGAGTGGTATGTCTTCCGACGAAGGGTTGTGCGTTGTGTGCGCTTCGTGCAGGAAGTCATTCAGCAGAGATTGTTCTGTAAGTGAGCGGTTTGTATAATTTTACTGTTAGTGTTACTTAACCTAACTAATATTTTACTGGAGAGGGTCTTTTTTGTGCTTGTGTACTTGCAAGTTACATTTGATGTGGTTGGTCTTTTGTTGCCTTCAGCACGGGTGTTCCTTTTTAGCTTCTTTATCACTCATTTGAGCACACTAAAACTGCGATTAACAGTATAAATTTCAAAATTCCGGGAGCTCGAAATCGCCGCGTCACTCAACTCAATCCAAAAACTGCTTCTCAAGGATGAATTTTTAAAGCATTGTGGGGGTTGATAGTTACATAGACGATCTCTAGACTGGGCGTGTTTTACACACATTTTTATACTGGGCGCGATTTGTAGTGGGCGCTATTTATAGTGGGCGCGATTTGAAGTGAGTGCGATTTATAGTAGGCGCGATTTGTTGTAGGCGTTATTTGTAGTGGGCGTAATTGACATAGTCTTTGAGAATTGTTACTATGTTATCACCATACTGCTACTACCGGCTTAGCCATGCGTGTTAATACAAGCCTGTGACTTGTACACCACTCAGCCAAAACGTAAATTTAAATTTTTCACTCAGGTCCTTTGGTTAAATTTGAAAATAACGTGTTCTAGGGATAGAGGCGTGACCCCGTTTCGGTTGTGCCTACTCTACCCAATGTTTCAGAATATTTAGAGGTCTTAGGGGGTCTAATTTTCTTTGGAATGTTGGGCTGTTGTATTTAGCCTCATTCACTTCACCTTTTGGACAAGGAAGTACGGCCTGCAAGTTGTAACACGCAACAATGAACTTGTCATTTACCTGTTCCTTATCTTTACCTTTCTCTGTGCGTGATAAATCTTTCTCAGTAATGTGATTTTCATATTGCTCTTTCAGTTCCTCTTTATCAGCGCCTTCAGCAGTATTGAATGCTTGGCACAACTCACACTGTTTTTTTTTCGGTGTGAAAAATGCAATATTAAATTCCTGAGTAAATATTTTGTGATACATCGCATAGTTACCAAACGGGCGTTCATTTCCATTTGGAGGACTTTAACACCCACTGACATAATCACGGTACAAGTCACTTATCGATTTCCCATCATCTATATACAGGGTGTATCTTAATTATACTGACAAAAAATCAGGGACGCTCTGCGTGTTATGTAAAAGACAAGGCCGCAATCGGATTGGCAGGGAAAAATTTCCCTCAGAGAAAATGAGGTTACTTCGTTACTTCCGGGCGCGCGATTCAAATCTACGAACTCGCCGTATTTGCTGAGCTAGAGAGCAAACCGCGGCCATCGCTGTAAGGGGAATGAATGAATTGCATGTGCGAAGCAATAAAGTCCCTTTAGCTATGAAATGTTCCCAATTCCCAATATTTAATAAACATGTCTTGCTTCGGTGCTAATTTTTGAGGAGCAATGAAGCCTACATTTCAATCCACATGGAGGTTTCATCTTCTTCCTAGGATATACTTTCCTTAATTTTGAAGCTGAGACATAAGACTCACCCAAATTTTTAGGCCTTTTTAACCCCGCTTTCAACCACTTGCTGGGTTGTGATATCCACGTCCTTCCCGTTTTACTCTGCTGTGCAATATACGAATCTTCTATAATTTCTTTATTTAGATTGTTGTTGCCTTCTATAACACCACTTGAACTCTCAGACGTACTAGAAAAGCTGTCTGCATATAAATCTCGCTTTCTGTTTGTATTTTCGGTTGACATAAAGTCGGGGTCTGCCTCTGAATCACCAAATGTTTCACTAATAGAATCTGATACACAAATTGCATTCTCAATTGTATTTTCATTTTCACACACTTTACGGCGTAAATAATGTTCTTCTGTTTGAGTATCTGGTGCCTCACTACACTTTTCAAGCGGCAACGAATGTGTGTCACCTACCTCTGGCGTTGACCCTGACGCTGTCATTGTGGAGGCAGCAGAGCAAACACCTATGCCATCTGATCTTACAACAGTCCGTCCTTCACATTTCTTCTCTACAGGAGCGATCTTATTATTTTCTGACACTGGATGCTCCTCCGATTGTCTTTCCACCCATTTCTTGGCTAAATTCACAATTAAGTCACTGCGTGAAATCATTATAGAAACAGAAATACTGTCCCACGTAATTAACAAAAACGGCTACGGTATTTGTCTGCATGAAGAAGTTTTCATCTGATCACAACTTGGAAAGTGTTTCAGTTTATAAGAAGAAAAATGTCACAACTAAAAAAAAAAGTTAAGAGTCACAAGTTATGAAACTATGTATACCGGTATACAATTAAAAATAACGACATAACTCAATATCTGTCACTGTTCATAATACGATATGAAGAGAACCTCGAGAAATCTTATCACATAAACCGTCACAACTCCAAATGTGTCGTTTTTTCTCGAAAGACCTGAACACGTAAACTGTCAGAACTAAAAATGTGTCGTTTTCCTTGAGAGAACTGATCACGTAAACCACCACAATTTAAAATGTGGCATTGTTGACGATAACCCACAGCACTTCCTTCTCCAGCTGCAGAAACCTTACTGAGAAGTGACGCTTTACCCGATAGACAACCTAACGGAAAAATGACACAAGTGCTGCCTAGCGGCAACCATCGAACTATGAATTGTGTCGTTTTTACTGATAACGGACCACATCGTTCCCATGCATTAGCACCAGTAAAGCATTTTTCTCAATATTTTGAATTGTGTCACTTTTCTTGCGAAGGGACGACATAAGCCAAAATGAAGGACAGCATTACTTTCAAATATGAGAGGTTCCATATTAAAATAGCTTACAAAGAGGGCGAATGACAAACAATCAAAACAGACTTCACCACATTGACACAACGTAAGAAATGAGAATGCGGTTTCACGGACAGAGTTCAAAACATCATGCGAAAACCTAAATTAAACCAAAACAGAATAACAGACACTAAATAATTACATGATAATAACTAATTAATATTAATTGAGCCGTACACATTAGTTGCGCAATGAGTGGGCTAGCAGACCGACACACATAACCGCTTTACAAGACGGGTGGTTCGTGAAGAAGGAAGCCTCTGCTACCCGGAGAGGAGAGAAGCCTCCGCAAGACGTAAATGAGCAGGCAAGACGTTTCATCCCTCCCCCAAGGATATTGGAAGAGCCAATAGCGAAAACCTTGCTCAACAATTTGCAATGCTTTAGCCAATTGGAAAATAGATAGAAAGAGCTTCTTCAAAGTGGCAAAACATTGCAACATATCGAATAATATTGCACAGTAACAAGTACGTTTGCAAACATCAGGAGACGCAGTAAATGTGACGAAAAAAAAGGTGTCACAATCTGAAACATAACAATAATAAGTCATACTAAAAATGGCTCACGTTGGTGTTAATTTTTACTTAGGGTAGGTGGTGAGTTCTACCTGCAACGAGTGGGAGGCCTAGTGTCTAGCATATGCGTCGCGGAGGGGAGGGGAGGGGAGGGGAGGGGATGTTTGAGGGTGGTGAGTTCTACCTGCAACGAGTGGGAGGCCTAGTGTCTAGCATATGCGGCGCGGAGGGGAGGGGAGGGGAGGGGAGGGGATGTTTGAGGGTGGTGAGTTCTACCTGCAACGAGCGGGAGGCCTAGTGTCTAGCATATGCGGCGCGGAGGGGAGGGGAGGGGATGTTTGAGGGTGGTGAGTTCTAACTGCAACGAGTGGGAGGCCTAGTGTCTAGCATATGCGGCGCGGAGGGGTGGGGAGGGGAGGGGAGGGGATGTTTGAGGGTGGTGAGTTCTACCTGCAACGAGCGGGAGGCCTAGTGTCTAGCATATGCGGCGCGGAAGGTTGGGGAAGGGAGGGGAGGGGAGGGGAGGGGAGGGGAGGGGAGGGGAGGGGTGGAGATGTTTGAGGGTGGTGAGTTCTACCTGCAACGAGCGGGAGGCCTAGTGTCTAGCATAAGCGGCGCGGAAGGTTGGGGAGGGGAGGGGATGTTTGAGGGTGGTGAGTTCTACCTGCAACGAGCGGGAGGCCTAGTGTCTAGCGTATGCGGCGCGGCGGGGAGGGGAGGGGAGGGGATGTTTGAGGGTGGTGAGTTCTACCTGCAACGAGCGGGAGGCCTAGTGTCTAGCATATGTGGCGCGGAGGGGAGGGGGGGAGGGGATGTTTGAGGGTGGTGAGTTCTACCTGCAAAGAGCGGGAGGCCTAGTGTCTAGCATATGCGGCGCGGAAGGTTGGGGATTGGAGGGGATGTTTGAGGGTGGTGAGTTCTACATGCAACGAGCGGGAGGCCTAGTGTCTAGCATATGCGGCGCGGAGGGGAGGGGAGGGGAGGGGAGTGGAGGGGAGGGGATGTTTGAGGGTGGTGTGTTCTACCTGCAACGAGCGGGAGGCCTAGTGTCTAGCATATGCGGCGCGGAGGGGAGGGGAGGGGAGGGGATGTTTGAGGGTGGTGAGTTCAATCTGCAACGAGCGGGAGGCCTAGTGTCTAGCATATGCGGCGTGGATTGGAGGGGAGGGGAAGTTTGAGGGTGGTGAGTTCTACCTGCAACGAGCGGGAGGCCTAGTGTCTAGCATATGCGGCGCGGAAGGTTGGGAAGGGGTGGGGAGGGGAGTGGAGGGGAGGGGATGTTTGAGGGTGGTGAGTTCTACCTGCAACGAGCGGGAGGCCTAGTGTCTAGCATATGCGGCGCGGAGGGGAGGGGAGGGGTGGGGATGTTTGAGGGTGGTGAGTTCAATCTGCAACGAGCGGGAGGCCTAGTGTCTAGCATATGCGGCGTGGATTGGAGGGGAGGGGAAGTTTGAGGGTGGTGAGTTCTACCTGCAACGAGCGGAAGGACTAGTGTCTACCGTATGCGGCGCGTAGGGGAGGGGAGGGGAGGGGAGGGGAAGTTTGAGGGTGGTGAGTTCTACCTGCAACGAGCGGGAGGCCTAGTGTCTAGCATATGCGGCGCGGAGGGGAGGGGAGGGGAGGGGATGTTTGAGGGTGGTGAGTTCTACCTGCAACGAGCGGGAGGCCTAGTGTCTAGCATATGCGGCGTGGATTGGAGGGGAGGGGAAGTTTGAGGGTGGTGAGTTCTACCTGCAACGAGCGGGAGGCCTAGTGTCTAGCATATGCGGCGCGGAAGGTTGGGGAGGGGTGGGGAGGGGAGGGGAGGGGATGTTTGTGGGTGGTGAGTTCTACCAGCAACGAGCGGGAGGCCTAGTGTCTAGCATATGCGGCGCGGAGGGGAGGGTTGGTGAGGGGATGTTTGAGGGTGGTGAGTTCTACCTGCAACGAGCGGGAGGCCTAGTGTCTAGCATATGCGGCGCGGATGGGAGGAGAGGGGAGGGGAGGGGAGGGGATGTTTGAGGGTGGTGAGTTCTACCTGCAACGAGCGGGAGGCCTAGTGTCTAGCATATGCGGCGCGGAGGGGAGGGGAGGGGAGGGGATGTTTGAGGGTGGTGAGTTCAATCTGCAACGAGCGGGAGGCCTAGTGTCTAGCATATGCGGCGCGGAGGGGCGAGGAGGGGAGGGGATGTTTGAGGGTGGTGAGTTCTACCTGCAACGAGCGGGAGGCCTAGTGTCTACCGTATGCGGCGCGGAGGGGTGAGGAGGGGAGGGGATGTTTGAGGGTGGTGAGTTCTACCTGCAACGAGCGGGAGGCCTAGTGTCTAGCATATGCGGCGCGGAGGGTAGGGGAGGGGAGGGGAGGGGAGGGGATGTTTGAGGGTGGTGAGTTTTACCTGCAACGAGCGGGAGGCCTAGTGTCTAGCATATGCGGCGCGGAGGGGAGGGGAGGGGATTGGATGTTTGAGGGTGGTGAGTTCTACCTGCAACGAGCGGGAGGCCTAGTGTCTAGCATATGCGGCGCCGAGGGGAGGGGAGGGGAGGGGATGTTTGAGGGTGGTGAGTTCTACCTGCAAAGAGCGGGAGGCCTAGTGTCTAGCATATGCGGCGCGGAGGGGAGGGGGGGGGATGTTTGAGGGTGGTGAGTTCTACCTGCAACGAGCGGGAGGCCTTGTGTCTAGCATATGCGGCGCGGAGGGGAGGGGAGGGGAGGGGATGTTTGAGGGTGGTGAGTTCAATCTGCAACGAGCGGGAGGCCTAGTGTCTAGCATATGTGGCGCGGAGGGGTGAGGAGGGGAGGGGATGTTTGAGGGTGGTGAGTTCTACCTGCAACGAGCGGGAGGCCTAGTGTCTACCGTATGCGGCGCGTAGGGGAGGGGAGGGGAGGGGAAGTTTGAGGGTGGTGAGTTCTACCTGCAACGAGCGGGAGGCCTAGTGTCTAGCATATGCGGCGTGGATTGGAGGGGAGGGGAAGTTTGAGGGTGGTGAGTTCTACCTGCAACGAGCGGGAGGCCTAGTGTCTAGCATATGCGGCGCGGAAGGTTGGGGAGGGGCGGGGAGGGGAGGGGAGGGGATTTTTGAGGGTGGTGAGTTCTACCTGCAACGAGCGGGAGGCCTAGTGTCTAGCATATGCGGCGCGGAGGGGTGGGGAGGGGAGGAGAGGGGATGTTCGAGGGTGATGAGTTATTCCTGCAACGAGCGGGAGGCCTAGTGTCTAGCATATGGGGCGCGGAGGGTAGGGGAGGGGAGGGGAGGGGATGTTTGAGGGTGGTGAGTTCTATCTGCAACGAGCGGGAGGCCTAGTGTCTAGCATATGCGGCGCGGAGGGGGGGAGGGGAGGGGAGGGGTGTTTGAGGGTTGTGAGTTCTGCCTGCAACGAGCGGGAGGCCTAGTGTCTAGCATATGCGGCGCGGAGGGGAGGGGAGGGGATGTTTGAGGGTGGTGAGTTCTACCTGCAACGAGCGGGAGGCCTAGTGTCTAGCATATG
The DNA here is from genome assembly GCA_946902985.2 of Meconema thalassinum. Taxonomy (NCBI): domain Eukaryota; kingdom Metazoa; phylum Arthropoda; class Insecta; order Orthoptera; family Tettigoniidae; genus Meconema; species Meconema thalassinum. The sequence goes on along the minus strand of OX336389.2, from coordinate 1,524,421,715 downwards.
CGGCGCGGAAGGTTGGGGAGGAGAGGGGATGTTTGAGGGTGGTGAATTCTATCTGCAACGAGCGGGAGGCCTAGTGTCTAGCATATGCGGCACGGAGGGGAGGGGAGGGGATGTTTGAGGGTGGTGAGTTCTACCTGCAACGAGCGGGAGGCCTAGTGTCTAGCATATGCGGCGCGGAGGGGAAGGTTGGGGAGGGGAGGGGATGTTTGAGGGTGGTGAGTTCTACCTGCAACGAGCGGGAGGCCTAGTGTCTAGCATATGCGGCGCGGAGGGGAAGGTTGGGGAGGGGAGGGGATGTTTGAGGGTGGTGAGTTCTACCTGCAACGAGCGGGAGGCCTAGTGTCTAGCATATGCGGCGCGGAAGGTTGGGGAGGAGAGGGGATGTTTGAGGGTGGTGAATTCTACCTGCAACGAGCGGGAGGCCTAATGTCTAGCATATGCGGCGCGGAGGGGAGGGGAGGGGATGTTTGAGGGTGGTGAGTTCTACCTGCAACGAGCGGGAGGCCTAGTGTCTAGCATATGCGGCGCGGAGGGGAAGGTTGGGGAGAGGAGGGGATGTTTGAGGGTGGTGAGTTCTATCTGCAACGAGCGGGAGGCCTAGTGTCTAGCATATGCGGCGCGGAAGGTTGGGGAGGAGAGGGGATGTTTGAGGGTGTTGAATTCTACCTGCAACGAGCGGGAGGCCTAGTGTCTAGCATATGCGGCGTGGATTGGAGGGGAGGGGAAGTTTGAGGGTGGTGAGTTCTACCTGCAACGAGCGGGAGGCCTAGTGTCTAGCATATGCGGCGCGGAAGGTTGGGGAGGGGTGGGGAGGGGAGTGGAGGGGAGGGGATGTTTGAGGGTGGTGAGTTCTACCTGCAACGAGCGGGAGGCCTAGTGTCTAGCATATGCGGCGCGGAGGGGAGGGGAGGGGAGGGGATGTTTGAGGGTGGTGAGTTCAATCTGCAACGAGCGGGAGGCCTAGTGTCTAGCATATGCGGCGTGGATTGGAGGGGAGGGGAAGTTTGAGGGTGGTGAGTTCTACCTACAACGAGCGGGAGGCCTAGTGTCTACCGTATGCGGCGCGTAGGGGAGGGGAGGGGAGGGGAGGGGAAGTTTGAGGGTGGTGAGTTCTACCTGCAACGAGCGGGAGGCCTAGTGTCTAGCATATGCGGCGCGGAGGGGAGGGGAGGGGAGGGGATGTTTGAGGGTGGTGAGTTCTACCTGCAACGAGCGGGAGGCCTAGTGTCTAGCATATGCGGCGTGGATTGGAGGGGAGGGGAAATTTGAGGGTGGTGAGTTCTACCTGCAACGAGCGGGAGGCCTAGTGTCTAGCATATGCGGCGCGGAAGGTTGGGGAGGGGTGGGGAGGGGTGGGGAGGGGATGTTTGAGGGTGGTGAGTTCTACCTGCAACGAGCGGGAGGCCTAGTGTCTAGCATATGCGGCGCGGAGGGGGAGGGGTGGTGAGGGGATGTTTGAGGGTGGTGAGTTCAACCTGCAACGAGCGGGAGGCCTAGTGTCTAGCATATGCGGCGCGGAGGGGAGGGGAGGGGAGGGGAGGGGAGGTGAGGGGATGTTTGAGGGTGGTGAGTTCTACCTGCAACGAGCGGGAGGCCTAGTGTCTAGCATATGCGGCGCGGAGGGGAGGGGAGGGGAGGGGAGGGGAGGGGATGTTTGAGGGTGGTGAGTTCTACCTGCAACGAGCGGGAGGCCTAGTGTCTAGCATATGCGGCGCGGAGGGGAGGGGAGGGGAGGGGATGTTTGAGGGTGGTGAGTTCTACCTGCAACGAGCGGGAGGCCTAGTGTCTAGCATATGCGGCGCCGAGGGGAGGGGAGGGGAGGGGATGTTTGAGGGTGGTGAGTTCTACCTGCAACGAGCGGGAGGCCTAGTGTCTAGCATAAGCGGCGCGGAGGGGAGGGGAGGGGATGTTTGAGGGTGGTGAGTTCTACCTGCAACAAGCGGGAGGCCTAGTGTCTAGCATATGCGGCGCGGAGGGGAGGGGAGGGGAGGGGATGTTTGAGGGTGGTGAGTTCAATCTGCAACGAGCGGGAGGCCTAGTGTCTAGCATATGTGGCGCGGAGGGGTGAGGAGGGGAGGGGATGTTTGAGGGTGGTGAGTTCTACCTGCAACGAGCGGGAGGCCTAGTGTCTACCGTATGCGGCGCGTAGGGGAGGGGAGGGGAGGGGAGGTGAAGTTTGAGGGTGGTGAGTTCTACCTGCAACGAGCGGGAGGCCTAGTGTCTAGCATATGCGGCGTGGATTGGAGGGGAGGGGAAGTTTGAGGGTGGTGAGTTCTATCTGCAACGAGCGGGAGGCCTAGTGTCTAGCATATGCGGCGCGGAAGGTTGGGGAGGGGCGGGGAGGGGAGGGGAGGGGATTTTTGAGGGTGGTGAGTTCTACCTGCAACGAGCGGGAGGCCTAGTGTCTAGCATATGCGGCGCGGAGGGGAGGGGAGGGGAGGGGAGGGGATGTTCGAGGGTGATGAGTTATTCCTGCAACGAGCGGGAGGCCTAGTGTCTAGCAAATGCGGCGCGGAGGGTAGGGGAGGGGAGGGGAGGGGATGTTTGAGGGTGGTGAGTTCTACCTGCAACGAGCGGGAGGCCTAGTGTCTAGCATATGCGGCGCGGAGGGGGGGGAGGGGAGGGGAGGGGTGTTTGAGGGTTGTGAGTTCTGCCTGCAACGAGCGGGAGGCCTAGTGTCTAGCATATGCGGCGCGGAGGGGAGGGGAGGGGATGTTTGAGGGTGGTGAGTTCTACCTGCAACGAGCGGGAGGCCTAGTGTCTAGCATATGCGGCGCGGAAGGTTGGGGAGGAGAGGGGATGTTTGAGGGTGGTGAGTTCTACCTGCAACGAGCGGGAGGCCTAGTGTCTAGCATATGCGGCGCGGAAGGTTGGGGAGGAGAGGGGATGTTTGAGGGTGGTGAATTCTACCTGCAACGAGCGGGAGGCCTAGTGTCTAGCATATGCGGCGCGGAGGGGAGGGGAGGGTATGTTTGAGGGTGGTGAGTTCTACCTGCAACGAGCGGGAGGCCTAGTGTCTAGCATATGCGGCGCGGAAGGTTGGGGAGGAGAGGGGATGTTTGAGGGTGGTGAATTCTACCTGCAACGAGCGGGAGGCCTAGTGTCTAGCATATGCGGCGCGGAGGGGAGGGGAGGGGATGTTTGAGGGTGGTGAGTTCTACCTGCAACGAGCGGGAGGCCTAGTGTCTAGCATATGCGGCGCGGAGGGGAAGGTTGGGGAGGGGAGGGGATGTTTGAGGGTGGTGAGTTCTACCTGCAACGAGCGGGAGGCCTAGTGTCTAGCATATGCGGCGCGGAGGGGAAGGTTGGGGAGGGGAGGGGATGTTTGAGGGTGGTGAGTTCTACCTGCAACGAGCGGGAGGCCTAGTGTCTAGCATATGCGGCGCGGAAGGTTGGGGAGGAGAGGGGATGTTTGAGGGTGGTGAATTCTACCTGCAACGAGCGGGAGGCCTAGTGTCTAGCATATGCGGCGCGGAGGGGAGGGGAGGGGATGTTTGATGGTGGTGAGTTCTACCTGCAACGAGCGGGAGGCCTAGTGTCTAGCAAATGCGGTGCGGAGGGGAAGGTTGGGGAGGGGAGGGGATGTTTGAGGGTGGTGAGTTCTATCTGCAACGAGCGGGAGGCCTAGTGTCTAGCATATGCGGCGCGGAAGGTTGGGGAGGAGAGGGGATGTTTGAGGGTGGTGAATTCTACCTGCAACGAGCGGGAGGCCTAGTGTCTAGCATATGCGGCGCGGAGGGGCGGGGAGGGGTGGGGAGGGGTGTTTGAGGGTTGTGTTGGACTGATTGTAACCTTGGTGTAAATTTATGAATGTAGAAATTAGTGTTTCTGTGTATATTTTGCGTACTGTTTCAAGGGAGATCTTTAACGAGCCAGTAAATGTATTGATATTTCTCCCTCATATTTTTGTACTCCATTGCCAGCTAACTGCGCTAAGAGTCGAACCTGTGGTCTGGAATGGGCGAGAGTAGGCTTTATCGCTGAGGTGTTTACATGCTTGAGGACTGAGTGGTAATGGACGCCTCAGCTTCGTGACCTGTACACGCGGAGTGTGTATCAGCAAGTGTAGGAATGTTTTGTTAAGCCAGGTGCTTAAACTCGGAGTAAAGACATGCGTTTAAATTTTTGTAGATACGTTTGCGGGCTTTGCGATATCGTGGCCATGTATTCTCGTGTTCTTGGGTGTGTAAACCGTCTAATAAACTGTGTTGTTGTGATGATTGTCTTAGCGTGTTTACGTGTGAAATTTGTCTGGTAACCTGTGTTATTGTGCTGAATGTAGGAGTGTGTTTGTTTGTAATACTAAGAATGTGAGACTTTGTAAAGATTTGAAGTCATACTTTCAGTGTTGTCTATGATAATTGTTAGTTGCTCTTCAGTCGGTCGACGCAAATATGTCCAATGAATGGTTGGGGTACAATGTATAAATATGTAAATACGTTCCTGGAAAAATCTCATATATCAGTTAGTTATCACTGTTACATGGGGCCATACAGGTAAGGAATAGGAAGGAGGTGGCCGTGGCCTAATTTCAGTATTCGCCTGGAGTAGAAGTAGGATAATCATTTCCAGGATGGCTGGGGTGAAGATCGAACCCGCTTCTTCTCATGTTGATTCACTAAACTGTGTGTGTGTGTGTGTGTGATTTACCCTTTACGTTATGAAGTCGCAATCGTACGTGTTCGTGTCTGGAGATTGGGATAACTTGGCCATTAGCTCCGTGTAGCTGAGCGTATGGGTGCTTGTATGTAAGTGAGTAGTTTGTGTTATGACTAGTAGAGTGAAAAGCTGTAATTGACGCGGATGGGAATTGGGTGGGTGTCCCTGGGTTGGAATGTAAAATGCATTCCCGGCATTTGCCTGGATAGATGAAGTGTAACGTATATTAAGTGTGTTTAGTGTGAAGGGATCGTTTACCTGTCAGATGTGGTACTAGATTATGTGTGTGACAGCCTTTTAAACAGGTTTGAGAGATTAAAGGGGGTTTCAAGATCGTGTTGAGTTTCTCTTAGTTACTTAAGCCCTGGAAAAATCCGTCGCTCGTTTAAAGTTGTGTGAGGGTTCTCTGAATGCGAGAGTCGCGAATGAGATCAATGTTTTGATGATCATGGTCGTCCTGATTAAATGAGAGTGAACGAGGTGCTAGGGGGTCGTGTTAAACTCTAGTATGCCTCCGGTGCTCTGTGTTTATTGTGAATCCCTGAAAAAATATATGTCGGCGTATGTAATTGAGTGTGTGAAGGGGGGTTGCGAATTATATCAAGGGATTGCTTTTGACTCTTGTCTGTGTGTGTCTTGAGCATGAAGGGGCGTTGGGAAGGCTATACCTAGGATCTTACTGAACATGGTTCAGGCCAGGTGCTATTCCACCAATGCTTTTGAAGGGCTGTGCTATTTTTGTAACGCATCCTTTTTGTGGTGGTATTTAACATGCGAAATAAATGAATGGGAACACATTGTTTAAATGTATGACTGATTATTTGCAGTCGTTAGAAGCGCTGATTAGGTAAGAGGTTTGGGGGACGGAAATATGGAAAAAACTGAGCACACATATCCTGGAGTCTTAATCTGATGTCCAGACGTCGGCTCCTCATCCATGCTGTGGCTGTACCGCGTCGGGAGGCGCTTGTCGTCACTCACTGTCTTCGGTCCGTCTGTCAGTTTGACTGTCCAGGGGAAGATCAACTTGTATTTCCGCCCCTTGAAACAACAATAACTAACAAACTTATTGTCCCGTGGGTCTCCGTCGTTAAACTGTACTTGAGCACTGGGGCCAACCATTCACGTAGAATATTAACAATAACATCGCCACGTGTGACCGGAAGATTGCTTTTTCTACCAGAAATTACTATTATGTATCCATGTTTCATGTTAATTTCAGAACAATCCAATGGCCTTAAGAGACTACCAGTGGCATTTGCTGGAGAATCGGCAGATATCAACAACAATCTGAAGACTTACTAATGCTATCTCATTTCTACATACTGCTTCGGAAATTTCTGGCAGTTGTTTTGGGTAACTTTAACCATTAGATGGAGACTTGGCTGACGTATCTTCTTCTTGTGTGAGCTATGTGACCCTTGATAGTTCATTGATATTACAACTTTTCAGTCGGTGAACATAATGTAAAACATAACTTGGGATTAAGGCTACTGATGGGGGATAATAACATAATAAGGACAATTGAGTAGTGTGCAGCTGTTAAACAGTATTAACTTAAGTAATTCGAATACACAGCATCCTAGTCAAACCTCATCGTAGATGACATGTTCAAACTATTATTTCATAGTGAAAATTGGCCTAAATTAATTGTTTGTAACCCCTTTTAATTATACAATATGTATTTATTCATTTCATTTATACAATTATGTATTTATTTATTTATTTACAACATTTAAGAAACTGTCATAAAGAGACATGAACAACCTTGTTTGCAGGTTGTCCAGCTGGACGAACTAATGATAGTACGACATTCCGTGTTTGTGGTTGGAAACGCAGGTACTGGCAAATCTGAGGTCTGGAAGACACTACATAGAACTTACAAGATCCAGAATAGAAAACCCACATTCAACGATTTAAACCCGAAAGCTGTAACAAATGATGAGTTGTTTGGAGTAATTAATCCTAGCACCAGAGATTGGAAAGATGGTAAGAAACCACAAACTTGCCAATAACTACTTATTGCTCCTGTATTCTGTGTGATACTCATTCATTATGGTGGAATAGCTGAAGGATATCTGGAACAATGTGCAAAACACATAAACTTTATAAACCATTCGTTTGAGCCAACATACAACTTTCTTTGATTTCTAGTTTAAAATATATAGCCTACTTTCCATATAGAAACTTTCTCCTTCAAATTTCTAAAAATACATTGTTTTGTCCTAGGAATTAAGGATGCAGAGTCCTTTCGTTTGAGCCAACATACATCTTTCTTTCTACGATTCCTAGTTTTCAAAAATATGGCCTAAGTTAATTTCCAAATTTAAAAAAATTGCTCACAACTAAAAATTCAATATTTATTCTTGGGATAAAGGAGATAGACACCTTTCGTTTGATCTTTCGCCTAACTTTCTCTGATTCCTAGTTTTAGAATCGATTTAGCCTACTCTCTCATTCTTTTCTTTTTCAAATATCTAAAAATACAATGTTTTGTTCTAGGGATAAAGGGTAGAAAGACCTTTAGTTTGATCCAACATACAACCCTCTACGATTCCTAATTTTAAAATATAGCCTTCTTCCCAAATTTCTTTTTTGTTGAATTTTAAAAATACAATGTTTTATCCTAAGAATAATGGGAATAGAGACCTTTCGTTTAACCCCTCACACAACTTTCTACGATTTCTAATTTAAAAATATATCCTACTTTCCAAATATAAAAAAATCGTAAAAATCTAAAAATATATAAATTTGAGTCAAATTTGTGGATTAGGGATAAATCTTAAGAATTACGGAATTTTTGAGAATTGTGGTAAATTTAGGGTTTAAGAGTGGTTATGTTGGGGGTTAGGGTTATTGTAGGCCTGCTAAGTGATATTGTCATCTTAAAAGTGCCTCAAAACCGTTTCTTACATTTCTAAGCATTAAGGGTAGTAAAAACATAGACAAATATTTTCTCTGAAGAGAGGATAGTTTTTATTTTGAGAGTAGAAATAACCTGTCCTTCAGTTTGAGGATATAGAACCCTATCGTTGAAACCGTCGCAGGATTTTCTTCGATTATTTGTTCGCAAGGTATCAAAAAAAATAAACTTGGATCTCCATAACGCTTAAATTTTCAGTTAGGCCCTTTGAAAAAATTGGAAAAATAAACGGTCCACTTTAAAGGGGGCATTATGCCCCCTTGCTTGACCCCTCGCACAACATTCTCCGATCATTGGTTCACGAGATATCAAGTGCGCGTGGCCACCATGGCCAGCTACATCCTAGTTGACGCCGGAGCCCCACTGTATCTCTTCTCACGAACATTGTGGTCAACACGAATTCGGTGAACACGGTTACCACCAACAACGTTGGTAACATGAACTTGGTTAACACGAAATCGGTGTCCACGTAAAACATGGTTAACACAAACTTAAAAAAACATGTATTCATTTAACACGAACAAATCGGTTAACACAAATTCATTTAGCACCTACAACTCAATTGAAAGAACAAAGCTGTTAACATGAACTCAGTTAGCACGAAGAACTCGGTTAACATGCGCAACTTGATTAGCAGGAACTTTCCTAACCCACGGTTAAAATGGACCTCGGTTATCACGAACAACTCGGTTGACACGAACTAAACTTTGGTCTCGACAAGAGACCACTGCTAAGGTAGAGATGAAAGTCGTAAATTCTGTGCCTACACTATTTTGCACTGAAAATCACTACCCCAAATTCCAATCTCGTGCCATATTCAAATCTAGGGGATTTCAAAAGAAACCTGGACAATTTAGGGATTATTTCATACTTACAAGTTGGCAATCCTATCTGGGGAGTTAACTCATGGCACTAAAATTCAAATTTATGGGATTTAAAAAATCTGGGTTATTATATGAGAATTTTACCCCCATAGGTTGGCAACCCTGACTGGGGAATTACCTCATAGCGCCAAAATTTAAATATCGAGCGGAAATTATAAATACGACATTTATACTACACGCAATTGAATATAGCCGCTACTTGGTTGTTATGGCTACGATCTTGGTTTACAGATTGGTCCAGATTTCACTCTGCTATTCATCTTTTTTTAACAGGTCTGTTTTCTGTGATAATGCGAGACCAAGCAAATCTGGTCGGAGACAACCCCAAATGGATAGTCCTTGACGGAGATATCGACCCAATGTGGATTGAGTCACTAAATACCGTAATGGATGACAACAAGGTAAAGCCTTTAGTACACATTACACTGTATCACAAAAGTAGGGTGTATGTAATGTGAGATCATTTGAGGAATTACCCTCAGTCAATAACTAGGAGTAAATAGGTCATTACTGTCAATTGCTAACAGGAAACCGTATAAATAACAGCTTATTATTCTCAACTTTGCTGGCTGGTACGTCAGTAGATGTGCGGACTTTTACAAAAATAAATACGCTGCGAGATAATTATAGTGAACAACCAATAGGAATTCACTAACATTTGTGAAGATACCTGCCTTAGTGGATACTCTACGTGACCATTAGGGAAATATTTCTCTACCTTAAGGGAAGTACTATAACCGTCGTCGGAATGGCGACACGGCTGAAACACACCCAGCAACCCTGGCAACGAAATAGTGCGGTAGAAGTGAGGTCCTGTCGTGTTGGGTTGTTTGAATGGGTTGGATAGGTGGGTTTACCTTCAAAATAATTCCTCATAGCATATATCTAATCATCCAGCTGCATAACAGGTAATGCTGTGTTTACAACCCTACTCAAATCCTACTAAATATCCCTAAGTGCTCATGTGTTAGGAAATTTTCGTATCATTCATGTGAAGTGATTAAAATTGGACTGAGCATTTTCTACTCGATCGACAGATCTAATAAAGCAAATAAAAATGAAAATTGAGTGTCCTTCTTGTCACGGAGCAAAGTTCATTGTTCAGAATGATACCCTGACTAACGCATTTCTTAATCTCTTTTTGTACATTTTAAATATACGTGATAGGTGAAAATATCAAACTATTCTACATGTTTGTCATCTATCAATGCATGACATAAGACTGGAAATAAATTATTGCAGTTACACTGACGAAAACTATCCTAAAACGACAGTAGAAAACAAAATTAATTCACTTTAAATGAGTCCATTTAACGTCGTAGAACACTCCACTACTAGAGCGTCCGGCCTAAATTGCAAGTCTCTGTTCGCGATCAAGTCACCTCCATGATGGCCTATTGGCAGTTAGCACTGCAGCTTTCAAACCTTCTACACCTCTTACTGTCAAATTAATCGTTTGAAACATGAACCAAGATCTTATCGTGACATCAACTCTCACAGCAGCCTCAATATCAACATGAATAGTTTTGATTGCCTGTAGTAGCCTTCCCTCGGTACGATTTTCCCTCAGGTTGCTCGAATCTTCTCCCTGGCCCCACTATCGTACGCAAACGCAACTGTCTATTCCTCTTGTAGCATTTCTCCGTAATCGATCTTTGACATTTTTCAGTCGGTGAACACGATAACCCAAGTGTATTTAGGAATTGGCCTCAAACTTGTAAGTAACTTGGTGCATCTTGACATCCTTGTGTCTCTCGGTTAATGATCACGTTCCTTGAGTATAGAACTTTCCTAATTTATCTTCTAATTCCTCTCATGATTTCCTCTTGGATTCTACAATTATTTGATTGGATCCGATCCTTCGCACTACATACAGCTCTCCCTCTGCCAGATTCCTTGCTTTGGAGCCATTCTTGGAAGTCTTCTTTTAACTTTTACGTCTGTGTCTACACACTGTTCTACCAAGACATGATTCTGCTACTTCTAGTATACTATATCCCTGTACCCTGCCCACTCCCTGGATTTTTATGCAATTCTTTAGCGCTATTTGACTTTGACACATTCTATCTCATGAACGTTGCAAGAAATACCTAGTAGAATTCCCAACTTCAATGAAAATTCGAGAATTAATCACCATGTCCAAGTATATAATTCTTGACGATCCTGTCAACAACTTATTCTGACTCAAAAACTCACTTCAATTATGTTAGTAATTTTCCTTCGCATTTGAGCATATTTTCATCACATGAAAAACTGGGCTTATGAGATCACGTTTTGTCAGTGTGTGTGTGTTTGTCGCCTAATAAAATCCAAATGTCTGGAGCTCGGTAAGGACATATAACTACTCCGTGTGACCCCGATCGGGTCCTTCAAATTACAATTCGTTTAACCCATCCAACATGGTGGCCACGCGAAATATTTCAACGGCATTATAAATCTCCAAACCTATTACTGATATCACCCTGATAGAGATTCGTTCAGCTTTGTAACGTTTAAAGCATCTTAAGCACAAAGCTAAGTTATACAGTTAAAATGGCATTTTCTCGAAATGTAATTAACCGAACGCTGCGAAACTTTTCGCCCTACATGCCTGAATAAGATATAATTTTCTGGTATCTAGTTGAATTCAATTGTTACCATAAACGCAAAATGGTGGCTGTGCGAAATTTTAAAATTAAGTTTTTATGTATAGTGCCCTAATAATACGATGATTGTGAATGTTTAAATAATGAACCTACGAAATAATCTATATAGGCCTACATATCTACATATAGAACAATCCAATATGGCGACACTCGAAATATATTGACGGTTCTCAATATCTGCGGATCTATAGTAGCAATCAAACTGAAATCATGTTCATCAATTGAATGTTTAATAACCTAAAGAAAAAAATCCAACATGGCGGAGACGCGAAATTTCAATATTTATATGGAATTTTTCCGCAACTGAATTATCCAAGCGCCGTGAAATATAACACAGTAAATCTTCATAAAAAGTTTAATATATTGCCATCTAATATGATTCAATTCCTATGAGCACTTAAAATGGCGGCTTTGCGAAATTTTTGAAATCACGTATAGATATTTGTCGTGTCCTAAACAAGCAGGTTGATATAATGAGCCACGATCATAATATTAATCTGCTGGCATAGCATTTTACAGCATATACAGTATGTAAATCAAGCCAAACGATACCTTTCACTAGTCCTCAAAATCTTCGAAACTATTGAAGCAATCAAACTGAAGTTTTGTATGGTGTTAGAGGATTGTTAAGTATGGACTGAACCCGAATTCGTCGTGATCATGGCCTAGGATGAAATGGTTCGCACATGCGAACACAAATCGAACACACATCCATTTCTAACTAAATTATTCTATGGATCTGTCCTCTACTCAATGGGGTAACTCAATGCGGTAGGACTAACGGGACAGGGATGATAGGTTCACAACTTCCATCGCACAAATACATAACTTACTAATGAATTACATAAGGTCCGTGACTTTCTATCAGAAATATGTACTGTAATTGATATTGTTCATGGTGTAGTGACGTCCTAGCTCGGCTGACAGCCGAGATACCAGTTACTATGGCGGGCATCCTGGACATATTCTGAGTCGTGGTCCTCCATGTGCTCAGGTGGCTAGGACAACCCAACTATCCTATTTGTTACACTCAGGGGACCTGAGTAAATAAGGCTATCAACCTGCTTCACTTGTACTGCTGAAACCCGCTAAAATGTCACGAGCAAGCCTCGGACCTATGGGAGTGCTGTAGCCCCACTTCCATCTGACATGGCGGGCGTGGTGGCTCAGCGGTCTAGCTGTATGCCTCTCACCAAGGCGGTTCGGGTTCGATCCCCGGTCAATGCATGTGAGATTTTCGAAGTGAAATGCCATGTCCTGTGGTTCGGATTCCACGTAAAAAGGAGGTCCCGTGGCTCATGATCTCAAGATTAACGGTCACGTTAAACTACAAGCTTCCTTCCTTCCTTCCATCTGACATATGAGGGACTCCTTGGAAAGGAACAGGCAATCGAACTGGTATTCGATGAGGTGCAAATAATATCAAGGGTGGTTATGGAGGGAAGAAAGTAGGGCTAGCTGAGTCCGCAAGTAGTATGGAAATGTATATACTATGGATTAGGGAAATTCAGATAAATGTAGATAGGAGATTTGAAGGTGCACGAGGCAGGGCAACGTGACGTGTAGGGCTGTTTGTGTTGCCTAACTCTATTCAGCCGGTTAACCGACTGTAAAGCTTTCTTTAATAGTATATAGATAGATTTACAAAGGGCAGGAAATCGGGTCACTATTGTTTCAGTGTACGCTCCAAATGAAGGGATGGAGCAGGAGGAAGGCCCTTTTAGACGGATTTTATGAGGCACTGATTATTGTAGTAGTGAGAGTTAACAATAAGTATAGTCCAGTACTGCTAGTCTAAGACATATGACTCAGGGGTGAGGATATGGAGGTAACACCAGTGGGAGATATTTACTGGACTTCTGTGCTAGCGTGGGGTTATCTGTTGCGAACTTATTCTCGGAGCATAAGGATATTCACAGATACACATGGGAGGGTAGTGGAACCAGGTCATTAATACACTATGTCATTACTGCCTTTGAACAGGAATTGCCGTGTATTGAACATGTACTGTGCCCAAAGTGAGGGTTGTTTGCAGAGGGATCAGGCTTGAAAATCTCTGGAATTAGGATCGTAGGCAGAAATACATGGAAATGATAGATGAGAAATTTCAAAAATTAGATGGTAAAGAATTGCAGCACATAGAAACTGAGTGGGATGCAGTACTAGAAGTACTGAAGGCATGTCTTGGGACAACAGTGTGTGAAGACAGTTGAAAGCACATATTCTGGAGAAATGGCATAGTGAAATGTCCTTGTAAATGTAAATACAATGCTTATAAAAAATGGTTCCAAACGAAGAATCCGGCAGACATAGTAGTGGAAAGGAACAACGCCAAACAAATAACAGTTGAGTCAAAAAGTAAATCATGGGAGTATTTTGGGGCAGAATTAGAAACGTTAGGTCAAGCGGCAGGAAAACCTTTCTAGAGTGTTATAAAGAATCATAGAAATGCAGGAAAAAGATAAATGAGCAGTGTCCTGTATATTTCAGGGAAACTCACTGTAGGTATCAAAGAGGCATTGGGAAGGTGGCAAGAATACTTCGAAAACTTGCAAAATGTTACTGGAGACTTATCTGACAATGTGGCAAATTTTGAGATTGTGCAAAATGAGAATGACGACGGGAGCAGGACCACGATTGAGGAAGTAGAGAGGCCAGAAATGGTAAAGTGGAGTGGGAAAGCAGGGCTGAAATGGGCTCATTTGATAATCGGATTGGCATTGGATTTAGAAAAGGTAGTGGAAAGTCGCCGAATATGGGGTGGTTTTTATACAGTGCTCACATTAGCCATAAGAAGGCACGCAATAATTTTGGTTTTATCACGAATGTAAACATCAGGGAATATACTATGAAGGTATATTACAAATATGGGTACGTTTGATGTTGTAACGCCCTCTGATATTATTATTTACTTTAAAAGTGCACTTTCCCCATATTAGGCAACCAGGGTTCGTAATATGGGGAGGTGCGAAATCTCATCTCACGGTTTTTTAATTTATAACAGATACAGTGAATAATATACCATTCTAATTAAAGCATTTATTCTGACAGTGTAATAATATCAAGAATACAAATAGTAACTTACAAAAATACAACAATAAATATTGCATGTTAATAACAGTCCTAGTTTCCTGTTGCCGAAATTCCTGTCGCTCATTGTACACGCAATGGGCAAGCCCAGCATTCTCTTTTGAATTAAAGTGTTATATCTGTCTATCAGATCTTCAGGGCGAGTGTGGGGCGTGGAGGAAGGCATGTACACTCAGGGAAAACTACTGCTCCAGCACGCAATCCATTTACCCTTTTAGCCTACTTTCGGATTGGAAGGATGTCAACAACTTGTACTAGTGGAACCTCCTACGGAACCCTCCTACATTTTCAACAGATGCGGCCTTCATGTCCGCACGACCAAACAGCTCACCAACACATTTATTCCTTCCCATCATCTAAAAAAATGAAATGCCACTTAGTAAGAGCTGGACTATTCCATTACATTCAATAGAACGTAATAAGGGGTTCCCCATATTAGGGGACAGTGAAGTGCCCATATTAGACTATTTAAGTGCCCATGCTTTAACATTTTAATTCCAAGAAATGTATAGGTTAAGATAAAATACTTTCCTCTACCCTCTGACTGGACAAAAGCAGTAATCGGAATTTATAAGCAAGGTAACAGGAAAGATTGCAACAATTATACAGACATTTCTTTGATAACCGTCCCAGGCAAAGTGTACTGAGGGATCGTAGAAGGGGAGTTTGATCATTGACAAAGCGTATGAAGACTAGAAACCAATGCAGCTTTAGACCACAAAGGAGAAGTTAAGATTATTTTTTTTGTATGCGCCAAGTTAATGAGAAATGCTACGAGAAGAATAGACATTTGTGTTTGTGTTGTAGATCTAGAGAAGGAGTACGATAAGAGTACCCAGTGAGAGGATGCTGAGAATCCTGAGGGATCAAGGGAAAGCTGCTATGGGCAATCAAAGGTATTATTTTGATAATGAGGCTGCAGAGAGAGTTAATAGTAGGATGAGTTCGTGAATCAAGGCTGTTACGGGAGCGAGGCATGGATGTAACCTCTCACTACTACTGTTCATTTTATTTATGGAGCATTTGGTGAAGGAAATAAACTAGCTTAGTGGAATTCAATTAGGTGGAAACCAGGTAAGTAAGCAGGTTGCAATGGCAGACTCGGTTGGAAGCTTACAAGGCAACATGTTAGAACATCAACAGATATCTAGGGAGTATGGTATGAAGATCAGCATTTCAAAGACGAAGGTTATGTCAGTAGGGAAGAAACGCAAGAAAATAGAATGTCAGGTAGGAGGGACTAAATTGGAGCAGGTGGAACATTTTAAGTACGGTACTGTCCCCGTCCGTCGGCAGTGGATCGGATGGCACGGCGAAAGACATCGCGATACATGCTGAGAAACCGGGATCATAGGATACGAAAAACCCGATTGCAATCTAGGCCCAATTTGATCACAAAAAAAAATGCCGGTGGAATGAGACCACTAGTGATCTCGGTGTGGTTAAAAGAGAGGCGTAGAAGGGAAAATTATCTTCCCCCTAGATATAAATCAATCCTAACACTGAAAAGAAAACATAGATTAGCAAAAATCGGAAGTGCAGAAGTTCATAAAAATAAAAGGTTCCATTCATTTGCAGCTCATAAACCAACAAGCAACAACCTATAAAATAAAACACCCATTCCTGTCTTACTTCAGGGATTCAGTCTAATTTATGACTTGCTGTGGTCTGCTCAAAAATAAAATAGTCATGTCAAGAGAAAAAAATTGGGCCAATGAATCTCCTCGGTCCTAGCTTTGGATATAAATGAAATTACGAGATTTGAGAAAATGACATCTAACTGAAAATACAAATTTAATTCGTGTCCAACTTGACTGTAAGGACCTATCATTCACCCAGAATGTCCGTTATATGGTGCTTCAATTAATGAATGTGAATATCATGTGACTAGATGTCATCACAACTAAGCTAAATAACTGAAAGGAAATATATTAGATCGCTTGGAAATACGTCATATAGATCTCCATTCTAACTAAAATTCTTAAATTGCAAAACCGAAGTGCAAACTCCATTCACAAACAATTAAATATCAAGTGTTAAAGAACTGCGCCAGTCGTTTTCAATCATCCTCTCATAATTATAAATTTACATTTAATTCAGTCATCTACTTTACAACTATCTCTTTTGCTATTTACAATAGACTCTTTCTGTGTTATTTGCAATAAACTCATTTGATCGGTGCATAATTTACTTCAGATGGTTTGTGCGTTAATTTCAATCACTAATAATAACTAATAATTTATGAAGTGATCAATCATTAACGAAAGATTCCCATACATTCCATCAATAATTATCTATCTATCAAAAAAAAATTTATAAGTTAAATTTTAATGTTTTAAATTATTCATGATTTAATTGTTCATCTTTTAATTGACCATATATTAATCATCCATAAATCCACCAATTCGTATTTTAACCATTCACAGTAGGGGAGCAGTGCCGGATCTAAGCCACTCGAAGCGTGGCGTCGCGAAGCGTCGATGTTAAATTAGTGGATTTCTCGCAAACCCATGGTCCGATCTGAACATGTGACATGTCGTTGGACTCGGGGTGACGCCCCCTTTCCTATGGACAACATATTTCAACCCCAAAATAAAACCTACCCCTACTAGGGGGGTGAAATATTATTTTTTCTTAGTGAAACTCGCTTTCCGTGTGCGACATGAATGCTGGTTAATGCTAATATGAAAATAATCATTGTTCCTCGTGAACGACATGCAAACGGGTCAAAGCCGGTATGAATTAACATTATTGTTTTTTGTTTTTACGCATGCGCACTTGGGGTTTTTGTAAGAGGGCGGGCTTTTTGAATAATGATTTATAGATGAGGAGTGATGGGAGTCCTAAGACACATGGCGTGGCTGTGCCCAAAAACAAACATGGTGGCCAAGCGAATGTTAAATAATTAATAGCTCGCAAACCCATGTTTTGGCTTATGTATTGGATTTTGTGTTGGCTTATATATCGGCTTTTGTATTGGCTTATTTAACAAGATATTTTTGTCAATGTATTTAGTAGATTTTTTTATTGATCTTGGAAAGTATCTCAAAGCCTGGGAATATTTAAAGACTTAACCTCAACTCACCTAACATAACCTAACTTAACCTTGTCAAGTGACAGGTTCTACAAGTTTAGACTTGCTTTAAGACTGGCTACGATGTCACAGATAGCTCACCTAACATAATGTAACTTATCATAACCCAACCTAACCTAACCCCATGTGTTGGCTTTTGTATTGGCTTATGTATTGGCTATTGTATTGGCTTTTGTGTTGGCATTTGTATTGGCTTATGTATTGGCTTTTGTGTCGGCTTATATATCGGCTTTTGTATTGGCTTATCCGTTTACTTTAACTCGGCGGTCATTCTCTCAATTGTTTTTTCAATCATCATGGTCATGCTTTCAGCAAGCATAAACAAACCACTCGCATAAGCCTCTACGATTCATGATTCGTGAAATATCAATGAATGAATTGTGAAGCATGGCCACCGCATAAGCCTCTACAATCCATGATTCATCAAATAGCGCATTCCTACACGTGCAGGATACTTTTTACTGACGCAGCGATTTACAATCTTGCACCTGTTGTCAAGTCAAGTCAGGTCAGCACATTGCAATACGCTCAAATAACATTCACATCCTGTCAGTCTGCTCTCCAGCAAGTTTGTTTTTTCTACTGGCTTCAATCAACATATAACCAAGTTCTGTTTGCCCTTCATCTGATCATAGAATTGTCATTAGTCATGTAACCCATCACCGTTTACACGTTAAAGATCCCCTTTGGGAGTAAAATATCAGAAAAACGAACCCTCGCTCTGTCATAAACCAACCCATCAAAATATCGGAAAACAAACCCTCAGCCTGTCCTAAAACGACCCGTCGAAATATCGGAAAACGATCCCTCGGCCTGTTCTAAACCGACCCGTAGAAATATCAATTGATCATAGAATTATCATTTGTCATGTAACCCATCATCGTTTACACGTTAAAGATCCCCTTGGTAACTAAAATATTAGAAAAACGAACCCTCGCTCTTTCATAAACCGACCCGTCGATATATTGGAAAATGAATCCTCGGTCTGTCCTTAACCAACCCGTCGAAATATCATCTGATCATACAATTATCATTTGTCATGTAACCCATCATCGTTTACACGTTATAGATCCCCTTCGGGAGTAAAATATCGTAAGAACAAACCCTCGCTCTGTCCTAAACCCACCCGTCGAAATATTGGAAAACTAACCCTCGGCCTGTCCTAAACCGACCAGTCAAAATTTCGATTGTTCTATTAAGCGCGGTCATTATAACCAGTAATAGTCTTGTTAAAACACACGCCCAGCGGTATCCTATTTCTCTCTCTATCTACAACTACTCATCATGAACATTTTGCCAGCCAAATCGTTCATGATTGATAAATTCAAGAAATCGAAGAAGAACTTTGAAATGTCAAAATTATTGTTTAAGCCCTCACCCATTAAAAATGGGCATTGCTCATGAATTGTTGGCTTTTGTGTTGGCTTTTGTATTGGCTTTTGTGTTAGCCAGGAACGTACGACAGGCTTTAGCAGCCAGCACTGATTCAAATCCTCACCGCTAAATGGAAGAGTCATTCATTCCATTTCCTAACTTGCTCGGTCAACTAAAAGCTGGCTGTGGATTTTCATTTTTCGATCCTGTCTTTACCAAGTATGAGTTCTACGATCCATGATATTTGAAACAGCAATGAATGCATTTTGCAAGCATGAAACGCCATGCCCGACCACCGGTTTCAGAAATTATTATGTGATAGACATTAATCAATCATAGGCTAAACAAAAATGATGTTATTTCAGGTAATGAGTATAACAGTCATGCCATCGTCCATTATTTATGCTCGAAATAATTATGGCATGTGTGGTCCATTCGAGAAGAAAAATCCTCCTAATAGGAGCCCTATTCAATAATCATATC
The DNA here is from genome assembly GCA_946902985.2 of Meconema thalassinum. NCBI lineage: Eukaryota > Metazoa > Arthropoda > Insecta > Orthoptera > Tettigoniidae > Meconema > Meconema thalassinum. The sequence goes on along the minus strand of OX336389.2, from coordinate 1,524,402,563 downwards.
ATGGCACATTGAAATTCCACATCCCCACCATTAAGCTTACTGACTGGTTACCACAAAATAAAAAATCAAATAACAGATCCTCATTTCATTCACCAATGCCTGTAGTCAACTTATTATCTTATTAATCTTTTTTTCTTTCACATATTACATATTTTTATATGAGTATCACCTTATAATTCTTCACAGAATATGTGAATTCAATTCCTTTTATTATTCAAATATAATTTTCATATATGCGACCACGTCAGCCTATTCCATTCCTGGTATACTTGATTACATTATTTAATCATTATCAGTTATTGACATGAAGCATCTGTGCACTCAAGAAGGCACAAAAAGTTTTTGAGTAACAGAGTCAAGCGGAGAGAGCATGCTAAAATTTCAATGTCATACGAAAATAGATATAGATCCAAGATAAATGAACTGGGATACTAATTCCTATCAGCTAGAAAAAAAAGAGACTGAAAATAGAGTCCAGCATGGTTCAAATCTACACCGCAGAAAAAATCAATAAATGAAGAACCCTCTAGCCTTCCACAATCAATCAGCTTTCAATCCAGAAGTGCCGCCACTGTGCATCTATCTGACTGCAAATATATTCGAAGTTTGCAATGATAATTTCATAGGGAAAATATATCGTTGGAATTCACGATGTCCAGCAATCGTAAACATAATAAATTTTTCGTCGACAATTCCAAGAAGTAATCAACCACTAAATACTTGTGGTAATGAATTGGTATTGGATTGAGCACGATTTCACTGAAGTCCAATACTGCTTCATGACCACTAGTCATATCAATAAATTCATATCTACGTATACCACGTATATCTCTTCATAATAATAATAAAACTTGGAATTCTATTTCAAAATACATGATTAATCACATGACGGGTAGTACTTCTAACTGAAATGAGTAGATAATTCGCTCATTCTACTAGTATATTGAAATGAATGGCTCACCGACTGCAATAAATGGTAAGAAAATTGGAGAACAAGCCAGGCTTAATTCTGGATCTCGACGAAGAATACCACGGAGTCTTCTTCCAGCGCCTTCCAGTCTTCTTTCTTCTTAACTAGTTACATACAACACGCAAAGTATGTTTCCGCTACCTAGCGGTGGATATGAGCACTCACTGGTGATATTCGAGGTGAGCTGATTTGCTCCCACATTTGCTCCCATATTTGCTCCCATATTGGCTCCCATATTGGCTCCCATATTGGCTCCCACATTTGTTCCCTCTTTTTTTTGCTCCCACTTTTGCTCACATATTAATTAGCCAACTCTTTTAACTATAAGCAGCAGCAGAAAAATGTAAATGCAATAATATTTCTGATAATGTTCAAGACAAATGTCCTGAGGTCTTGGGTTTGAATTCCCAACTATGGTTGTCAGCCAATGAGTTACACTAGAGGAAACTTTTATTTTTGTGTTGTGTTGCAAGATAATTTGCTCATCTCGCGGCGTAGTGGCTAGTATACTCGGGTGTTATCCCTGAGGTCTTGGGTTCCAACTTGTCTATGCCCAGAATGTAATTTTGATCTGAGAGTTGGAAGGTTAGGTGAAGTTAGGTTAGGTAATGATAGGTTAGGTGAAGTTAGGTCAAGTTAGGTTAGGTGATGTTAGGTCAAGTTAGGTTAGGTGAAGTTAGGTTAGGTTAGGTGGAGTTCGGTCAAGTTAGGTTAGGTGAAGTTAGGTGAGGTGAGGTGAGGTGAGGTGAGGTGAGGTGAGGTTAGGTGAGGTTAGGTTATGACTAAGTTTGTTATGTATAGTTGTTTTAGAAAAACACCACTTTTGCTCTCATACTTGCTTCCATATTTTCCCTGCACTTTAAACTATCTTGACTTGTGTATTTACTTTTGCTGCCATATTTGTTGACATATTTGTTAGCATATTTGCTCCCACCTTTTTATATTTGCTTTGCTCCCACATTTGCTCCCACTTTTGCTCACACTTTTCTCCTCACCCTTTCTCCCACTTTTGTATCTATATATGCTCCCACATTAAACTAATGTTGTTATTACCAAGTTGTCTTTACTATAGATTAGTTTATGCTTGACAGTTGATATGGAAGTATCAGTGACTAAGTATGGTAAGCCTTATGCATACTATAAAGGATATTCATATATTGTGAAACGAAGCAATATAGATGGAACTGTTATTTGTCGCTGTTCAAAGCAACGATCAAAACAGTGTCGACGAATGCTTAAGACAAAAGAATTGGACATACTTTCTTCAAACAATCATGATTGTAAACTTAATAACCATGCTAGTCTAAAAGTAAGGAAAACCCAAACCAAAGCGAACAACCAAGTCCAAGAAAAAGATAGTGCTGCTCAAAATAATATTAACCTCAAGCTTGATACACAACAACGCACTCATGCTGTTAGAGAGTTGCCTAATGAGAAACCTTTAACACCTCCTGTAAAACCCATGTTCGGACACCCACCCACATCTCAAAAGCCCTCAACTCTATCAGAGACAACACACCCCATGAAGAAGTTGGTGGGGAAAGATGAAAAGCATGGTAATGGTGATAATAATAACATAACACTGTTAAAGCACTCTAGCACATCTAAAAAGAAGCTTTCAACACTATCAAAGGCAACTCAAACCATTGAACAGACTGTGGGCACAGATGGAAATTATGATGGTAATGATGACGATGATGATGATCATTATGAAGATGATGATGATGATGATGATGATGGTGATAATGATGAAGTTTTTACACCTGAGTTTTTGAAACCATTCATAAAAAATAGCAATTGGAACGATGCTTATATATTAGTCGAACACCTACAGCTCTTGCATGCCTGTAAACAGGCTGGTCATATTGGTTATGAGAAAGTGCTATTACAAATAGAAGATGAACTTCGTAATGCTCGTATTATTGTGTAATGAGTCAACGTAGCAACTCCCACATACCCTGAAAAATAATTTTCAACACGTATTAGGTTTAAAAACTATAACAAGCAAACATAAACAAAAATAGTGTGTATACCTATTGTAAATTATATATATATATATATATTTGAATTAAGTTAATTAACATAGTTTGTATTTTTTATTTATTTTTTGCATGTTGACTGTATATTTGCTCAACGACGTTTTGGTTTTTCAATGCAAATTTTTGTTTTGTTTTGATTTTTCCGTAACATTACAGTTATCAGTCTTGTAAACTGGGCGATTAATATGGGCATAAAGGCACCTTTAAAAAAATCACAAGCCTTACAGTTGTGACATCTATCTTGTGTAACATGTTTCATGTTATCCTACATTCCACCTCCTTAACAGTGAACTCTGTTGGTCATTAAAATAACTACTTGTAAAAGAATTCCAGTGGCAAATCCTGTTAGCAAATATCATATATTAAATATTTTCACGCAATAGAACGACAACTTCAAAAATTCATTTATTGTAGGAATACCTTTAATGGGACCACCAAACATTCAAGTATGCTATATACATTCCAGATAGTGCTGTAGTTTGGTCGACAGTGCCTCGAGTGCTTACATTAAATAAGAATACAGTAAACGTATAAACATTTAATAAATCATAATTGTTTTCATTAAATAATTTCACACCAAAGAATGACCATTTCAAGATCATTTAGTGTAGAAATATATTTACTGGGATCTCCAAACCTTGAAGTAAACCATATGTGATATACATTCCACATAGCTACATAATCGACAGTACGTCGTGGTATCAATCTCAGCCACCACGCGCGCTCATTGTTTGTGTTGCATTTCAGTTCCATTTGCATTTCATTTCTTGACAACCACCCCCACGCCAAAAAATATATAGCAAGCGAGTGGAAACATGTTACACATCAATAATTTTACAACAGCTCTGAGGTATTGTATGATTTTTTTAGTACTGCATAACAGTTTCTTGACTAGCATTTACTGTTACACAACAATATTCTTGGTAACCTGTACATAAGTATCCTAATTGTCACTGGTATAATGTCCTGATTAACAAACATGCTCATACGTTTTGTTCATAGGTTTAAGCCTCTTTTGTATATGATTTCAAAAAATAATAAACAGCTTTCTACAACTGTACTAAACCAGACAGCAGTCATTTGAGCTGAAGAACATGAGCGAGAAGCTGGTATTATGAAAGGTGTAAGGCAAGGCTGCAACTTATCACCCATACTCTTCAATCTTTACATTGAACAAGCAATGAAGGAAATTGGAGAAAAATTTAAAGTGGGAGTGAAGATTCAAGGAGAAATAATTTCAACTCTGAGATTAGCTGATGACATCGTCATCTTGGCCGACAAGCCTGAGGATTTGAATGAGTTTTTGAATGGTATGGATTCCGTCTTACGGAAGGACTTCATGATGAAAATTAATAAATGTAAAACAAAAATACTGGAATGCAGCCGAAATAAATCAGAAACCTCTATGGATATCAAATTGGCAGGTGAAAAGCTGAAGGAAGTAGGAGACTTCTGTTACTTAGGAAGCAGAATAACCAGTGATGGACGAAGCAAAGAGGATATAAAAAGTAGGTTGGCTCAGGCAAGGAAAGCCTTTCTACAAAAAAGGAATCTGTTGCCATCGAATATTGATTTAGGTATTAGGAAGTCATTTTTGAAAGCCTTTGTCTGGAGCGTGGCACTCTATGGAAGTGAAACTTGGACTATTGGTGCAGCAGAAAAGAGGAGAATTGAGGCATTTGAAATGTGGAGTTACAGGAGAATGATGAAGATCAGATGGGTAGATAGGGTTACAAACGAAGAGGTATTAAGGCGAGTGGGAGAGGAGAGATGTTTTTGGCGACTGCTAATGAAGAGAAGAGATAGGTTGGTAGGACACATACTAAGACACCCAGGAATAGCAAGCTTAGTTATGGAAGGAAGGGTCGAGGACAAGAACTGTAGGGGTAGACCAAGGTTAGAATATGTTAAACAGATTGCCTCGGATGTAGGGTGTGGTAGCTATGTAGAGATGAAACGATTAGCTCAGGACAGGGAGGCATGGAGAGCCTGCATCAAACCAGTCAAAAGACTGAAGACTCAAACAACAACAACAACAACAACTGTACTCACTGGTCAATAACCAACATAGTGGCCAAAAAATGTTTCCCTGATAGGTAACTCATGTTTGGTTAGTCAATTCTCATTGCAAGACCAGTCAAGACCTAAGAAAATTATTCTTAACGTAGCAGTTTATGAGAGATGAAACTAAACTATGATGTTGAATGTACAGGCCCTAGCCTAGGACAATGTTATGTTGAGGTATTTGCCAGAGAGTGCGGTAAACGAAACAATACAAAACTCTTTATTTCCAGAACCTGCATCATACACGTGACACAACATACTCACAGTTTAATTTACATCTTTACAACTTTTTTACATAATTAAACAGTTACATGTTTCTTTAAAATTCACTTAAAGAATGCAACACTTTCTGGGCTAGATATATCTTGAGAGACTTTCTGAACCTAGTTCCAGTCAAAGATTTTAAGTGGTTTGGAAACTTATTGAGGTATATAGCTCCTTTTATGAAAGGATCCTTTTCTGCATATTGTTTATTTACCCTCTTTTGAAAATAGTCATTCTGCCCTCTGGTTTCATGATTGTGGACATTGTTGATTGTGACAACTTTATGTTGATTTTCCCTTAAAAGCAAGATAACTTTGAAAATATACAATGAAAATATTGTTAAAATATTATGCTTCTTAAATGCAACTCTGCATGAATCTCTCGGTTTCAACCCAAACAAGTATCGTATTACTCGTTTCTGCAGTTTAAATATTCTCTCCATATTCCTATTTGCTGCCCCACCCCAGATCTCAATACCGTATGATATCTGTGAATGTAATAATCCATAGTAGGCTGTTAATTGGTATTCGCTGCTTAAGTATATTGAAATTCTCTTTAAAACGAAGGAGTTTTTGTTATTTTTTTTCAGATTTCATTTATATGCTCTTCCCATGATAATTTATGAACTATTGTAATACCCAAAATTTTGATGAGGCTACCTGTTGAATATCATCTGATCCACAGTAATGATTTCGATCTATTTCTAAATTAGTTCCCTTATGCTTGTTAAATATTATAAAGTTTGTTTTTGAAGAGTTTACACTTAACATTATCTCATTAAAATATCGAGTGACAAGATCAATACTATTTTGAGATTCTTGAAGAGTAATTGTTTTATTACAGTTCCAGTTAAAAATTGAGGTATCGTCGTCATACGAAATAATCAAATTATTTTTTTGACTGTGGTACATCATTTACATAGAGAATAAAAAGGAGGGGACCAAGGATTGAACCTTGAAGTACACCTTTTTTAACAAACAAAAAAACATACATGTAAAGGGAATATTATGATTTTTTTTAGTATATGTAGTGAATTTAAAAAATTGGTTAAATTTCATGGCTTGTAGACCACTTGGGTAAGTTTGGTAAATTTTAGTGAATTTTCATCTATATTCGGGTAATTTTATATTAATTTGAGATAGTTTAAACCATTCTTTGATAAATCAATGGCATTTCAATAAATCTGCTAGTCATGTGTTGGATTTTGCTGCAATTGGTGGAATTTGCTAAATTTGCAGTAAATTTAGTGGCTTTTACAAAATTCTGGTCAATTTCAAATTAAATCTCAAATATTTAGGTATTTTACAAATAACCTCTGTCACTGTGATGCCTGTATTAATGTGTGCCTTTCACTCTGAAGGGTAGGAATGGGAAGGAGGTGGTTATGGACTTAAGTGCATAGTCATTTATATTCACTTTCAGGATGGGTGTTGTGGGAAAAATCGAACACTCCTCTTGTTAGTTATTCAAGTAAGTGTACTCCATGCCACCCTTAAAAGGCGCTAATGAGTTCTAAGCATTGGCAATTTGCAACCATCTCACTATTGTTAACATGGAATGCTCATTACTTGTTATTTTAAGTACATGTTGTCATGTAGGTATGGAATTGATCCAAACATAACATGATTTCATTTTCTTTGCATTTACCTGGAGTAGAAATGGAAAACCACATCAGTTTAATGTTTAGAAAATTCACCTCATCCCCCCAACAGCATGGAAACAGGAATGATTTGTTGTTGTTTTACTGTGGGGGGGGGGGGGGGTTCAAAATCATGGTCATCAGTCCCATGTACTGTACTTAGTCAAAATAATAAGGGGTCATGTACACTATTATTAGCTATGTATCTAATACAATTTAGCATACCCCTAGAACCAGTATCGAATTTTACAAGCATGCCATGTGTTACTATCTTTAAAGCCAGTGATATAAAACAAAAGGGGTCTTTATTTCCACCCCAGGGACTCATGTCTAGTGGGATGTAGGTTGACGTCCACAGAGACCCAACTGAGTCCATCATTGCTTCCACTGACTTGTGTCCAGGCTTCTCTCTGTCTTGTTTCCTTTCGACCACACTTGGTCAACTCTTGTTCTCTACCAACCCCGACATTATTAGGGTATCCAAGGCCTAGGGAGTCTCTTCCTTCTCCAACTTAATTGGTAGTTGTTCAATAATTTTTTTCTGAAACCCTCGTTTTGTGAGGAAGCAGCCTTCTTTCTATTTTTATGTTATTTCCTGCCTTTTGCTCAACTCCCACTATAGGTAGGGTGTATATAATAGTCCCCACCACTTGTGGAGCACTCTACATATAGCTACACCCTCTGGTGGAGCTTACGACTGATGAGTTGGGAAGTTGGCGACCCCAAGGGATTCCTGAGCTGGCATCGGGTTTCCCCCTTTTTATCCCATTACCTCTGGGACAGAGCCTCTCCTCTTTTACTTTTCTATCTGCCTTTCATGGCTCTCCTTCCTTTCAACTTCCTCAATCCACATTTTTGAGGGTTGAGGACCATTCTTTATTCCTTCTGTCCTTCTAGTATATAAGTGTGTAGTTAGTTTTAGTTATAGTTTAGATTTAATTTTTATCTTTACGATCACCCAAACCATTAGGGGTTTAGTGGTTAGGTTTATAGAACGCTTGTCTTTTCTTCGAAACAACACCAGCTTCAATTCCTGACCGGATCATGAAGCTTTTGATTTTAACTGCGGTGTACAGTGTAGAATTGCAAAGAGGGTGGCCATGGCTTTTTAAAATTACTACTATCCTAGCGTCCAGGCAGGTGACAAAGGAGGCCAAGGTTCTTCAGGGACTGTAGCGCCCAGCAATAAGTATGTAAGTAAGTAAGTAAGTAATTAAATTGTGTTTGTTTAGTTATAAATAAAAAAGTTTAAACCTAATGTGGGTCATGAACTGTTTTTAAAATAAGTTTTGCATAATCTAACTTGTGTTATTGCAATGGCTGTATTAGTGTGTGTATTTGTAATGCAAGTCAGCATTGTCACGATTGTAGCATGAGTCGTCATGTTGGATTTTTATATCGGTAGGCCATAGCGTTATATACTATGACATAACATTTTTTTTGGTAGGTTCATTATTCATTGACAGTAACCACACTAATTCACTATTTAAAACAAGCTGTAAATCGTTAACGTGTACCTATGCGTTGACTAACATATAATAATAGTAATAATAGTAATAATAATAACAACAACAACAATAATAATAATAAATAAATAATTAATAAATAATAATTAAATAAATAAACATTAGCGTCTCTCCTACTTATAAAACGTTTGTATTCCTGGTTGATAGTCTAATGCACTTTTACTAGTTTATTTTCTTTTTGTAAATAACCAAAATGCATGCATTATACTACTGCCTCTGTACTACTGTCACAGAACCACAATGGCGCATGTTTATACTCCACATCCACTAGCCACCGCCAGCCGAGTAAGCTGATACTAGCTTGCAACACCGCAAATTCCTCCCGTTATCAGCAGCTATACTCAAACCAGCAAGCCTGTGTGTCTCTACAACCAGAACCCAGCAAATGCATGAAAGCGTGTGTCTCAGCGGCCATCACAAAGGTCCAGGTTCCATTCAGCGCTGTATCAAGACATTTTATCTCTGGTGTAAGGGTTGAAACAGGGTACACAAAGTCATGACAGTTAAAACGTTTGGCTCAATTCATAGAGCATGAAGAAGGGTTGGCCATCCTCAGTTGCACAACATCCCATACAAATATTTACTATTACTAGTTAGTTAATCCACATTAATCCATAATTACCTAACTATAATAATAATCATAATAATAATAATAATAATAATAATAAGCAAGCCATCATCCTCGATACACACGTCCATTAAAGCATGGTTTCACAAAACGCATATGCTTTTGAGGTGTTTAATACCTCTTCCCCTGTAACATGACTATTTCCTGTTTTAGGCGTCAAATAACCTTTCAAGGTAAAAGCATATGTCATCATGAATTTCTTGAACTATCACACCTAACTTTAGGGTTCTTCGTTTGCAAGATATAGATTTCTTCAATTTGGGGGCAGATTTCACCTCTCTACTATTTTTCATGAAAAAAAAAAAGCAAAAATATCTCAGGTTCAATTATCATTTTTACACGTTTAACACCTTTCTCCGCTGTAAAATCTCTATTTTCGGTTTTAGGGGTGAAATGATCTATCCAGGTAAAAGCCTATGTCATGACCAATGTTTAAGCCATCACACGTAATTTTACGGATCTTAGTTTCCAAGGTATCAATTTTTTAATTTGGGGGTAGTTTTCACACGCCCTCCCCCTGCAACTTTTCATCAAAAACAAAAGATCTTAGGTTCATTTATCATTTTAAGTGTTTAACACGTTTTTTCCCATAACATGACTATTTACTGTTTTAGGGGTGAAATGACCAATCGAGGTAAAAGCCTATGTTATCACCTAGTTTTAAAGCTATCAAGCCTAATTTTAGGGTTCTTAGTTTCCAAGATATTGAATTTTTAATTTGGGGGGGGGGGAAGAATAGTCTGACCCCCAAAGGGGGACGTCGCCCCAAGTGCTCATACAAGACCCTAGCATGATTGGATTGCGAGATATTAACAAAAGTGTAGTTAGGCCCTTTTGACAAAAAATGAATCATACATTAAAAAACGGGGAGTCACCCCAAGGGCTAGGATGCTGCCTATGGCAAAATTCCATCAGGGGTGCAGAAAATATTAACAAAAAAGTAGTTAAGTCCTTTTGACAAAAGCCGTCGGTGTACATTCATACATACATACATACATACATACCTACAAAAAATATTATTTACCCCTGGGTAAGGGTAGTTTTTATTTTGGGGTGGACATACCTCGTCCATAGAAAAGGGGAGTTCACCACGAGTCCTACGACACCCCATATGTTTAAATCCGATTATTGGTTAGCAAGATACTAAAAAGCGGATGACCTATTAGTTTTTGGTTCATTAATGATTTATTATAACTAATCTATAAATAATCATTTAAAAATCCCACCTACTTACAAACGACGATAAAAATAACATAATACATGTCATTATCACATTTATTAAATATCGCCAAAATGTTAAAAACGCAGGTTTACTTCAAATTACGTTTCCAAATTCCACCCATTTTAAAAAATAACCTCACCATCAAATATAGCGGGAAAAATACCGTCTAAACGACCCCTCACTCGACCCTTGTTCTCCCCCACCACCTAACCTTTTCCCAACATAGCCTGCGTATTCAAGCATACACCCATCGTTTCAAACTTTGCGCTGCTTTATAAATCCACTATGAACCAAGACTATGACATACTCAGTATAAAGCCACACTGTATAATGATACCTGTCTCTTATCTCTCTTGCTGCAGAGCACGCAAAATGATAATAGCCCATGCTTGGCTGCCCTCTCGCAGTGGACGGCTTCAAAGCCTGCAATTCTCTCTTCAACAAAACTATCTCTCTGTGTGTGAGCAAATAACATTTATTTAGCAACATCTCAGTGCCTGACACGCCATCACAACGTGACTTCAAATCTGGTTTCTTTACTTTTTTCCTGTTTTCCTCAAATATCTGGAAACATAACGAAAACGCATTTTCGACCAAAAAACCATGTTTCCAGCTTTCCACCTTTTCAATACCTACAACCCCGTAAAGAGGAAAAACAGACGAAAACATCAACATGACCGTCATAGAAATTACATAATTCGTTTTCCAAATATCTTGGAAAATAACAAAAACACATTTTCCATCAAAAAAACATGTTTTCAGCTTTTCACCTTTTCAATACCTACAACCCCGTAAAGAGGACAAAGCGACGAAAACATTAAAAGGCCCGTCATAGAAATCACATCATTCGTTTTCCATATCTTGAAAAATAACAAAAACATATTTTCCATCAAAAAACCATGTTTCCTGCTTCTCACCTTTTCAATACCAACATCCTTGTAAAGAGGACGACGAGACGAAAACAATAATATCACACACGTCATCATCACTTTCTCAGTTTGCCAAATATTAGGGAAAATCACAAAAACCCATTTTTTAACCAAAAAACCATGTTTCCATCTTTTTACCTTTTCAACAGCTACATCCCCGTAAAGAGGACAACGGCATGAAATAAGTAACATGACACACGTCATGATCACTTTTTCGGTTTTCCAAAAAATAGCAAAAATGTGAAAAACGCATTCTTAGACCCGAAATCCTATTTTCATATTTTCAACACATTCCCGTAAAGAGCACAACGAGACGACAAGAACGAATACAAGCACGCCCTCCTAGCATTACTTCATCCTTCCCAAGGCCAGCAGGGGCTCACAACTTCCTAAGTGGAGCAGCTCTCTCCCCATCTCCCTACTTATATTAAATAAAAATTAATTATCAATAAATAATAAACAATGTATAGTTAATAATGAATAATGATTTGAAAACCCCGCCATTAAAGAGTGTGGTTGCGCGTGGTGGCCATCTTGCCCACTAGCCCCTGTGCCAGCTATGACTCACCCCTCTATAAGAATAACATAGGGTTGGACTCACGCGGCGACCATCTTGTCCATTCGCCCCTGCGCCAGAACCGGCCAATATATACTAGTTAAGGCTCAAAAGGCAAAACAGAAATAGCAGAAATAAGTCTGGTATAAAGACCTTTATTGGTCAAAACATCAACAATTCTAACGTGCTTATCACGGCCTAAGTGGCAGTGATTAACTCTACCAAGATTCCATACAAGAGGCGGAGATGGATCACGAAGCAGAACCATGTCCCCCACTCGTACATCTGGTTGGGAAAGCCGCCACTTCTCACGCCTATTAAGCAAGCTGAGATACTCCAATTTCCTACGGCACCAAAAGGAACAGCGCAAAGATTTTATTTTACTCCAAAAAATAGGTAAGCTAGGATCACAGCGTCGAACCAGCAAAGGAGGAGTGGCAGCTAAAGAACATCCAATCAAGAAGAGACTGGGTGTTAGGGGTAAAAGATCATTTTGATCGTTAGAAAGAGGGGTCAGCGGTCTGGAATTCACGATACCTTCGACCAGAAAAAGTAAAGAATTAAATTCCTCATATGAAAGTATGGCGGGACCAAGAGTTTTCTTGAGCTGTCTCTTAGTAAGTTTTATACAGGACTCCCATCTGCCCCCATGGTGTGGAGCATAAAGTGGGGTGAAATGCCATTTAAAACCTTTGGAATAACGAAAGATTGAAATAGCAGAAGGGGAGTTTAACACCTTTTTCCAGAGATCAGAGGCACTTACAAATATTTCAGCATTGACTGAAAAACTTCAGATGGAACACCCCTTCTAGCAGCAAATCTAGAAAAGGCTGCCAAAAAGTAAGTCATAGAAACATTCGTAACCAATTCAAGGTAATAGCTCCCGTCACCGTACACACGAATATAGAGATGTAAATTTTGCCTAACGTTTTGCACTTAAAAGAAGGGGAATTGGTCTGATAGGCATAGGGACCTGCGTAATCAATCCCAGTATGAGCGAAGGGCTTACTGGTTTCTGAACGAAACGGGACGGGGTTTAACCTTAAAACAAGGTATACACTTTCTAACAACAGAGGAAACCTCATGAACGCCATTAATGACCCAATAGTGTTCACGAATCAGACAAAGCAAGGTGAGAGTGCCTGCATGAAGGTGCTGATAATGAAACTTCTTTATTAAAAGGGTAGTGATAGGATGCTTCGAAGGAAGAATGATGGGATGTTTTTTCTCATCCTCACAACTAGAAATAGCTAATCTTCCACTCACTCGCATTATACCATATTTATATAGAAAAGGAGTGAGTGGTGAGAGCCTGCTAGACTTGGGTAAGTCCTTATCGCTTAAAAGCGCTTGGTTTTCAAGAGCAAATACTTCCTGCTGCACAAGCAACAAAATCCTGCGAGTAGAAAATTCTAACTCTATTCTGGTAAGAGAGGGTTGAGGCTTCAATGGCTGATCAATTACCAAATATTTCCATCGGAATATGTAAGATACCATGCGGATCAATTTATTAAATGAAGAATAACTCTGAAAAAGGCTAGTAGAAGTAGAAGTAAGATGCGACGAAACGGGATGAGCACGGGCATCAGGCGCTTCCTCTGCAAATTGATTTGATAAGCGAGGCCAGCAAGATGATCCCTGTCTGAACCACGAAGGACCATTCCAGTACAAGTCTGAAGAAATCATTGTTTTTAGGCGAGCAACCACGCGATATTATGTCAGCGGGGTTCTCCCTACAAGGAACATATCTCTATTGTTCAGAATGGGAGACTTCGTGAATCTTAGAAATACGGTTTGTCAGAAAGGTATTCCAATGCGAAGAAGGCTTAGAAAGCCGGCTAGCACAATGGAAGTATCGCTCAAAAAAAAAAGGGAAAATTTCAATTTTAAACTGTCATTTAGTTTAGTAGGTAATTCTGCTGCCACCAAAGGAGAACATAATTATAATCTAGGAAATGATATAGCTTTAAGTGGAGCAACTTTGGAATTTACACACACCAAATTAGAAAATCTGGAGAAAAGTAAGTACGGGGCTAGTGGCGCTTCTAGGCCACTCCAGAACCCCATTTGATCTACTACTAAGCCTCAGCCATGTTAAATATCTCTCGAACGCATGGTTCGATTTGGACAAATGAGGTGTCGTTGGACTCGGGCTGACGTCCTCTTTGCTATGGACCACTCGTTATATTTTTGAAAATTTTTCTGATTTTTTTTGTTTTCGAAAACAGGCGATAGTTTGAAAACCAAACATGATATAACGTTGTGCCATGGCTCAAACGAATGGTCTTTATGACCTTTATTTTTTAATAAAACTTTTTTATTTTTTATGTTTTTTTGAAAACACTGGAATTTGAAATTCCTATATTTTGGAAACTAGGAACTCTACAAAAAAAAATGTTTGACGTAAATCAATGGCCCCTACCCCGTCTACCCCCAAAATAATTTTCAAGTCTCTAGGACAAAAACCTGTAGTAGTGGGATGAGGGGGGAGCTGCTTAAAAAAGCGAGTTTGAGCCCCTGCGACCTTGGAATGGAAGGAGTCATGCTAGGAAGAAGTTCTTGGATTCATTTTTATCGTCTCGTTGCGCTCTTTAAGGAAATTTAGGTGTCGAAAAGGTGAAAATCTGGAAAAACTTTTTTTTGGGGGGGGGGGGGGGAACGTGATTTTAAACTTTTTGCAATATCTCACGAACCAATCATGCTAGGGACGTGTACGACGGGTCCATCGACTCGGGGTGACATTCTCTTTGCTATGGACTACTCGTTATAATTTTTAAAAAATATTGGAAACTCGATTTTGGGGTAAACACGTGTTTTTTGTGATTTTTGCCGATATCTCACGAACCAATAAAGCTAGAGGCGTGTACGAGGTGTCCTAGGACTCGGGCTAACGCCCGCTTTCAAATGTGGCAGATATATTTTTTTCAAAAAATAATTCACAAAGGGCCTAACGCCATACATGTTGAAAAAACTTTTTCTTTTTCTTTACCTGTTTATAATGTTCATGAAGCGTGGTGGTTGAGAGAGGCGATACGGCTGGGTGTGTGTGTCTCAATGAACCTGTCGCTAAACACAGGGACCATGCTTAATAGAACATTCGCTATTTGGGCCGGTCGGTGTATGACAGAGCGAGGGTGCGTTTTCTGATATTTTACCTTTAACGTGTAAACGGTGATGAGAACTTGGTTCTATGTTGGTCGAAGCGAGTACAGAAAACAAACTTGCCGAGGAGCAGGAGGTGAATGTCATTTGAGCTTATTGGAAGGCGTTGATCTGACTTGACAACAGGTGCAATGGAAAAAATGACCATGAGGCTTGAAGGTGAAATAATCTGACCATTGTGGTGGCAGGGGAGTGCGAAATGCATGTGAACATGTGTGAAACCACATGCACGCTAAACAAGTTACATCCTGTCTTGCTTCGTACGTGACAAAATGGAAGTCTATGTGAAATTTGATCTACCCCAGGTGTTCACCTTGGGTGTTAGCTGTCCACGTGCACGATAACTGTTAACAAGTTACATCCTGTTTGGCTTCGTACGTGACAAAATGCAAGTTGACGTGAAATATGATCTGCCACAGGTGTTCACCTTGGGTGTTAGCTGTCCACGTGCATGATAACAGAATCATTAAAGCGTGGGGGAAAAAGGATTATACATGCAACGTAACAAATATAAAGACATGTCGTTAGCATTTCCACTCTCACTTAGGTGACTACCTTTGAATACACTACGTTGCATGAAACCCCTGGTCTTGTTTAACAGTTTTGGTGTTGGTGGAAAATACTTAACCTTGTTGTGGGGTAGGTATATATTTATTGATTTTTATATAAATACATGCAATTATTTATTGATTAGGTAATTAATGATTTTATTTATTTATTTGTTTGTTTGCAGATAACGTGTATAGCCTACCTGTCGTGTGTCTGTGAGAAATATATTAAAGAAAGAGAAAGACAGACAGCTAGAAAAGGAAACCATTTCCACACTAGCCCACGAGACGGGAATATAGCAAAGCATTACACGTCAAGCTGAGATTTGTTTTTTTTTATATATATAACCTGTTTGATTTTGTTTTGTTTATGAAATGCATAAACTATATGGAATGGATATAATTATGGTGGTTTATTTTATTTCTTTTTAGAGTGTTGGGAAAAGCTTGACCACTGTTGATAACCAGGAACGCGTGTGTTTGAGGTCATTGTTCAGTAGTCTACAGCTGAAAACTCAGGTGAGAGTGTTCTTTCAAAATAATGTCTTTTACTGCTGCGGATACGTTAACTTGGGAGCCCCTTGAGTCTTGTTTCAAATCACGTGTGTGCTCTGGCCGCGTGGTCAATGTTAGAAAAAGTTTGATTCCCAAGTAATTTTTAGAATCTTTCTTGAAATTTTCAAAATTGAAATTTGTACAGCGCAGAGGTTGCATACAGGTTTAAAGGTGAATACAGAACTGGTGTGCGATTTCATATATGAAAAGGAGGACGTAGAGCATAAAGAGACATTCTATATTTGTAGTAAAATGCAAGAGCTTTTGATAGCCGATAATCTGAACGAGTGGTATCAAAGCCATGTGGTGAATGCCTTGCTATCAAAATTTGATAAACTGCAACAAGGACCCAGTGGTTTAGCGTTAGACAAAATTCATCATTTGCAAATCAACATTTGTCAATTCAACCCGTTGAATGCTGGGTCTAGCTATATTAAAACACCACCAGCAATAGCTTCGAAAAAGGCAGTGGTAAATATTGAGAACCATGACAATGATTGCTTTCTGTGGTCTGTGGCTGCGTATTTGCAGCCAGTACAACAGCATTGTTACAGACCAGGAATGTACAAGGCCAAGTTTGTCGAATTGAAACAAACGTTAAATTTAACTAGAGTATCGTTCCCTATGGACTTAACCAAGATCCATAGGTTTGAACGAGACAACCAGGACTTTTCGTTCATGGTGTATGGCCTTGACGGTAATGAGATTGTGGGTCCTCTTTATACCACAAAAGAACCGAAACGACACCTCATTCATCTTTTATATTTATCTGTAGGAGAGGTGAATCACTATTGCCTAATTAAAAGCCTGAGTAAATTGCTAAGCAGACAAGTGTCTAAGCACACTGGTGTAAAACATATTTGTGATCGATGCTTGCAATATTTTAAAACCCCTACGCTTTTGGAACGTCATAGGGTAGATTGCGTTTCTCAGGAAGCGGTGAGATTAACATTGCCACAAGGGGACAAGGCTGTGTTAAAGTTTAAGGACATTCACAAGCGTGACACTGTCCCCTATGTGGTGTATGCAGATTTCGAATCTCTCACTACACCCATGGCGGGATGTGAACCAGATCCCACCATCAGCTCAACCACACCTATTCAAAAACATGAACCCTTTGCCATAGGATTTAATGTGGTGTGTGCCTATGACCCCACATAATCCGTTTACAAATACCGCAAGGGGCCAGATTGTGCCAAATGGTTCTTGGATGAACTTGTTAAGTTGGCTCATGATGTACAGGAATTACTGGTCCACCCAGTACCCATGAGCCTATCTCCAGAACAGCGGTATGAGCATGCCACGACATGCCATATTTGCGAAAAGCCTATTTTAAGTGGAGAGGAGAAAGTCAGAGACCACTCGCATTTTACAGGGGAGTTTCGTGGAGCTGCGCACAGCAAATGCAACTTGAACTTTCCAGCTCCTCGTTTCATCAGTGTCTTTTTCCACAATCTGGCGAATTATGACATTCAGTTTTTGATTCGTGAATTGGGTCATGTCAACAAGGGCTCGTTTACCATTATTCCCCAAAACCATGAGCGTTTTACAGCCCTGACATGGAGGTTGGGCGACTTTAGCATTCGATTTTTGGATTCCTTTAAGTTTATGGCATCCTCTCTAGACAGCCTTGTGAATGGCTTGAATGAGGGGGAATTAAAAAATACTAGAATGCATTTTAATGATCCTGAGCATTTTCAATTGTGCATTCGGAAAGGTATATTCCCGTATGATTTCTGCAATAGCTGGGACGTGTTAAAGCAAAGAAAACTCCCACCACAAGAGAAATTTTACTCGAAACTAACACGCAGTACCGATTCCGATGAAGACTATGCACATGCATGTCAAGTTTGGCGAGTGTTTGGCATGAAAACGCTAAGTGACATACTTATGGCTAAATTGCAATCCTTCCATCTTAGCCC
Organism: Meconema thalassinum; assembly: GCA_946902985.2. Taxonomy (NCBI): domain Eukaryota; kingdom Metazoa; phylum Arthropoda; class Insecta; order Orthoptera; family Tettigoniidae; genus Meconema; species Meconema thalassinum. The sequence continues at coordinate 1,524,384,539 of OX336389.2, read as the reverse complement.
CGTTGCTCTCAAATTATTCGCCTCCTATCTTCATAACCGAAGACAACGTGTACTCCTTAATGAAAACAGAACTGAGTGGAAGTTCAAAACAAATGGAGTACCTCAGGGTTCAATTCTCGGCCCCCTTATATTCATTCTATATCTGAAAGACATCTCTTCGAAACTGGAAAACTGCAATTACCATCTATATGCTGATGACCTTCAGATATATTGCCACACAAAAGTAAACGATATAGATGCGGCAATTGAAAATATGAATCTAAATCTAAAGAGGATCAGCCGCTATGCAACTGAAAATTCTCTTGCCATCAACCCAATTAAAACCCAAGCTATCGTAATAGGGCAGACTAAATTGCTTTTCCATTTACACAGTAGACCGCTTTCTTTAATTCAACTAAATGGTGTTGCTATCCCGTTCTCTAAATCGGTAAAAAGTCTTGGAGTCACACTAAATGAAACTTTGAATTGGGATGGGCACGTTACTAATACATGCAGGAAAATTTACTCGTCACTTCATCCACTTAAGATTCACCAGTCCGTTCTACCCCGTAACTTGAAAATAAAACTCGTCCAAACCTTGATACTCCCAATATTTAACTACTGTGATGTTGTATTAGTAGATGCTACCGGTGAACAAAACAAGAAACTTCAGAGAGCTTTTAAATTCCTGCATTAGGTTTATTTTCTCCTTGAAATTTTCCTCACACGTGTCTCCTTTTTATGATCTACTTTCCTGGCTAAAAGTAGAACAACAAAGGAACCTGCACATTTGTACCCTCATCTATCGACTTCTCAATGAAAGTACTCCTCACTAACTCTCTTGTAATTTTCGTTTTCTTTCTTCCTTTCATGATCGTCACACGCGATCTGGATCTATAATTGCAATTCCTCTACATCATTCTTCTGCCTTCAGTAACTCTTTCCTCGTGTCGGGAACTAGAATTTGGAATAATTGTCCTCGTGACGTCAGAAATTGTACATCCCTTACAACTTTCAAACGTGCATGTAAAGATTTCCTCTTGAATTCGTAGGCCAACTAGAAAAATATGTGTATGAATGTGTGAGTGAATGACCATAGTATAATTTTGTTAAAAATGTATGTCATTTAAATTGTATAGCTTAGTTAATATCACGCAGTCGCCAATTTTATTTAATTTAATTTTTATTTTATTTTATTTTAGTATTTAAGGTTTTCCTAGTATTTAAGTTTGGTAGGTTAAGAATAACATATGTGAGTATTCATGTAAGTTGCACTGTATGTGGTTAAGTGTAAGAGAGGGCCTAGAGCCCTAACTTCGCCACAATAAAGGCACCAATAAATAAATAAATATAAAACTGGATGTATTGCTACTCACCGATGTGTTTGAAAAATTCCGTAACTTGTGTCAACACATTTACGGTCTTGACCCGGCTCACTATTATACGAGTCCTGGGCTCTCGTTAGATGCCGCCTTGAAATACACTCAAGTGGAATTGGATTTACTCACTGATGTAGACATGGTTCTATTTTTTGAAAAGGGCATTCGTGGCGGCTTTGTGTCACTTAACCAACGCCATGCCGAAGCGAACAATGTCTACATGCCTGATTATTCACCAGACAAACCAGAATCGTACTTAATGTACTATGACGTGAATAATTTGTACGGTTACGCCATGAGTCAGCCTTTGCCCTATGGGGAGTTTGCTTGGCTGACAGAGAAACAAGTGTCAGAATTTGATGTGAACATGGCTAGCCAAGAAACAGGCCGTGGATATGTGCCAGAAGTGGATATTGAATATCCCTCATGCTTGTATGATGAACATGCCGATTCCCATTCTGCCTTGAGCAAATGGTCCGCCCTGACACTAAAGTGAAAGTTGAAAACTCATGGGCACACTTTACAACAAAAATCGGTATGTGCTACATATCCAAATGTTGGTGCAATGCCTCGCCCAAGGCTTGGTGTTGAAGAAAATCCACAGGGGTATTTCTTTTGCTCAAAAAGAATGGCTTGAGCCATACATGCGACTCAACACAGATCACCGACAAAAGGCAACACAGCAGTTTGAAATTAATTTTTTTAAATTAATGAACAACTGCATCTATGGCAAGTCTATGGAGAATGTCCGCAAATACCGTGACATTAAGTTGTTGAATGTCTGGGAGGGGCGGTGGGGTGCCCGGCGGTACATTGCAAGCCAAATTTCAAATCGATCAAAATTATCGATGAGGATTTGGCTACTATTGAATTGAGTAAGACCAGCGTGACCATGGATAAACCCATTTACTTGCGTCAAGTCATTTTAGACTTTTCTAAATCGGTCATGTATCGATTCCACTATGACTTGACCCAAGTAAATGGGTTTATCCATGGTCACGCTGGTCTTACTCAATTCAATAGTAGCCAAATCCTCATCGATAATTTTGATCGATTTGAAATTTGGCTTGGCAATGTACCGCCGGGCACCCCACCGCCCCTCTCAGACATTTACCAATTTAATGTCACGGTATTTGCGGACATTCTCCATAGACTTGCCATAGATGCAGTTGTTCATTAATTTAAAAAAAATAATTTCAAACTGCTGTGTTGCCATTTGTCGGTTCTCTGTGTTGAGTCGCATGTATGGCTCAAGCCATGCTTTTTGAGCAAAAGAAATACCCCTGTGGATTTTCTTCAACACCAAGCCTTGGGCGAGGCATTGCACCAACATTTGGATAAGTAACACATACCGATTTTTGTAGTAAAGTATGCCCATGAGTTTTTCAATTTTCACTTTACTGTCAGGGGGGACCATTTGCTCAAGGCAGGATGGGAAATCGGCATGTTCATCATACAAGCATGAGGGATATTCAATATCCACTTCTGGCACATATCCACGGCCTGTTTCTTGGCTAGCCATGTTCACATCAAATTCTGACACTTGTTTCTCTGTCAGCCAAGCAAACTCCCCATAGGGCAAAGGCTGACTCATGGCGTAACCGTACAAATTATTCACGTCATAGTACATTAAGTACGATTCTGGTTTGTCTGGTGAATAATCAGGCATGTAGACATTGTTCGCTTCGGCATGGCGTTGGTTAAGTGACACAAAGCCGCCACGAATGCCCTTTTCATAAAATAGAACCATGTCTACATCAGTGAGTAAATCCAATTCCACATGAGTGTATTTCAAAGCGGCATCGAACGAGAGCCCCGGACTCTTATAATAGTGAGCCGGGTCAAGACCGTAAATGTGTTGACACAAGTTACGGAATTTTTCAAACACATCGGTGAGTAGCAATACATCCAGTTTTAGGTAATGCAAAGCATATTCACTTAGCGTTTTCATGCCAAACACTCGCCAAACTTGACATGCATGTGCATAGTCTTCATCGGAAACGGTACTGCGTGTTAGTTTCGAGTAAAATTTCTCTTGTGGTGGGAGTTATCTTTGCTTTAACACGTCCCAGCTATTGCAGAAATCATACGGGAATATACCTTTCCGAATGCACAATTGAAAATGCTCAGGATCATTAAAATGCATTATAGTATTTTTTAATTCCTCCTCATTCAAGCCATTCACAAGGCTGTCTAGCGAGGATGCCATAAACTTAAAGGAATCCAAAAATCGAATGCTGTAAAACGCTCATGGTTTTGGGGAATAATGGTAAACGAGCCCTTGTTGACATGACCCAATTCACGAATCAAAAACTGATTGTCATAATTCGCCAGATTGTGGAAAAAGACACTGATGAAACGAGGAGCTGGAAAGTTCAAGTTGCATTTGCTGTGCGCAGCTCCACGAAACTCCCCTGTAAAATGCGAGTGGTCTGTGATTTTTTCCTCTCCACATAAAATAGGCTTTTCGCAAATATGGCATGTCGTGGCATGCTCATACCGCTGCTGCTGTTCTGGAGATAGGCTCATGGGTACTGGGTGGTCCAGTAATTCCTGTACATCATGAGCCAACTTAACAAGTTCATCCAAGAACAATTTGGCACAATCTGGCCCCTCGCGGTATTTGTAAACGGATTGTGTGGGGTCATAGGCACTCACCACATTAAATCCTATGGCAAAGGGTTCATGTTTTTGAATATGTGTGGTTGAGCTGATGGTGGGATCTGGTTCACATCCCGCCATGGGTGTAGTGAGAGCTTCGAAATCTGCATACACCACATAGGGGACAGTGTCACGCTTGTGAATGTCCTTAAACTTTAACACAGCCTTGTCCCCTTGTGGCAATGTTAATCTCACCGCTTCCTGAGAAACGCAATCTACCCTATGACGTTCCAAAAGCGTAGGGGTTTTAAAATATTGCAAGCATCGATCACAAATATGTTTTACACCAGTGTGCTTAGACACTTGTCTGCTTAGCAATTTACTCAGGCTTTTAATTAGGCAATAGTGATTCACCTCTCCTACAGATAAATATAAAAGATGAATGAGGTGTCGTTTCGGTTCTTTTGTGGTATAAAGAGGACCCACAATCTCATTACCGTCAAGGCCATACACCATGAACGAAAAGTCCTGGTTGTCTCGTTCAAACCTATGGATCTTGGTTAAGTCCATAGGGAACGATACTCTAGTTAAATTTAACGTTTGTTTCAATTCGACAAACTTGGCCTTGTACATTCCTGGTCTGTAACAATGCTGTTGTACTGGCTGCAAATACGCAGCCACAGACCACAGAAAGCAATCATTGTCATGGTTCTCAATATTTACCACTGCCTTTTTCGAAGCTATTGCTGGTGGTGTTTTAATATAGCTAGACCCAGCATTCAACGGGTTGAATTGACAAATGTTGATTTGCAAATGATGAATTTTGTCTAACGCTAAACCACTGGGTCCTTGTTGCAGTTTATCAAATTTTGATAGCAAGGCATTCACCACATGGCTTTGATACCACTCGTTCAGATTATCGGCTATCAAAAGCTCTTGCATTTTACTACAAATATAGAATGTCTCTTTATGCTCTACGTCCTTCTTTTCATATATGAAATCGCACACCAGTTCTGTATTCACCTTTAAACCTGTATGCAACCTCTGCGCTGTACAAATTTCAATTTTGAAAATTTCAAGAAAGATTCTAAAAATTACTTGGGAATCAAACTTTTTCTAACATTGACCACGCGGCCAGAGCACACACGTGATTTGAAACAAGACTCAAGGGGCTCCCAAGTTAACGTATCCGCAGCAGTAAAAGACATTATTTTGAAAGAACACTCTCACCTGAGTTTTCAGCTGTAGACTACTGAACAATGACCTCAAACACACGCGTTCCTGGTTATCAACAGTGGTCAAGCTTTTTCCAACACTCTAAAAAGAAATAAAATAAACCACCATAAGTATATCCATTCCATATAGTTTATGCATTTCATAAACAAAACAAAATCAAACAGGTTATATATATAAAAAAAAACAAATATCAGCTTGACGTGTAATGCTTTGCTATATTCCCGTCTCGTGGGCTAGTGTGGAAATGGTTTCCTTTTCTAGCTGTCTGTCTTTCTCTTTCTTTAATATATTTCTCACAGACACACGACAGGTAGGCTATACACGTTATCTGCAAACAAACAAATAAATAAATAAAATCATTAATTACCTAATCAATAAATAATTGCATGTATTTATATAAAAATCAATAAATATATAAATGAATAAATATATACCTACCCCACAACAAGGTTAAGTATTTTCCACCAACACCAAAACTGTTAAACAAGACCAAGGGTTTCATGCAACGTAGTGTGTTCAAAGGTAGTCACCTAAGTGAGAGTGGAAATGATAACGACATGTCTTTATATATGTTACGTTGCATGTATAATCTTTTTTCCCCCCACGCTTTAAAGATTCTGTTATCATGCACGTGGACAGCTAACACCCAAGGTGAACATCTGTGGCAGATCAAATTCACGTCAACTTTCATTTTGTCACGTTCGAAGCAAAACAGGATGTAACTTGTTAACAGTTATCGTGCACGTGGACAGCTAACACCCAAGGTGAACACCTGGGGTAGATCAAATTTCACATGGACTTGCATTTTGTCACGTACGAAGCAAGACAGGATGTAACTTGTTTAGCGTGCATGTGGTTTCACACATGTTCACATGCATTTCGCACTCCCCTGCCACCACAATGGTCAGATTATTTCACCTTCAAGCGTCATGGTCATTTTTTCCATTGCACCTGTTGTCAAGTCAGATCAATGCCTTCCAATAAGCTCAAATGACATTCACCTCCTGCTCCTCGGCAAGTTTGTTCTCTGTACTCGCTTCGACCAACATAGAACCAAGTTCTCATCACCGTTTACACGTTAAATGTAAAATATCAGAAAACGCACCCTCGCTCTGACATACACCGACCCGCCGAAATAGCGATTGTTCAATTAAGCATGGTCCTTGTGGTTAGCGACAGGTTCGTTGAAACACACACCCAGCAGTATCGTCTCTCTCCACCACCACGCTTCATGAACATTATAAACAGGTAAAGAAAAAGAAAAAGTTTTTTCAACATGTATGGCGTTAGGCCCTTTGTGAATTATTTCTTGAAAAAAATATCTGCCACATTTGAAAGGGGGCGTTAGCCCGAGTCCTAGGACACCTCGTACACGTCTCTAGCGTTGTTGGTTCGTGAGATATCGGCAAAAATCTCAAAAAACACGTGTTCACCCCAAAATCGAGTTTCCAATATTTTTTTAAAAATTATAACTAGTGGTCCATAGCAAAGAGAATGTCACCCCGAGTCCATGGACCCGTCGTACACGTCTCTAGCATGATTGGTTCGCGAGATATTGCAAAAGTTTAAAATCACGTTTCCCCCCCCCCCCCAAAGAAGTGTTTCCAGATATTCACCTTTTCGACACCTACATTTCCGTAAAGAGCGCAACGAGACGAAAAAAACGAATCCAAGCACGCCTTCCTAGCATGACTCCTTCCATTCCAAGTTCGCAGGGGCTCAAAACTTGCTTTTTTAAGCAGCTCCCCCCTCATCCTACTACTACAGGTTTTTGTCCTAGAGACTTGAAATTTAATTTGGAGGTAGACGGGGTAGGGACCATTGATTTACGTTAAACAATTTATTTTGTAGAGTTCCTAGTTTCCAAAATATAGGAATTTTAAATATTCGAGTGTTTTCAAAAAAAACATAAAAAATAAAAAAGTTTTATTACAAAAATAAAGGTCATAAAGACCATTCGTTTGAGCCATGGCACAACGTTCTATCATGTTTGGTTTTCAAACTATCGCCTATTTTCGAAAACGAAAAAAATAAAAAAAAATTCAAAAATATAACGAGTGGTCCATAGCAAAGAGAACGTCAACCCGAGTCCAACGACACCTTATTTGTCAAAATAGGACCATGCGTTCGAGAGATATTTAACATGGCTGGGGCTTAGTAGTAGAGCAAAGGGGGTTCAGGAGTGGCCTAGAAGCGCCACTACCCTCCTACTAATGTATCTGAGGAACGTCCTACTATGTATGCACAGCAGCCATAGGCATTTTAGGAACTGTCAGAAAATATATGCAGATCATACTGCTGGCATAGAGGATTAGAAATTAAAAGCGTGGAATAGAAACTTTAGAGAGATCCAGTGAATTACTGCGATATTCTAACCACTCTTCTAAAAGAGGGAAGGGTAATTTTTCATCCCAGTCATATTTTAATGGCCAAAGCATTTGCAAGAAATGCTTTTCAATAATAACTAAAGGAGCAATATACTGCAAAGGGTCAAAGATTTCGGCTATCTCTGACAGAACTTGCCCCTTAATTAGAGGGTGAGTATCAGACAAGTGTACCTGAAAAGAAAAAGTATCAGAAGAGGGAGCCCATAAAACACCCAATGCTTTAACAGTCGCTTTCTCAGTTGGAATAGCAACAGATTGGTTGACAGAGACCTCCGGAGAAAATTTCGATACGAATTCAGTAGAATTTGAAGTCCATTTATGGAGCGGAAAACCACCTCCAATAAGCAGGGATTTGAAATCTTCACACACGAGAAGTGCTTCAGATATATTAGAGAAAGAATACAGAAAATCATCCACTTCAAATGCTGTTTTCAATGCCTCAGTGGCCAAAGGCAGATACTGATGACCATCTTGTTAGGCTAACATGTGGAGAGACCGAACTGCGGGACAGGCTGAAGGCTCCAGGCCATAGGTTACAGTTTTCAACCGAAATATCTTTAAGGGTTTAGAATTCTCGTCTCGTCACAAAATCCTTTGCTGACCCTGCTGCTCAGAATTTACAATAATCTGCCGGTACATCTTCTTAATATTGGAGACTACAGCAATAGGAAACCGTCGAAAATAAAGCAAAACACAGGTGAGATCTGTCTGAATAGCGGGTCCACAATTCAATGTATCATTTAATGAAACACCATTAGAATCTGGTGATGAGCCATTAAAAACAACTCTTATGTGCTATTGTGTTTAAGAATTTGTCCATACCAGATGATGATTTAAATAAACTATCTCCTTAGAAGGATGGCTAACTTCTTCCGATTTAGAAATTACCTGCATGTGATTTGATGATTCAGACTCCTCCTTAAAGGAAGAATACTGAGTTTTTACGGAAGCATCTTGTTTGAAACGATTTTCTATAGCAAATGACGCCTTGAACACTCTTGAATGTGAGCTAGTAATAGCGGAAGTATTTGAAATACGCGGAAGGGTTACTATAATCTGCTTTCCGCAGTGCGAACAGTGGTTTCTTTGTATAACTTTTCACAAGTTTCGCTGTTAGGGGAAAGAGTCAAAATGGCTTGAACATTCTCAAGATCCCAAAACCTTAAATCAGCACCAACGAAATAACAATTTGACACAGCTTGAATAGGATTACGATGTATTTGCCCAGTAGCGATCCAACCGAAATCAGTTTTGAGGAAGAAAACATTAGGAGCAATCTTCACTTTATTGGAATATAAACATTGCCAAAACACGCTAGAGCTGAAAAGAAGCTCTACGGGCGAAGTCCTGTTGAAAAGTGGGTCGGCAAGTTAAACAACATTCGGAATATGCCAACTATGGATAGGAAAAGAAGTGCTGGGAATATCGTTACCTATAGACTTAATAATTAAACAATCTAATTGTAACTGGGTGCAAATATTATTGGAATCCTTCAAATCAACTTTTGCATAGCTTAAGGATTGAGATTTGGAACAATTAATTCCGGTAACCTCAATCGAGGTAGGATGGTTTGGGAGACCTAACTTTTGCACCAATGATCCACTAATAAAATTATTAGGAGTGGCGTTTTCTAATAATCCCCTGACAGATATCCATTTCCGTGAGCATTTTTCAATAGAACCTGAACAGTAGACAATAAAACTTTAATTTTGCCAATCAAGGTAGAGCTTTGACCAAAGGACTGCGCATTATTATGAGATGTCTCAGAATTAGACTTGGCAGTAGAATTTCTGGGTACTGATGACCGTGTCCTCTCATGTCTGTGCAGAAGAGAATGGTGCTTAGCCTTGTAGTGAAAACATAAACGTTGGGAACGAAAATTGTTTAGCATATGTGATCCTGAAAGACAGTTAAAACAATGTTTTTGACTCGTAATCAACTTTCGTCTTTCATCTACTGATAAAGATTCAAATTGCTAACAGGTATATACATTATGTGATTGCTGATACAAACCGCCAGTTTGCATTTGGTTAGGTAACTGAACATCAACAGAAAGAGCATGTGACCTTAAAATTCTCTGATTGGATGACTTTTATTCTTGAAAAAGCTTTTATCTTAGAATACTAGGCTTTTGATTACATATTGCGACCGTCGGTGGAGCTGCCAGGATAGCCAACAACCACACGCAACAGTGCGTTTAACTAACAAAAACAATCTATAAAACATGTGATCAGATACAGGAATGGACACTGAGTTCCATAAGCTAAATTGCAATGAAAGGGAAAGCGAATACAACTCGTATTCTGTCTCTTGTCGAAGTAGTTCTGTCTCACAATATAACAGGCGTGCTTTCAAGGGCACTGGGTCACAAACCAGTTTTGTGTCGCTGGCAGGTTATAACATTCCTGCGCTCCACTGACACAACACATTGACTATCAAGGCCGGCGATTTAAACAAAATAAAACTATACATCTGGCCTCTTCATAAAAAACTTTACCATAGGTTATAAACCTCGAAGAATACGTGTATAAAAACACGCTATATATCTGAATACAATAATATAATTCCGTCTTCCAAACCAAAGACGTCTAAATGATAGTAATGTCACTATTACTGGAGCTCTTTGCTCTCAAGGATATAATTCAGTAGTTGCTTGTATAACATCAAATAAATACGTGTCTTCACATGACACTAACAAAATGATAATTGTGGCGCAGATTCCACACTCTGGCTCTGCTTAATGATACGCTGGGAACTGGGTTCGATGCTTGACAACGAAACATTCCTTCTAATTATTAGGTCCACACTTGACCAAGAATAGCTTCTGAGCTTATTCAAAATGAAATATAATGCAGTTACAAAACTGGTAATTACAGTCGATTACCTAACTGATACGACCGTTCTAACGAAAGTCAGGGGTGTAACAAAGAATGGCTGCAAAGAATGCAGTTAACTAATAACCATGGCATCTGATTGCCATAACTAAAGTCAGCAAAGACTTGAAAATTACCCTAAATAGGGTTGAACAAAGTAGCCTCAAATAACTACGGTCACGTTCAGCAAAAGATAGGCATTGACGTTCTACGACGTTCTTCAGGCTGCACCAGGGCTGACCAAAATGTCTGACCCAAGGGTGTCTCACTCTAACTGAAATAAATGACTTCTAATTAAACTAGTTACATTCCCTACCTATAAAAAATGGCTGACACTGAGTTCGGTTGGTTCACAAACTACATTAAACCTACTATACCACCAGAAACTAGAACAAGAAAGGGGTGTCCAAAAACTCACGAAATGGAGAAGCTCTCACTCAGCCCTCTATTCAACAACAAGGGTTGTACAAAATCATCTCTGGCTCTCTGGAACGGTATCATCCTCATCAGGATTCCCATCTGGACTCCTCCAAAGACCAGGGTTCGATCTGTCCCTGTCGACAACTTCGTGGATGTACTGGATATGCCTGGGAATGGCATCCTGGGTTCCTTCCTCCTCGTACGCTGTTCTTGAAGTTCCACCATCATGCTGGTTCCCATAGAAACATCACCCTCATACCATGGCGGTATTAGCCCATGATGACGGTCTCAAACATGGTGTAGAATAGTCTGATCACGTGGGTGGTGAAATAAATTGCGTAATAATTCATTCTTTCACTTTCAAAAATACAATGTTCGTAGTAAATGCTACAGGCTTTAATTGCAATAGGTAACACAGCCTTTATTTCGTAGATGTGAATTAATATGTGAGCTAGCACTGCTCTATGATCCTTCACGTGTTAATGACGCCACTTTTATATCACGTAGCCTCCGTGAATTATGCGTCGTTTTTGAATTGAAATATTCACTTTGGCAATTTAAATATGTTATACAATCATAATCACACTTATTCAAGACAGTTGTAACATGTTTACCTGTATATTTTCCACCAGGCACTTGGCCCTCCACAAACACGTGGGTACAAAAATGTGGTGTTCCGGTAATGTTATGCAATTCACTATACTTGCCAATTATTATTTCCCAATATGCCTCTTGTGGCTCACTGTGCTCAAACAACAGTGAATTGTAGTATTCTCGTGCTCGATGGCACCTGATAATCACTTCCTCGCTCAACAGCGGATATTTTCTACGTCTTATAAGACAGATACAAATTCACGCCTACACGGGGCGGATTCTCCAGACATAGTGCAAGGCATTGAGTGTCTCTAGGAAGTAGGTCGTCAAAACGAAGTCGTTGAGCGACTACTTACGTTCCTGTTTGCGTATCTGCAAGGGTATTACCTTACCTTAAGCGAAAATAACATTCTCCAAAATGTTTAAATAAAGCAGCATGACGAAATGGAATATTCTGAGTCTTGTGGAAAGATAAAATTAATTAATAAGACCTCATATAAGTAATTAGCAGACTTCACCAAAGTCAAAAGTGCGATTCACCGCTACTTCAAAGATTATAGCGTGATCCCTCAGCTCCACGTGGCTTTCTGGGTGTGTTCAAATGACCACATCCCATCATAAATGTTCTGTTATAAAAATATCACATGAACCATAGCTCAGCGGGTTCATCTGCCTCTCCGTCGTTTCAAATAAAATGTTGGGACGACATTTTTATTTGCCTTGAAATTAATTCATAAGTGATATTTTTTTAGATTGGCTGCATTGAAGGTCCCAATGCGCTCTCCTGTCCTAATGTTTTCAATTGAACTTCCATTGTTCAAAGGCTGTCGGACACGACTAGGGCCATAATATAAAGACAGAAATTGTCCATATATGCGGTCAATAGGACTTGAAATTCCGGGTCTCCTTATAAGGATAAGGTCTCCTTCAACTAGTGGTTCTCTAAATCTCTGGCGTCTAGTTCTTCTCAAGCGCTTGTCAGCTTGTCAGTCCATAGTATCCCTTGCAGCTAAAAGTCTGCTTGCATGTGATAGTTGTAAACTAGGTGGATCTACTATCACACGATCCCATATTCTCAGCGGCATCTTGTTCAAATGCAAGACCATAGGTATTTGACCAGTGCTCTCATGGACTGTTGAATTAATACATTTTGCCATTATAACTAGGACTTCAGTCCATCGCCAGTGTTCTTCTTGACAATATAATCGACAAAATTTTACGATAATAGACATTACGCATTCTGCTGGGTTGCTCTCTGGATGGCGAATAGATGATAAAACATGACCTATTTCCAGCTCGTTCATAGCATTGGCAAATTCTGCGGAGGTGTACTGTGATCCGTGATCAGTCAACAGGAATTGTGGCTTTCCTGCCTCCGGTATCGCTTGTCGTCTAATCCTCTGAATAATCTGATGTGCGGTGGCTTTCTGAATCGGATGAAGCATCGTATATTTCGTGAACACATCAATAGTTACAACGATGTAGCGATTCCCACGACGAGCTTTAGGTATTGGGCCATACAGTTCCTGTGCTTGTAACTCTCTAGGTTGAGTTGGGAGTATTGGTCTAGGTTGTTCCTTCATCAAGTGTGACGTGTACTTGTTCCGCTGGCATGCGTCGCAAGCACGTAAACACTGTCTAACGGTGGCTCCTAGCCCTTTCCAAGTTAAAGATTCCTTGATGGTTGCAATGGTCTTGTCTGTCCCACCATGTCCAATGGATAGATGAACCATAAGAATAACAGATTCTTGGTATCTCCTAGGAATAACTGCACGCAGTTGAGTATGGTCCTCGTCCACAAACTTGTATAAGACACGATGATAAATCAAATAATCATCTGCAACAGCAGCAATTCTCGCATAATGAGCATCCTGTAGATCCATTCTTCGTTCCAGGAAACGGATAATATGTCTCAGTTCCACTTAACGTCGTTGTCCTTCAGGTAGATGATGAAGTCGGCGAAGGTGTTCCTCGCATTCTCCCTCGATGTCTATGGCATCAACAGTAGCTTCAGGATTCCGGCTGAGAATGTCGGCCAACACATTTTCCCTGCCTGGTCGATAAACTATTTCCAAATCAAACTGTTGGAGAAACAGCGTCCGACGTGTGATCCTATCGCTTGCCAGTCTTGTTCGTAATATGAAGGTTAACGCATGGTGATCGGTCCTCCCAATAATCCTCTGGCCTAACAAAAGTTTCTGCCAGTACTCAAGTGCTTAAACAATCGCAAGTGCTTCAATCTCAGTGGTGAAGTAGTGAGATTCATGTGCTCTCAAACGTCGGCTTAAGAAAGCGATGTAATGACGTTTCTTCTCATCATCCTCCGGCAGTAGGATGGCTCCTGTTCCAATTGCAGATGCATCAGTTTCTAGAATAAAATTCCGAGAATAGTCTGGATATTCTAACTGAATTGAGTCAACTAGCATCTGTTTAGCTTTCCTGAAGACTATCTCACACTCATCATTCCAGGCCCATCTGCAGTTCTTCTTCAGTAAACCTTGCAGTGGTGCGACAGTCTCGGAGTACTTCTCACAATGAGCAGCAAAGAATTGGAGAATTCCTAAGAATTGTCTCACGTGTTTCACACGGGTTGGCGTTGGAAATGTAGCAACAGTTCTGATTTTTGCCGGATTCGGTCTGTATCCTTCTCCATTGATTATGTGTCCCACAAATTTCACTTCTTTCTGGAAGAATCGACACTTGTCAAATTTCACCTTAAAAGTAGACTGTCGAAGATTCTCAAAAACAAGGCGTAAGGTCTTTAAATGCTCTTCCTCTGTTTCCGAAGCTATGATGATGTCATCCACGTAACATATCACCATCTGCTTCACTTCAGGAGTCAGCTTGGCATCAGGTGCTCTGATTAATGCTGCTCCGGCATTTTTCAATCCAAAAGGTAGCTTTCGAAAGACATAGATGGCCTGATCAAACAGGAATCCAGTATATTTCTGAGTATGCTCAGATAATCTGATATGGTAATAAGACTGTACCAAGTCCAATGATGAAAATATTCTCTTTCCCTTGAACTTCCTGAGAATGTCCCTAACCTTGGGCGGTCTGTCGTGCTCAGGAGCTAGGCGTTCATTTAAGGGTCTTGCGTCGAGACAAAGTCTCAAGCTTCCATCCACCTTAACCACAGGTGTTATAGGATTCAAGAAAGGAGTCGGTGACTTCTTGATTGTGCCTGCTGCTTCCATCTCATGGATCTTCTTAGCAGCTTCTTCGCGATGTTTCTCGGCAATAGGATAGATCTTCTTCTGGAATGGGGAAACATCCAGTAGCACAAGATCGTACTCGTAGTCGAATATCTCACCAGGTGCGGTGTCGAATATATCCCTGTATTCGTTCAATATTGTATCAAGGTTCTCTCGTATGGGTGCTGATAATGATTCTGCCTCTTCGTCGTTTCTAGTGTCTTCTCAATTTCCTTGCCATTTAATTTTTCGACAACGTCGACTTCGGATAGGAATTCCGGTTCTTCTTCAACTAAGTGCATCTGAATGGGTTCGTTCGGCTTGAACTCTACCGTATTACGTCCCATGTCAATAATTCCATCATATTTTCTAATGAAGTCTGCTCCTAATATGGCATCATGATGCAAGTCCTTCATTACAAGAAATTCGTGCAAGTACACGTGGCTCGAAATCTTCAGAGTACATAGAATCTGGATTTTGCACGTCACAACGCGGTCAGGTATGACTCCTCTGACTCTTACAGCTGAAACCGGCAGCTCTGTCACCTCAGAGTTTGCTTTCAGTCTGACATGGCAATCGGCGGAAATGACACTAATCATCGCCCCAGTATCAATGAGAATGACTACGTTGCATCCATTCAAAGTGGCTACAATCTTGGGTAGACGCGTCAATTCATAGTTGTGGTTCGTCGTTCGTCCAACAAGTCTTCTTGGATTGGCTCCCAGAGTAATATGGTGGCAGTTACTCGGTGCTCAACCGAACAAGAATCTATTGATTTTTCGGCGTTTTTTTCCTGTCCTGGCGAGAAGTACTGGGCTGGTTCTGCTCTGTCTCCTGCGCCGAATTTCTAATTTCCCTCGAAGTCGGGTTCTGTTCTCCCTCTTCTCGGATTTGTAATTCTCTGAGTTGTTGAAGGTACTCACGGCTCTCCCGTGCTCTTCCTCTCCAATCTCTATCTGGCTGGTATCTAGGGTCTCGATTTCTGTCATAGCCTCTACTGTATTGGTAGTCCCTACGGATACTTCCGTGCTGTGGATTTCTACCATTATTCCCTCAGCGGTCGTTTTCGTGACGTCGGTTGTCGTTCGTCGTTCGGTCGAATCGCCGGTTCCAATGACTACGACGGTCATCTCGCTGATCTTGAGCATATGGAGTATTATTCCATTCTCTCCTACCATAGTTGTAGTTGTTATCGCGTTGCCCAGAACTCTCTTGGGTTTGCGTTTGTTGTGGCGTCTGGCTCAGTTTGTCGACAGTAGTCAAGTTGACATGTCTCTCCTCGCGCCTGTCAGCCTTCTGCTGACGGTGTGTCGGGAACTTTTCCGTGTTCGCATCCAACCGTCGCAGGATTTGGTCACACTGCTGGAAAGTGGATGCCCCTGCAGCAATCAACACACGTTGCACGTCTGCAGGGTATTGCCAAACAATGGTGTTCACTAAGTCCTGTTCAGACAACGGGAGGTGAAGACAGCGAAGCTTCGCAAGCTGTATCGCGAAGTAGTTCGCATAACGCGTTGGAGTATTAGAGCTGTATCTGCGAGTATACATCTCAGCTCTGATGCTCTGCTGGATGTCCCTCGACCAATACGTTCTTAATAAGGCTTCTTTAAAGTCCTGGTAGCCTGTAAACGAATATCTGAATGCTCTAAACCAGGTGCTGGCTTGCCCCTCAAGCAAACGCTCTATAACTCTGAGTTCCCTCTCCAGAGTTACCATAGTGTCTCTCAAGTAGCTTTCTACGTTGGCTAGGAATTCAACTGGAGTAACACCACTTCCAGTTCCTGAGAAGCGAGCTGGTTGCTCCTCTCTCGAACGAATTATAGTTACATTTCCCTGCGTATGTGCGGGTCTAAATGTATTCTGCGTGTAGTCATGCGTAGGTGTGTTAGTCACATAACTAAGTCGATTGGGTGCTGGGTGAAAAGGATGGGCGTCAAAGTTCAAAGTATGACTTTGCGCCGAACCAGTGAATTGTGAAGGTTGCGGTTCTATAGTTGCGCTGGGTTGGAAATGGGTAGGCATCATTCCTGCGGATTGAGATACTGGTGTTTCCTGGGAGTCTCCCATCTGTGAGTGTAAGTGTCTCTCTCTAGGAAGCGTCTAAAGTCTGTCAAGACGTCTTTCTATGACATCAAGTCCTGGAATGGTTCTGGCTGCGACTTTATTACCTAAGTCGTTCAGTTGTAGCACGATCCTATCGACTTTTCCCTTGAGGTTCGCGTCTACTTCAAGTATGGCCGTCCTGAGGTTATAGCTGAGGTCTAACCTCTCGGTTACTGCGACTTCCTCAAATCGTTTTTGTAAGGAATTGATTTCTCCTTCAACTCTCGACACGTAGTCTTGGATCTTCCCAACATCGTCTCTGACCTCGGCTACCTTAGCCTCCACTGTGGTCTTGTGTTCGCTGAGGTCACCCCTGAATAACATGAGATCGATTTTGTGTTCCTCACGATGAACATCAACTGTTTCACGTAGACTTGCTACGGTTTCTGTCAACTCAGTAATGTTTCCCCTGTTGGTGTTGAGTTCGTCTTTGACTTCCATCATGCCATCAACGATAGTCTTTACGTTGTTATTAACAGCATTGGCTGCATCTCTCATCATGATCAGTCCAATATTCATGGTTGCCATGTCCTTTTTCACAGTGTCCATAAATCCCTCGACGTGATTCAATCGAGTCCCAAATTCTTCCCGAGTGTGCTACAGGTCGGCTCTCATATCTATCTGGACTCTATTTATGGTCATTTGAATTTGAGCTGTGTGCTCCTCCAAACGGGTCCGTACATCCTCCCTAGCTCTATTCATGTGGTCGGTTAAGCAATCAACGCGCTGGTTAGCCTCCTGATGGTGTCGTATGACATCAACCCTAACAGCTGCTAAACCTGCCGTAAGATCATTTTTAGCTTCGACTCTATATGCGTCCATGTCGGCCCTGACTTGAGTTAAATCAGCCGTAACATTGTTAACTGACTGGGTGTTAACCTCTAAATCTAGTCTTACTTGATCCACATGACCACTATAATTGTTAATCAACTGAGTGTTAACCTCTAAATCTTGTCTGACTTGGTCCACATGACCACTAACATTGTTTATTGACCGAGTGTTGACTTCTAAGTCCTGTCTAACATTGTTGACAGCTTGGGTATTCTGATCTAAGTAACCTCGACTTCACCTAAATCACCTCTTACATCACCTAAATCAGTCCTTACTGTACCTAATTCAGCAGTAAGCTGCTGGAGGTTGGCATTCACACCTGCCATCATCTCTCCAAACACACGACGAATAGTTTCCTCATCCATTGACAAGAAATATATATATGAGAAAGTGAGGGATCAATCTCTACTGGAACTTACAGCTATGATTAGTTACTTGGTGGTATAAAGCTTGTTTCATTTATATAAATATCACGAGTACAGCTGGAGAATGCAAACTAAGTGCTTCTACATTTACAAAGACAACGGCGAGCAAAGCAAAGTATTACATTTACTCAGGATGAGGCATCATCAAAGAAAATCCTATCCCTCATTTATCTAACACTAAAGCCTGACCCCATGGACTTCTATCAAACATGAAAGCCATGCGGTCAATTGATCTGCAGTATGACTTTCTATGTTCGTCCCAGTCCTGTCAATTTACCATTAATCAACATTAAGATCCTCCAAAATAACATGGAACTGAGGGTCACCACGTTAACGTCGGCACATGAGTTGGGCACCATTTTATGCGACCGTCGGTGGAGCTGCCAGGATAGCAAACAACCGCAATGACTTCCCTAACATCTCACCCGTCGGACATAAAAAAATTGCCGTGAGGATCAGGTGAACTTCCAAATAGGCTAAAGCGGCACGAGAGTCCATAATCCACAGGGATCGTGGTACATGGTGACGATGGTCATAGACTGCCTAAGGAAAGGTTCACCTTAAAAAACTAGACTGAGAAAATAAACTTCCAGACTTATGTAAAACACCGTGAAAATTTATTGATAAATTTCACAAGCCCCTAGCCTAGTTCGGAGGGTTACAATCGGCTAGTCCGCAAGCTAATAAACAAACAAAAATAAAGAGCAGGTCCCTACCTGAGAAGTTACGGAAAACCCTCGCGAAAGATCTACTCACAATAATAAAGCAACAACAGCAACACTAGGAAAATGGTACGACGCAAGTCCCTAGTTCAAGTTACAAGATCGAGCTAATATCAGAATTTACATTTAACAGGGTAGCAAAACAAATCTAAGTTAGGATGACACCATTTCAACATTTACATTTAACGCTAATTCATCTAGCTAAGTCCTATTAGTTAATAACAAAATCTACGGCGATGACGTCCGTAATAGAAAACAATTACATTGAAAAGCTAAGTGTGCAGCCATGAAAAAAAACATTTAATTATCCTTAGAAACTACGTGCTAATAGCACACAATAAGGTAACATGTAGGATTTATACACTTGTACATCATAAATAAGTAATGAAATAGACAATAGTTTTATTAAAATGCCTGCCTACACCTTGGTTTACTCTTTGTAAGCCACAGTCATCTGATGTGTGTAGTTACGGTGACGACTGCGTAGTTAAGTCTACGTCTAAAATCGCATGGCCCGCGCTCCATAAGCTACGAACTCAAGGTTCGAGCATGCTTCAGGTCGCTACAATAGTGTCAGCTGTCCTGGTCATTTCCACAAAAGGAAATTACCTTCATCAGCACGGCTATGTCAACAGGTTCAAAATGCAAAAGAACAAAGTTAGACAGAAAGAATTCGTTAGTTAGCTTTTGTTTTACCAAAATTATGCGTTTTATTATTAAGATGTCGGTTTAGATTTATCGTTGGTTTATGGCGAATAATACTGGCAATAGCCTGGGCACGGAGTGTCTCCACTGAGATCATTCTCCACCAAAAAGCCTCGACTCAAAAGTCGGAATATAATCAACGAGCAATAACAACTCGGACACACAATAACACAAGTTACCAGCGGCGCAAAGCTCGCGTTCAATAACTCTGGGACGGGCCTGCACATCAGTCACCCTCCAATAACATCTGGTCCACGGGAACAATCCCGGACAAGGCATACACAAAATACCTTCATACAATAACTTCCTGCTATAACAGGGTAGCCTTCAACGTACTATAGAAAACCTGACATAACTGTACACGTCGAACAACGGTACACGCAACAGTGCGTTTAACTAACAAAAACAATCTATAAAACATGTGATCAGATACAGGAATGGACACTGAGTTCCATAAGCTAAATTGCAATGAAAGGAAAAGCGAATACAACTCGTATTCTGTCTCTTGTCAAAGTAGTTCTGTCTCACAATATAACAGGAGTGCTTTCAAGGGCACTGGGTCACAAACCAGTTTTGTGTCGCTGGCAGGTTATAACATTCCTGCGCTCCACTGACACAACACATTGACTATCAAGGCCGGCGATTTAAACAAAATAAAACTATACATCTGGCCTCTTCATAAAAAACTTTACCATAGGTTATAAACCTCGAAGAATACGTGTATAAAAACACGCTATATATCTGAATACAATAATATAATTCCGTCTTCTAAACCAAAGAAGTCTAAATGATAGTAATGTCACTATTACTGGAGCTCTTTGCTCTCAAGGATATAATTCAGTAGTTGCTTGTATAACATCAAATAAATACGTGTCTTCACATGACACTAACAAAATGATAATTGTGGCGCAGATTCCACACTCTGGCTCTGCTTAATGATACGCTGGGAACTGGGTTCGATGCTTGACAACGAAACATTCCTTCTAATTATTAGGTCCACACTTGACCAAGAATAGCTTCTGAGCTTATTCAAAATGAAATATAATGCAGTTACAAAACTGGTAATTACAGTCGATTACCTAACTGATACGACCGTTCTAACGAAAGTCAGGGGTGTAACAAAGAATGGCTGCAAAGAATGCAGTTAACTAATAACCATGGCATCTGATTGCCATAACTAAAGTCAGCAAAGACTTGAAAATTACCCCAAATAGGGTTGAACAAAGTAGCCGCAAATGACTACGGTCACGTTCAGCAAAAGATAGGCATTGACGTTCTACGACGTTCATCAGGCTGCACCAGGGCTGACCAAAATGTCTGACCCAAGGGTGTCTCACTCTAACTGAAATAAATGACATCTAATTAAACTAGTTACATTCCCTACCTATAAAAAATGGCTGACACTGAGTTCGGTTGGTTCACAAACTACATTAAACCTACTATACCACCAGAAACTAGAACAAGAAAGGGGTGTCCAAAAACTCACGAAATGGAGAAGCTCTCACTCAGCCCTCTATTCAACAACAAGGGTTGTACAAAATCATCTCTGGCTCTCTGGAACGGTATCATCCTCATCAGGATTCCCATCTGGACTCCTCCAAAGACCAGGGTTCGATCTGTCCCTGTCGACAACTTCGTGGATGTACTGGATATGCCTGGGAATGGCATCCTGGGTTCCTTCCTCCTCGTTCGCTGTTCTGGAAGTTCCACCATCATGCTGGTTCCCATAGAAATATCACCCTCATACCATGGCGGTATTAGCCCATGATGACGGTCTCGAACATGGTGTAGAATAGTCTGATCACGCGGGTGGTGAAATAAATTGCGTAATAATTCATTCTTTCACTTTCAAAAATACAATGTTCGTAGTAAATGCTACAGGCTTTAATTGCAATAGGTAACACAGCCTTTATTTCGTAGATGTGAATTAATATGTGAGCTAGCACTGCTCTATGATCCTTCACGTGTTAATGACGCCACTTTTATATCACGTAGCATCCGTGAATTATGCGTCGTTTTTGAATTGAAATATTCACTTTGGCAATTTAAATATGTTATAAAATCATAATCACACTTATTCAAGATAGTTGTAACACGTTTACCTGTATATTTTCCACCAGGCACTTGGCCCTCCACAAACACGTGGGTACAAAAATGTGGTGTTCCGGTAATGTTATGCAATTCACTATACTTGCCAATTATTATTTCCCAATATGCTTCTTGTGGCTCACTGTGCTCAAACAACAGTGAATTGTAGTATTCTCGTGCTCGATGGCACCTGATAATCACTTCCTCGCTCAACAGCGGATATTTTCTACGTCTTATAGGACAGATACAATTTCACGCCTACACGGGGCGGATTCTCCAGACATAGTGCAAGGCACTGAGTGTCTCTAGGAAGTAGGTCGTCAAAACGAAGTCGTTGAGCGACTACTTACGTTCCTGTTTGCGTATCTGCAAGGGTATTACCTTACCTTAAGCGAAAATAACATTCTCCAAAATGTTTAAATAATGCAGCATGACGAAATGGAATATTCTGAGTCTTGTGGAAAGATAAAATTAATTAATAAGACCTCAGATAAGTAATTAGCAGACTTCACCAAAGTCAAAAGTGCGATTCACCGCTACTTCAAAGTGTATAGCGTGATCTCTCAGCTCCACGTGGCTTTCTGGGTGTGTTCAAAGGTACAACATCCCATCATAAATGTTCTGTTATAAAAATATCACATGAACCATAGCTCAGCGGGTTCAATATGGAGGAGAAGACTTGGCTTCTAGCCTTTATAAAGTTGATAATTACCTCATAAGTACATAGCAAATGGTGGGAAAGTTCTGTTTCCCAGGATTTTAATGTACTAGAATCTAATTTGGAAGAAATAAGGTGGACTAGAAATAAATCCCAGTAATTAACACGTTGTTTCAAATTGGACAGAGCTCTAACATGGAGTTCTGCGGTGTCAATAAAATTACGAAGCGATAAACTGTTATCTGCTTGTACACTTGGTAAACCAAATAGGCTTTGTATATGCCGCTGAATGCTCAAATGAATGTTCCCAAATCTATATTTAAGATGATTCAAAGCTACGTCATAATTCTCGCTTGTCAAGGCAAATGCTTGAATTAGTAAGTGCGTGGCCTTGAACTGCCAGGCGCAAGTAATGACATTTTTATATTACAGGGATAGAAGTATTCTCGTGCACTAACGAATTAAATAATTTAAAAAAGTTCCCATTCAGTATCGTTACCAGAAAACTTTGATATTTCTATTTTAGGTAGTATAATACGTCAGGAAGATGGAACAGATTCTGTAGAAATTTGATCTTCTTGCTGTCTTTTAATGTTAAAGTCCTAGGAAGCTGTTTTGCTTCAGCGAATCCCTGATAGTATAGTTTTTCGACCTCTATTCTATCACTTTGCTGGTCCGGAAACTGAGTTTCAATGTTACATTGTACCTCATCATATTTCTCAAAGCATTGCTCGTAATTTTGAGCCTTTGAGAAATGATGTGAGGATTGCGCTCCTGATCTGTAAGTTCTGCCAAAAAAGTGCGAAAACGCGTGAGTTTACCCTAATATGAGGCTCTAGCATTGCCAAATTTCTCATCGAGAGTAGGCATGTTGATTTTGATGTGTAATCACGACAGTATTGTGACCTCGAACGTTTGGAGTTTGAAGTTGACAGCTTGCCAGGAAGTGAGCGTGCGGCTTATACTGATGCGGGAAGAAAACAACTATGTTAACTTTCTCTCCTCCCCGGCTGACCATGTGAGCTCCAGTCTGAAACTTTCAATATGATTAGTGTTTGGAATACAATAAACAATGGTACTCTTAATGTTCAGTGTGAAATCTAAAAGGACCAAAATGTGGTAATGTGAAACTTCCAGGGTAAAACAAAATATGTTCCCTCGGTTGAGGCACCAAAAATATGCTTGAGTTTGCCCAAATGAACTCCTACTCATAGGGAGAACAGCTTCAAGCTTGCGCTTGTGTAAATAGTACGTGTAAAAGAGTGATTAAGACTGAAGGTTATCTTAAGTATGGGCTTGGGGGTTTCACAACTGGACATATAAGATAATAGCTATAAAATGTATTCCATAAATGACCTGCATAAATAACCACTTTAAATTCTTGAGTAAAAGAGTTTTTTTTTCTAATATTTGAGAATAAAGTTCAACATTATCAACTTAAATCTGGCACTTTCAATTAAAACAGTCTTGTAAAGAGTTTTTCCAAGAAAATAATAAAACACTTAGGCTAACTGTATGCGGAGAATTTCTTTCAATGCACTCATCACTCAAGATGACTGAATATAATGAAGACACAGTCGTAGGTTTCCATGGAGAAGCTTATTAACTGCCCGGGACAGTTTTGCAGAGTAACCAATGGCGCCACATTTAGGCAACCCCCTCAACACCCTTGAGGCGATAATGCTGCTTTTGTAGTGAACTTATGCGGCTGGAGTTTGTTTAAAATCACTGGAAGCAACGACTGACTGCGGTGCGGCGTAACTGTTGATGACATATTCTAACCATGTTGCTTTCATGCTGTGATGTCTCGTTCCAAAAAGTTGATTTTAAGCGTCATACATAACAGCGGTTCTTGCGGCGTCTTGAAGGCGTCATGACGAGGAGTTCAGGAAGGGGACCTGGAGTTATATAGTGGCAGAAACCCGCCGAGAATTCAGGTGACCAAAAACAGGTTGCTCATTGGCAGACCGAGGAGTGAAGACGTCACGAGCTCGGGAAGGCCAGATGCGAGCAGAAGGCAGAACTAGTGTCGTTCAGATAGAGTTATGGTGAGGAGCCCCATAAACAATCGGGTGAGAAACTTCAATAACTAATATTAAATACGTGGTTATTACAACGTTTAAGCATATCGGTTAAACAATTAATACAATTCTAAAGTAATATTTGTCGTTTGACGGTCTCGGATAACTAGAAACAATTTGACCGAAAAATGGGCCTGAAAACTACACATTGAAAATATCACGAAAAGTGATCAACTCTCCCACCCATATATTGATATTGTGCTGTAGATTTTGTTCGTTGGAGGCAACTACTATCAAGTCATCTGCATATGCAAGATTAGTTAATCTCACTGGTCTCATGAGGTAATTTCCAATCACCATCTTCTTAACTTTATCTTGACATGTCTTCATAATTCTATTCAGGTATACTATGAAAAGTAGATGACTTCGGTTACATCCTTGCCGGACTCCTTGTTTTGTGATGAATTCAGCTGATCTCACATTCTGCGTCCTCACGTAGTTCCGACAGTTCCTGTAGAGACTTTGATGAATCTTGCAAGTGCTTCGCTGATTCCACACTGCTTTAGGGCTTTCCATATTTCCATTCTTGGAACTCTGTAAAATGCCTGCTTCAGGTCAATAAATGTTGCATGAAGGGCCTTATTCTTCTCCAGAAGTTTTTCGCTAACTATCCTGAACGTGAAGATGAGATCTTGCGTGCTTCTATTTGGACGGAAGCCACACTGGGGATTTTCCAAATCCACCTCTACCTCTTTTCTTAATCCGGACTCTAGAATCCTTGAGTAGACGTTCCCAGGCACTGATAAGAATGAAAAACCACGTTCATTACCACATTCTTGATTGTCTCCTTTCTTAAAGATGGGGATAATAACTGCTACCTCCAAATCTCTGGGAACCTTCTTTTTTCTCCAGGCATCCTTCATTATCTTGAATAGGAACTCTTCTGCTTTCTTCCCTAAATTCTTTATCATTTCTGGCGCAATTCCATCATGTCCTTGTGCCTTTCCATTCTTGAGTTGTTTTGTGGCCACCTGCATTTACCCTATCCTTAAGTCTTCTCTGTCTTCTTGTGTTCCTTCCGTCGTTATTTCCTCGCTTTCCTTTGGGTCGTCTTTATTCCCGTTCAATAGATCATGAAAGTACTCTTTCCGTCTCTCCATTATTTCATCCTCATTTTTTATGATTTGCACGTCCTTATCCTTTATAAATTCTAGAGTACATTCTTTCTCCTCTCTCATGTTCTTCAGTGCCGTATAGAACAGTTTTTGATTTTCTTTGCAGTTTTCCTCCATTTTTTGTCCAAATTCTTCCCATGCTTGTCATTTGGCTATTTGCACTAGTTCTTTCACTTTCTTTCTTTTCTCCTTATAACTTTCCATAAACAATGCGCAAATCCCAGATGACTGGAAAAGGGCTACGGTAGTCCCAATATTTAAGGGAGGGAGCAGACTTGAATTGGGCAACTACAGGCCGGTTAGCCTTACGTCCATCGTTTGTAAACAGATGGAGCATCTCATATGCGAATACTTGAGGGAGCAGTGGGAAGGATTATCATGGTTTAAAGATAGGCAACATGGATTTCGGAAAGTTTACTCATGCGAGAGTCAGATACTATCACTTTTTCAAGATATTAGCGAACCGTTAGACTATGGAGTTTCAGTCGACGCCGTAGTTATAGCCTTTGCGAAGGCATTTGATGTCGTACCACACGACATGCTACTCCAAAAATTAGCTTCAACGAAGATTGATAGAAGAGTGATTTTATGGATCCAAGAAATTTTGAAGGGTCTTTCCCAGAAAATAAAAGTCGAAGGCCTATTCTCGGATGTAATAACCGTAACGTCGGGTATCCCTCAGGGCAGCGTAATCGGAACTTTGTTATTTTTGGCATTTATAAATGACTTACCACATGGAATTCGTAGCGATTGTCGATTGTTTGCGGATAATTGTGTAATATATCGAAATATACTTGACTCGCAAGACAACGCAGTACTTCAAGACGACCTGAACCTGGTCTATAAGTGGGCGATTAAAAATAAAATGAAAATAAACACAAGAAAATGTAGTCTCATAAAAATAGGGAAAGGGCGAAGGCAAGATTTTTAATATAATATTGGCTCGGAAATACTTGTAGAAGAAGGTTCTTGCAAATATTTGGGCGTTCAAGTAAGGAATGATATGAAATGGAGTAGTCATGTAGGATGTGTAGTTTCTAAAGCTTACAAATCTCTGCACATTGTAATGAGGGTATTAAAAGGAAGTAGTACCTCTGCTAAAGAATTAGGATATTTGTCACTTGTAAGACCTATTCTGGAATACGCCTCGGCGGTTTGGGATCCATATCAAGTAGGGCTCATCAATGAGTTGGAAATGGTACCAAGAAAGGCCGCTAGATTTGTGCTCAGTGACTTTAATCCCAGGAGCAGTGTGAGCCGTATGTTAAAGAAACATGGGTGGGAATCACTGGAGGCTAGGAGGATGAAATCCAGACTCTGCGCTATGTACAACACGTATACAAATCAACCAGCATGGGGTGAGCTTGGCAAACGTATGGGAAAGCCCACTTACATGAGCAGGGGTGATCATCCTTTCAAAGTTAAGGGCCGACCACAGCGTAAAAATTATGGTAAATATTATTTCGTTAACCGGGCCATTGATAACTGGAACTCTCTACCTGCCGCAGTCTTAGAGCCTTTTCCCAAACTTATAAGTGTGTTTAAGAAAAGACTGACTATTTGTGTAAATACTCCAGTTTAATTGTTAATTGTTATTTAAGTGTTATGTATAATTATGTATTTGTTATGTATATCCAATTTGCCACCGGGGGACATACCCCCAATTGCAAATAAATGAATGAATGAATGAATCATTGTTCTCAAGTAGTTTTGCCATTTATCCTTTTTCATCTTTACTTCTTCCTGAATGTCATCATTCCACCATTGTGTCCTCTTCCTATACTCCCGCACCATTGTTGTTCCGCATACTTTACTTGTCACTTCTAGAAGTATATTCTTAAACGTGTTCCATTTTTCTTCTATATCCATCTCATTGATCCTCTCTTCTATCTTCCTACATTCCTCCTCTACTGCCTGCGTAAACTGGTCCTGTGCCTCTTTGCTCTCCCGTAACTTGTAAACCTTAATTTTTACTTGTTTATTCTTCTTGGGTTGTTTCCCCTGTTCCTTTTAATCAGTTCACATTGTAGTGATCAAGATAAAATGATCACTTCCTATCTCATAGCCTCTATAAGCTCGGCAATCTGTTACTTTCTGTAATTGATTTGACCTGATCAACACATTATCTATGATGGACCGTTCATTCCTATTAGGTTCCTCTCTCGTGTACATATGTATCATCTTATGTGGGAACATGGTGTTCATTACGACAAGGTTATTGGCAACGTAGAAATCAGAAATTCTCTCACCTTTGTTGTCAACCACGTTTTCACCATGTCGGCCATCAGTGCTACACGCTTCTTGTTCTGTCCGCCATATCTCTCCAAGGTGAAACTGACTCCACGCATGCGCGAGAGCCTCTCAGTGCCACCCTCTCCCTGTTCGTGTCGAAAGCGCTGTTTATCTTATATTTGTAGATTTCTGTAGGCATATGTCCGTGATTATTTCATACTGTTGGAAAGGTGAGGTTGCAAGCTTGCCTGTGCGGTATCTACTTTTTCCCCTTGAAGTCCGTTATGCTCCGCTCTTCTCGGGCTGGTTCCCGACTCTGCCATTTAGATCCACTATCACAATGATTTCTCCTCTAGTTTCATCCACCACACTCTGGAGCTCTCCCTGGAACCTATCTTTATCCTCCTTCCTCGCGTCATCATTCACTCCATAAACTATGATGAATGGCGTCAGATCTGTCCCAGGGCCTAGTCGCGTACCGACAATAAGAATTCTGTCCGTATGCAACTTCCATTCCTGAATCTTATTGCTATAGCTCTTGTGGACCAATAGTGCTACTCCTGCTTTTGATCTCAGTCTACTGTTCAATCCACTGTAGATGAATACATGATTGTTCAGTAACGTATCCACGCCTTGTCCTTTCTCCTTTGTCTCCGTTAATGCCAGTATTACAAGTCTTGCACTTTCAAATTCTGCTACGAGCGCGTTTTCCTTTCCCGTGAACGATCGTATGTTCCATGTTCCAAATCTCATAAGCCTCATTCCTCGCCAGTTTGTCATTGGATTCAGCAGTCCGGTATATCTCTCGTTTTGACTTTTCATATAATAAATTTCGGGCATGTGAGTTATGGGCCCACAGTGCCCTAAGGCAGTGAAAGGGCTGCCCACTTTAGGTGTCTGCCCTCGCCTTGCTGTAACTTCAGGACTGATGGTCTTCTCGTTTTCTACTCCCTGAGACAAAGATTTTCTTCCTTCAGGATCTTCAGCTAATGGTCTGTCATTTAGTCTGGCCCCTCACCCTCGACCTCACCGGCATGGGTGACCCTGCCAGGAGCCGAGGCATCGCTCTCGGGATCACTGAGGCACGCAAGCCTCCCCACCACGTCAAGGTACCAGACCCCGGGGGAGGGCTTTGGCTCTATAGAGAGGAAATTGCATCGACAACCAGACCTGAGGAATGGGTACACCAAATGCATGGATGAATATTTAAACTAGGACACATGGAACTTGTCGATCCTAGTGACCAGCAAAAACCTGGTTATTACAGGCCTCATCACGCGGTAATAAAGGACACGAGCAGCACAATCAAGGTCAGAGTTGTCTAAAATGCGTCTACATGAATGTAGATTGAGGGCCTCAATCACCATTTCTATTAGCCTGCTCAGAAGTAGTACGCCATCCTGCCGCCATCAATATGTTGTCACTATCCAGGAAGGGGTGCAGAGTGAGATGTTTGCTCTGAAGTGGCACTGCGTTTCTTTGATATAAGTTATGAATCTCCTGACTGTACGAGCAGCGCTGAATGATGCGGATGATTGCTGACAGACCATCGCGAAGTTCAGAAGTAGTCAAAGGTCCATGCCGTCTTGCTGCAGCATCCTGCTTTACATTGTGAAGAAATTTGGGAAAGTATGCAAATACTCTGTGTAGTTTAGTCCAGCTAAAAAAACGGATGAATAAGTTATCCGCGGCGTGATTACTCGCCTCGAAACCCAACCTTACTCCTCGCCACCTAAGCACCATGTCACAAAATTGCTTATTTGGAATGAGCATATACGACTTTTGCACGCAGGAAGCCAACTTCTCTTAGCCTTGTTGTGGCAACGGTGGTGGATAACCAATGGCCGATCTGTTATCAGAAATGTGATCCGCAGCTGTGTAACATGCTTCCGAGCAAAGACCAATTACACCAGTCAACTCATGGGACAGTTACCTAAGTCTAGAGTCACCCCTAGCAAGCCGTTATCATATTGTGGTGTGGATTATGAAGGGCCGCTGCATGTGAAATATGGAAGCCCACGAAGTAAAATCCTGAAGAAATGCTATATAGCATTGCTTGTGTGCATGGCGATCAAGGCAGTACACATTAAGGCCGTTAGCGATCTATCCAAGGAGGCATTTATTGCCGCCTTAAAAAGGTTCATTTCAAGAATAGGCCGCTGCAGTCACATGTATAATGACAATGGCACGTGCTTCACCGGTGCAAGAAGAAAATTAGATGAAATGTCATTATTCATCATAACAGAAGACCGTCAAACTACAGTATCGAACTTCAGAGCTGATGAAGGAATTCATTGGCATCACATACCTCCTAACTCCCCTCACTTCGGCGGACTGTGGGAAGCAGGTATAAAATCAGAGAAGACCGACCTGAAGAAAGTTGCTGGTAACACTGTGCTAACTTTTGAAGAATTAACCACACTTTCACACAAGTTGAGACATGCTTAAATTCGAGACCCATTATTCCGATACCCAACAGTCCTGATGAGTATGCGTTCCCCACACCTGGTCACTTCTTGACTGGCGAACCCTTAGTGTCTTTCCCTGAACCAGATTGTCTCTTAAGGCAATCATCACGGCTGTCAAGATGGCAACTGGTCCAGCGGTGCCGACGACTCATCTGGAAGCGCTGGTCAACTGACTACTTGGGCCAGCTCCAGCAGCGTTCCAAGTGGCTCCACAGCCAACCCAACCTCAAAGCAGGAAGGCTGGTGCTCCTGAGAGAAGAAAATCCCCCCCACTCACATGGCCAACCGGGATAATCGAAGAGCTCCATCCTGGGACTGATGGGCTGGTGCGTGTGGTGACTGTGTGGACAAGCAAGGGGTCGTACAAACGGCCAGTAACAAGGATCAGTCCTTTCCCTGACGAACTCATCTAAAAACTACCAGTGTAGTGTTTTTCACCTGTGTTGATCTTGTGTTTGTTTGTGTACATCGTCTGTTTTGATTTATTGCTAGATACTTGGGTTGGAGCACTATGTCCACGTACTGATACCATTCTTATAATTTGTGTCACAAATTAGATGGGCGGCATGTACGGTGCTGCGCCCTGGACTAGGTGGTTCACCCAGTGCCCACGGACGGCAGCGCCCGCAGCAGATTCGAGGGTATTTGGGCATTCTTGTGTGTGATGTTATTTCTTTGGGACCACGGAGTTCATTGTCGTATTTGATCAGATGTTTTCCTTGTTTTAAAATTATGATAATAAATCATCATAAGTTGATATATGTGGAGTTCCCTTTTAAACTGCTACCAGAGAGATGTTGATCCGACAACAACAGTATTGTCTGATACCACGAATGGATACTGACCTTTTATAATATTAGTGTCAAAAAGTTACCAATAGATTCATATTATGATACCATTGATGTAAGTCGCCGTACATTATTTTTCAGATTCTAACACTGGCCAGTAATGAGAGAATAGCACTCACAACGTCTATGCGTCTTCTGTTCGAAATTTCTAACCTACGTACTGCAACCCCTGCGACAGTGTCCCGAGCGGGAATCTTGTACATAAATCCCCTGGATGTTGGCTGGAATCCGTAAGTACTGTTCACTTGCGCCTCAGAATAAAGCCAACGGAGTTCATATATTGTAATTGATTTCTTATTCTTCTAGGTATGCTTCAACGTGGATAGAATCTCGCACACATATAGCTGAGAAGACCGTTCTCGTAAACTTATTTGATGTCTACGTACACACTCTCATCAAAACAATGAGAGTGCGTTTTAAGAAGTTAATTCCGATAACCGAGATTTCACATGTCCAAATGTTGTGCTACCTGCTGAACTGCCTGCTCAACTCAGCAAACACCCCACCAGGTAAGTTTTATTTAATACTGTGTGTAACGTACACTACAATGGCTGAAGAATTGAAGACCACGGTAGTCCGAGGTTCACAATCCCCAGTGTTTCACAAGACCCTGCAACTGGCATCATCAGTGTATCTTCTGCAGTACGTTTGAAATTTAGCGGTGAACAGGAAAGAATTTCCCTGCAACTGTTGCCTCATTAATACGGCACTGGGATAGTTTCAGCATGCAGTAAAGCCATTATTCGGAGTGGGATGGATACATGAAAATGTTCAAAGGTTTGCTCAAGAATTTTGCTCAACTCATCGTTCAGGGTAGCCCTTGGTTCCATCATTGATGACGGAGATGGAAACTGCACCCAATTTCTGGGAATTTAAGAGCCCATCGAGGGTGGTTAAGTTCATCCTGATATTCATCAACAGGTAATATTATCTGTATCATACGATGTACTTGGTCACTTGAAGTGTCCGCATGTTTATTGCGAAGATTTGTTTAGTTAGGATTTTGTATTGCTTAATTCGTCGAGTGGAAAATTTTATGATAGGTTTATCTTATGAAACAATTTTAGAAAACTTCTATGAGATCGAATTTTATGGATATAGATATTTGAGAGAGAATTATGGATTAGTGAATGGATATTTAGACAAGTTGGATATAACATGATAAAACTTGGGCAGCGATGAAATTTATATAGATTTACATTCTATTGTGTATTTTTGAGAGAGAATAGAGAGATACTTGGAGTTGGAATTGAATCAACGTCATAGAGAATTATTCACTACAATAAGGAGTTGCAAGTTAGTTATTCTATTAATTTTGGAAGCTTGATAACACTATAATGTTGAATTTTACGTAACAATGATACCGGTAGTATTTGAGATAATTTGTTGTGACGATGATAGTAATCATGAATATTACTTACATGGAATAGATTAGAGAGGAGAGACAGTTGAATTATTATCATTAACTATAATGTAAGTTATTACAGAATTCTAAAATCGACAATTGTATTGGAAGTATCATTTATTGCGGTACTTAAGAACTTTGTATGGTAATAGCATTATGTGAGATGAATAATATGTGGTTGAAGTACGAATTATAATGGAATAAGCTTAAATAGTAAACCAGAATTAATGATTATATATAGACAGGTTCCCTACCCCAAAATTTACCAAAACACAGATATACTATGGATTTCTCTAAAAATGAACCTGTGCGGGATTCACATTTACTTAAACGCTGGTTAACTGTGATTTAGAGTATGTAAAAATGAACTCATGGGCAACTTTGCCACAAAAGGAATATGCTGACTAGGCTAACACATTCGCGGCTATGCTTGTTGTTACCCAGGGGGTCAGGTCGTAGAGAGAGATTAGCCTTTTTGGTTCCTGTTTAGCAGATGCCTTTATTGAGAGCTGCTTGCCATTTTGGTTTTTGACAAGGATTAAAATAACGTGTCGAACATAACCTATGGAATTCAATATTTAATTATTAAATTTGTCTTTAAGGGTTTACCAGATCTGTCGAACAAGTTATTAGATTGTAACTTCGATCAGATCTTTAAAACAGATCATCAACGATCGCATTATTATATTATCTTTGGAACATATTTCCATCAAACTTTCGTCATTATAAAATGATCAAGTGCACTTTTAAAATACAATATTCTTTAAGCAATATATTACGAATTGTAGGCCTACATTAAATTCGAGCTAAACGATAAAATCTCCATCAGGTAAATTCGAAATCGCATAAAATCTAAATTCCAAATGACAATTCTAAAACGTCACAAAAATCGCTTATAAATCAAAAAATCGATGAAAATCGGAAATTAAACTTCTACCTAACATATCGATGAAAATATCGAATCGAAAAGTAAGAAAATGACAATTCAAAGATTTAGAAAAATGGCATTAAAATACTAAGTTGTCGGATATTCTCAAAAGTTTCTACAATTCTACAAAATAATATTTTAATAATTTAATATTATTATTATTATTATTATTATTATTATTATTATTATTACTGTAAATATTGTCAATTCAAATAACAGTACAGTACGTATGTAGTAAGTTTTAGTTGTAAGTAGGTAGTTAGTTTGTCTATTAGATATATGTCGTTGTTCTATTAGACTGTGGTGTGTGAGTGTGTCTGGTAGCAGTTGCATTGTTTATTAGTTATAGTTCATTGTTTCAGTAGACTGTGATGTGTGAGGGTGCATGTGAGTGGGCCTGTTGACAGACTGTTTTAGTGGTAGTATTTGTTGTTGGTGGAACTTTAGTTTTTTTTTTTTTTTTTTTCATTAGTAGAATTTTGGTATTTAATTGTTAGTACGGTAGAAGGTTAGTATTTTTGTTTAGTAGAATTGCTCTTTACTTATTCTGAAAGGGAGTAGCAGCCTTTCAGAATAAATCAATTCTTTACTAGTCTTATAGACGGTTCAGATATTGATAATATAAGCCAAATAATGGCTACACTGCGTCCTGCTGCACGGCTGAAAGCAACGGGAAACTACAGCCGTATGCTATTCCCGAGGATATGCACCTCTCTATGCATAATTACATGTGATGATGGCCTCCTCCCTTGTAAAATTTCAATCCGGAGGTAAACTAGTCCCCCGTTCGGATCTCCGGGTGGGGACTACTCGAGAGGGGGTTAACATCACAGAAGTGACAAAGAGGAAATCTGACATTCTACGGATCGGAGCGTGGAATGTTAGAAGTCTGCTAGGAAGTGGAAGGTTAGAAAACTTAGAAAGGGAAATGGATAGGTTGAGGTTGGATTTGGTTGGGATTAGTGAAATGCGCTGGCAGGAAGAACAGGACTTTTGGTCAGGAGACTATAGGGTCATTAGCACTAAATCAAACAATGGCCAAGCAGGGGTTGGCCTCATATTGAGTAGGAAACTTGGACAGCGGGTGGAATATTTTGAACAATATAGTGAACGGATTATTGTAGCAAAAATCAATACTAAACCTACCTGCACCACAGTGGTACAAGTCTATATGCCTACCAGTCAAGCTGATGATGAGGATGTTGAAAAGGTCTACGAAGAAATAGACGAAATTCTGAGGTATATCAAGGGTGATGAAAATGTTATAGTAATGGGAGATTGGAATGCTGTGGTAGGAAAAGGGAGAGAAGGGAAAATAGTAGGAGATTTCGGATTAGGTGAAAGGAATGATCGAGGAAGCAGGCTGGTAGAATTCTGCACCGAGCATGAGTTGGTCATAGCTAACACCTTATTCAATAACCACAATAGAAGAATATACACATGGATGAGACCAGGAGATACAGGGCGTTACCAAATCGACTTCATTATGGTCAAGCAGAGGTTTCGAAACCAGATTTTGGATTGTAAAGCATATCCTGGTGCTGACATAAACTCTGACCACAATCTGGTCGTAATGAAATGCAGATTAAAGTTGAAGAAACTGAAGAAAAGTCAAAAGCCAAAAAGGTGGGCAATAGACAGACTGAAAGAGAAGGATGTAAACGAAAGATTCAAGAAGAGTATAAAGGAAGGACTAATGAAAAACCCTAAACAAACTTCAATTGCAGACGAATGGGCACTTTTGAAGAATGAAATAACAAAATCCGCAGAAGAAAACATTGGTAGGAAAGAAAGAATAGGTAGAAAACCGTGGATCACTCAGGATATACTAGAATTGATGGATGAAAGGCGGAAACACAAGAATGTAAGAGATGAGAAGGGGAAAGCAGAATACAGACGTCTGAGAAATGAGGTTAACAAGAAGTGCAAGGAAGCGAAAGAAGAATGGTTGAAAGAGAAATGTGTAGGTATAGAAAATTGTCTGAAATTAGGTAAAGTAGACACAGCTTATCGAAGGATTAAGAATACTTTTGGGGAAAAGAAGACTAAGTGCTGTAATATTAAGGACACAAATGGAAAGCCTCTAACAGATAGGGAAGAAAAGGTTGAGAGATGGAAAGATTACATCGAGAGTTTGTATAAGGGAAAGGAGATTGAGAATCATGTAATGGAAAGGGAGGAGGAAATTGATGAGGATGCGAAAGGAGATTTAATATTGAGATCAGAATTTGATAGAGCTTTGGAGGACTTAAGCAGGAACAAAGCACCAGGCATAGATGATATACCGATTGAGTTGCTACGCTGCATAGGAGATGAAGGTCTGATCAGGTTATTTCACTTGGTGTGTAGGATTTATGAGACAGGTGAGGTACCCCCTGATTTCAAGAAGAATGTAATCATCCCTATACCAAAGAAAGTGGGAGCTGACAGATGTGAAGATTACCGTACAATCAGCTTGATTACTCATGCTTCAAAGATCCTGTCTAGGATAATTTACAAGAGGATTGAAAGCCAGATAGAAACGGAGTTGGGTGAAGACCAGTTTGGTTTCAGGAGAAATGTAGGAACAAGGGAAGCTGTACTAAGTCTTAGGCTGATTTTGGAAGGTAGAATAAGGAAAGATAAGAGAACGTTCATGGCTTTTGTAGACTTAGAAAAGGCTTTTGATAACGTTGATTGGACTAAATTGTTTGACATTTTGAAATCGATTGGAATAAAGTACAGGGATAGGAGGGTGATATACAATCTATACGGAAACCAGACAGCAGTCATTCGAGTTGAAGGACATGAGAGAGAAGCTGGTATTCAGAAAGGTGTAAGGCAAGGCTGCAACTTATCACCCATACTTTTCAATCTTTACATTGAACAAGCAATGAAGGAAATTAGAGAAAAATTTAAAGTGGGAGTGAAGATTCAAGGAGAAATAATTTCAACTCTGAGATTTGCTGATGACATAGTCATCTTGGCCGACAAGCCTGAGGATTTGAATGAGTTTTTGAATGGTATGGACTCCGTCTTACAGAAAGAATTCATGATGAAAATTAATAATTGTAAAACAAAAATACTGGAATGCAGCCGAAATAAATCAGAAACCTCTATGGAGATCAAATTGGCAGGTGAAAAGCTGAAGGAAGTAGAAGACTTCTGTTACTTAGGAAGTAGAATAACCAGTGATGGACGAAGCAAAGAGTATATAAAAAGTAGGTTGGCTCAGGCAAAGAAAGCTTTTCTACAAAAAAGGAATCTGCTGACATCGAATATAGATTTAGGTATTAGGAAGTCATTTTTGAAAGCCTTTGTCTGGAGCGTGGCGCTCTATGGAAGTGAAACTTGGACTATTGGTGCAGCAGAAAAGAGGAGAATAGAAGCATTTGAAATGTGGTGTTACAGGAGAATGATGAAGATCAGATGGGTAGATAGGGTTACAAACATAGAGGTATTAAGACGAGTGGGAGAGGAGAGATGTTTCTGGCGACTGCTAATGAAGAGAAGAGATAGGTTGGTAGGACACATACTAAGACACCCAGGAATAGCAAGCTTAGTTATGGAAGGAAGGGTCGAGGACAAGAAATGTAGGGGTAGACCAAGGTTAGAATATGTTAAACAGATTGCCTCAGATGTAGGGTGTGGTAGTTATGTAGAGATGAAACGATTAGCTCAGGACAGGGAGGCATGGAGAGCTGCATCAAACCAGTCAAAAGACTGAAGACTCAAACAACAACTTTAAGGGTTTAACAGGTGTTGGGAGTCAGAGTTACCGATCCCAAAGTGAGAAGATTGGAGATAAGATGAGAATAAAGTATATGCGAGGGTGTGGTATTCACGGCCCGATGCCCAGCTCCTGATAAATGGAACTCTGCTATGATGTGGAATATAAATGCTCTGGCTTTTATTACAATGTAATTATGAGGAATTTTCCTGTAGAGAGTGTGTGGTAAACTATTTCTAAGATGGAATTGGGTACATTGGAGTTTAAATGGCTGATTTTATGAACTTCGTGAGAAATTGAGGTGATTTTATGTAATTTGTGTAAATTTGGAGATTGGAGATAGGTTTGGTGCAATTTGGAGAGATTTTATGTAATTTGTGTTAAATCAGTGGAATTTTGGAATCATCAGGATAGAGATTGCCGATAAATCTGGAAAATTATAAATTTTGTAGATTTTAAGAATTTTAATAGGTCTCGGGACAATCTAGACCTGTTTTGGTTGTAATAGAACATAAAGGGATCAAGAGAGGTCAACAAAAATGATAATAGAGAGGAGCACGGTGCATGTAAGTGGGATTAAATCTGTTGAATTCGGGTTTGTGTATAAAAACATGCGTTATTATGGTGTCAGGAGTAGTGTATGAATTGGGGGTGGGATTGGAAAAGAAACAGTTTTGATCAAAAGTGAGGGACCATACCAGCATTCGCTTGGAGCAAAAGTAAGAAACCACTCTCAGTATGGTTGCCTATGGGAATCCGCCTCTTTTTATCAGTTTTGATTTAAGTGGACCCTGTTCCACCCTTGGCATAAAATCAGGAATTTTACGATTTACGAAATTTTCTTGGATTTGAAATCATTTTGGTAAATTTTAAGTTAATTTTTAGAATTTCATAATTCTAGGGGGATCTTGGTGCAGTATATTTTTGAGCCATATTGGGGAAATCTGGAGAGAATTGGGTAAAGCTAATGAATTCAATACAGTTTAAGAGGAAAATGACACACTGGAACCCGACGCAAGTAAATGGGATCATGAGTATAGTGTTTGTTGTCCTCCAGGAGGCAGCCATGGCCTTAAGTTAGAAACCATCCCGGCGTTCGCCTAGATTAAAGGCGTAAGGAACCATTTTCAGGACTGCTGAGAAGTGATCCCGGAGCAGAAATAAATACAAACCTTGGCAGAGGTGGGAACAATACTTGAGCCTTGTAGGCTACAGTATTGTCTCAGCGATAACACGTAAATGTTTCAGATTCTGCCTACGTGCATGTTAGTAGATAATATAAGCCGAAGCTGGCACAGGGGCTAGTGGGCAAGATGGCCGCCCCACGCAACCATTCCTATGTTATTCTTACGGAGGGGAGAGTCATAGCTGCCACAGGGGCTAATGGACAAGATGGCCGCCACGCTCTGAGAATGTGCATGACGTCATAGGGAGAGGTCGGCCGTGTAACGTTGATAAATGGAATATTTATTATTTATTTATTATTTATTATTATTTTTAAAATTATTTTTCTTTATATATTGTGCCCGCTGGCCGAAGGTTTCGAGGAGCCACCGGTTTCAAATGACACTTCCGAGACCCTCTTCCAGTTAACACACAAGTATGGGGGACGATACATTCATAGACTGGTGTAGCACAAAAGTCTGCACTCGGGGGTGTCTGGAATTAGTGAGGTTCGATCTTTAACCAGCTCTGAGGAATGCATCGATAACAAAACTAAACAAGAAAAGAGAGGTCAGTCTTAGGTTAAAATCACAAATAAATTTTATTCAGAATAGATCCCTAGCCTAACATGAGAGTTGCAAACGGTTAGTCCGATTCTATTCTGCCCTGAAAGAAATATAAAAAAAATCCTAAACAAGATCTAAATTGCTCTCATGGTCATAATACAAAATTCGACAAAATGAACTAGCTAAGAGAATGGCACTTAAGATCGGCCCTAAGCAATTACATCGAAATAACTTACGGGTGGATCAAACATCAAAAGAATCTACAGCAAAGCAAGACATTTACTTGTTTACAAATACTAGAACATTTACATTTAGTAGCAAGGGGAAAATTTGTCCTATGCTATGATGGTGCCATCTCTAACATTTATCTTTAGAGTTAAGTTTTAGCTAGTCCTATCTATCATTAATTAATAAACGAGATGCGTTTATTACTAAGAAAATCAAGCCATGTGCACAATGTTGCTGAATAAAAAAAACTATGCTAATACAACACAAATGCATACAATAATTCAGCACTCCTATGGTTGTGCAATTGGCACTGCCTACGTACTCGATTTGTTACTGTTTGTAACAAACAGTCATAGTGTCAAAGTGTTAAGAAAATAGAAAATATAGGAAAGCCTGCAAATGCAATAGTAATTAAACAATTATATCGACTCATATTGCTACTAATCTGATGTGTTTGCTTCAGTTATCACATCACCAATTAGTGGTCGACTAATCATGTGAAAATGTATCAAAATGTATCTACAATAGCTTATCAATATCTAAGTGTTAACATTTGGTCCATAAAAATAATTTATTTTTAATGTTTATAAATTTTATTTAGGTTCAGGGGAATTTATAAGATTTGTTAGTTTTCAAACCCCTATTTTTGATTATTAAAGTTTCACACAATTATTTATTCCTGACAGTATTTTTGTTAAGTTTATGGACCTTTAAAAGCGTTCAGTGTATTCAGGTAACGTTTGTATCCAACTTAAGCAAATAACTCAATAGTTCAATAGTTTACGAGACACCCTGTGTCTTCACCAATATTTCATCGCACTTATTAGACATCCTATGTCTTCACCAATTACATTACTCTTATTTCGGATCCATTCATCCAGGCGCTTTCGGTTTTGGTACGACATTAGTTAGTTCATTACCACCGATATAACCACAATAACAATGTCGGAGGTATTCATCCACCGTCACGACCCATATAATACTCTTAATTTACAAAAGTGTGGAATACTAATTGATACACGTTGGAATTGCTGGTAATAAAGATTATGTGTACAAAAAAACATCCTGACAACGCTTGAAATAAACATGAAGGTTTCTGATACAAGCTAACTGTGTGTGTGCGTTTATAAAATTGCCTCTTCCCTGAAAAAATCGGACCTGCGTTCATTTGGTTACAAAATACAATTGCATTCATTGCCTGTGTGGCTTCCTTTAAATACATAAATCTGTTTTCAAGTATTGATCTGGCCAATAAATGTGAATAACTGAACTCAGCATTCCACTTGTAATAATGTCAAGAATCTCACAGCCTTCTAAAACAAAATATTAATCCACTGCCTAGAATCGAGTGTGCTGTGTAGTGAACTTGGCTCGTAACCTTGGCCTTGATTTAACATTGTCAAACTAGTTTATTTGTCATCAGCCTGACAAAAATAAAAGTTGATAATACCTGTTTTAAATGATGCGAATGAGCATTGAAAATCCAGCCTTCCTGGCGTATATAAATGTTTAATAAACTATTAATTTCCACACGCATCTTATAATTAGCTACCTGCATTGTGCACTAAATAAATGAAACAAAAATAACCTAAGTCTACTGTTTTCCAACTCTTACAATACGCTATAAACATTTGATCTGACTTACAGATTTAGCGTCACTTGGTTCCAGTCCCGCCATGAGATGTTGTATGCGGTCTCGTGTATGGCTTTAGGTTACCATTTCATTGTGTCTGGACATCCTCCGTCGCCAATTCCCCACCAACGCTAACATTACAATAATGATAAACCAGCAGATCTTCAGATACAACTCCAACCACGCGATGGCATGTGATTGCTAAAGATTTAGATTAATGCATGTAACATTTTTTTATTTTTACATTTTAAATTTTAGATTTAATTTTTTAATATTTTGTTTAGTTTTTATATTTTAAATTTTATATCTTAAGATTTTACATTTTTTGATTTCAGATTTTTAGATTTTACATTTTTAGATTTTTACATTTTAAAATTAAGGTTTTATATTTTACATTTTTGATTTTGTGAAATAGACTAAACTACAAGGTCAATGACCTAATATTTTA
Organism: Meconema thalassinum; assembly: GCA_946902985.2. Lineage (NCBI taxonomy): Eukaryota > Metazoa > Arthropoda > Insecta > Orthoptera > Tettigoniidae > Meconema > Meconema thalassinum. The sequence continues at coordinate 1,524,343,519 of OX336389.2, read as the reverse complement.
TCTTAAAATTTTGTTTATTAACTTATACATTTTTATTATATTTAATATTCAATTTATTATTTTAAACACAGGGCTAATGCGCAAAATTGCCACTGCACGCAAACACATACACATATGGCATGCTAACCTAACCTAACCTAACCTAACCTCAGTTCACCTAACAAAAACATGACCTCACCTAACTTCACCTAACCTAACTTCACCTAACATAACTTCACCTAATCGAACCTAAGCTAACCTAACCTAACTTAACTTAAGCCAGAGGCTAATGCTCATACCCAAAGTATATAGGGGCACACGCGACATGCTAGTCTTCTAGACAGTAAGGTAAAGCTAACACCTGCAATGTGGCTACTGTGCAAGATGTTCACTACGCACAATAAACTTAGGATTACAAACTCAGTTAAGTTTTTAAACGTATTTTTTATTGATATTTCTACTTTTCCTAGGGTACCTTAGGCTACCTAGTTTTAGCAATTTCTTAAGAATACTAGAGGTTAACAGTTTGGATTAGGAGTGGGGGAGGTGGGTAGTAATGAAAAAAAATACAAGCAGTGTCCATACAATAGTTTTATTCATTTTAAGTACATTTACAATATTTACACATAATATTTATTTTTTGTTATAAATTGTTCAGTTTGGTTTATTTTTTTATTTCTATTTTTTTTCTTGAGTATGAATACCATTTTCCCCTTTGCTTGTTATAGTTCTTAAACACAAGGCTTGTTGTAGATACTTTTAAAACAATGTCCATTGACTGTAGTTTTAAAATACAGGGGAAGCCTCAAAGGTTTAATAGACGTAAAAACCTCATTCTCTTCTTTTTAATCATCATCACCATGAGCATCATAATCATCATCTTTATCACTATCATTGTAATCACAATCATTATCCTCAACATCACTAAAACTATCAAATTACTCTTGGTCCTTTTCCACAGGGACCCCTTCCATAGTCTGTGTTGAATTTGATAGTGTTGAGGGTTCGTTGGACATTGACAACTGTCCTAACATGACTCTTTGAGCACATGTTAAGTGCTTATGAGAAAACGCTCCACAATCTTGAGCAGCAATATCGTTTTCTTGAAATTGCTTTTTAGCATTTTGATGATTGTTTGTAAACAGCAACCGTAGTTCGTTTGGAAAACTACATTGATGAACGCTCACACTTAAAACCGTTCCATTTTTACTTTTCAGATTGCCCCGACATTTTGTTGACTTCTCTTTTGAGCATCGACAGAATGTTATTCCATTCACATTCTGGCAATTACAGTAATTAAAGTAGCCTTGATAGAGTGTACGTTGGCTACCTTTGTTGGTTGTAGTAAGTTCCATAGTAGTAACTGACCTGTCGGTATGATGTGCACACTACAAATGCTACAACAGTTCTGGTGATGGAGTGACGATATTCTAACTAAGGGTTGTCTAATTGCCCTAGTCAAGGCTAACAGCTGCTTACTGCGTTTGGCAAGGCCGTAGACTGGCGGCTGAGACGGGTTTTCATGATGTGAACTCCATAAGAGGAAGTAGTCAACTGATTGTATTCTTGCTAATGGTCCTCTAATATACCCTAGTCAATGCTAACAGCTGCTTATGTGTGGCTTATGTATTACTTATATGTTGTCTTAAGTATTGGTATATATATAGACTTTTATGTTGGCTTTTGTTTTGGATTTGTGTTGGCATTTTATGTTGGCTAATGTATTGGTATTTGAATTGGCTTTTGTGTTGGCTTTTGTGTTGGCTTTTGTGTTGGCTTACGTATTGGTTTTTGTATAGACTTTTGTGTAAGTTATTATGCTGGCTTTTTTATAGGTTTTTATGTTGGCTTATACGTTGTCTTACATATTGTCTCATATGTTGGCTTATATATTGGCTTTTGCTTTTTCTTTGTTGTTGGCTTTTATGTATTGACTTTGGTATAGGCTTTTATGTCGGATTGTGTGTTATTTTTTATGTAGGCTTTTGTGTTGGCTAATGTATTGCTTTAGTGTTGGATTTTGAGTTGGCTTTTTATGTTGGCTTATGGATTGGATTTTGTATTGGTTTTATGTTAGCTTTTGTGTTGGCTTTCTTGTTGGCTTATGTATTGGCTTTTGTGTTGGCTTATGTATTGCATTTGTGTTTTGGCTTTTGAGTTGGCTTTTTATGTTGGCTTATGTATTGGTTTTTGTATTGGCTTTTATGAATTGCCCTTTGTATAGGCTTTTATATCGGCTTTTACCTTGAATATGTATTCACTCATATGTTGGCTTAGATATTGGCTTTTGTTTTCTCTTTTGTGTTGGCTTTTATGTATTGGCATTTGTATAGACATTTATGTCGGATTTTGTTCTGGCTTTTGATTTTGCTTTTGCGTTGGCTTATGTGTTCGCTTTTGTTATTGCTTTTGAGTTGGCTTATGTATTGGCTTTTTTGTTGGCTTATTTATTGGCGTTTTTGTTGGCTTTTGTATTGGCATTTGTATTGTCTTTTATGAATTGGCTTTTTATAGGCTTTTATGTTGGCTTATATGTTGACTTATATATTGAGCCCGTGTGAGCTCATCTTCCGCTGATATTTTCTGTGAGAGAATGTGTGAGTGTTTTGCCACTGCATAGAACGCATCCAGAATCCAGCATGAGCTATGTCTTGATATTAACTGTTCTGTTGACTTTGGAAAATAATAATGTATTTTTCCAAATATTTTTGCTGAGCATATTTTTTGCATTTTTTCATTCTTCAAGATTCAGGATTTATAACTACGTATTTCTGTATCAATTTAACACATTGATGTTTATTTTAATCTTTTCGGTAAACCTAATTCCTTCGCAGAAATGCGAACTGGACTTAATTAGTCGCTCAACGACTAGAGTACATCCTTGAACTCGGAGTGCCTATCCGGCGTTCAGCACAGCACGTTTGGAGATCGTCCAAGTCGGACGTGTTACAGATAGGGCCTGTCCACATTTGTGAGGAATAGTAAAGTTATATTCTACGTGAATTCTATTCTGTGAGCTCGACAAAGTGCGCTGAAATATAATTCAACACACCACGTTTGGAGATCGTCCAAGTAGGACTCAGTACAGTTAGGGTCTGTAGAACCTGTAGTGAAAGTTCACTCTTTGAGTGAGGGTGACTGCATCGTGAAGCATCGTATTTGAACAAGCACTTTTTGTGTGCTGACTGTCAAAGAAACACATTAGTTGCGTGTGGATTATCTACTACAGTGAATCATTTTGTGAAATATCAATTTGTAACATTTTTGAGCCAGCACGTGGAACACCACATTTCGGCCACGAGGCTGAACTTATTCTAAGTCCACGAGGTGTGGAAATAATCTTAAATGACCAGTGAATGTTGAACTGTACGATTGGAAACCACGCTATTGCAAAGCAGAGTAACGCCGCAAGTAGTGCGAGTTTTATAACATTTCGATCGCTGTGATATCCGAAGATATTACTAAAATATATAAATTCAGTGTGCTGATAGCACATGCGTATCGTAGAGCCTGTGAGCAGACCAGTGAAGGCCATTTTTGAATATTGCTTGCAATAGAATCTGTGAAATACGAGTGATTAATCAACGAGACATCTGTAACTGCAACGAACAAGTGTTTATTATCTCATCACCTACGTCGATGATGTTCAACATGGCTTAAACCAACCATGTTGAGGGAGATGTCCTGGGTTAACGCTGCATCATGATCTGGAGCCCGCAAACCGTGAGGAACATGGATACCACCTGGAATCCGTGAGAAGAACCGCCACCATGAGGAGAATACGAATCGATAGGAGACAACGAGAACGTAGTAAATGGTCAGGAAGAGGATTAGACCAGGGTGGATAGTCTAGGATGAATTTATCCCTCCTGTTATCCAGAAGTTCCATACCCCTCAAATCTTGCCAGAATGAGGGTGTTTGCCGGTCCTGTGAGTTCTGTATTTCCTTCTCTTGTGCGAGGTCTTTATTTGGTAGATATAACTTAGTAATCAACCAAACTCTTTGATAACCAATTAGGTAGGATTTGTTGTTTTGCTCTATCATGTGTCTTTAACTCCAGAACTGTTCTTGACTTGTGAGACACCGTGTATTTGGATTTATTCCATTGGTGCATTACCTATGGACGTGTTACACGTAAATTCCGAGAGCTCATTAATCTTGGCATAGCTGTTGAGCTTAGACTGAGTGTAATTGGATGTCAGTCATCCGTGTGATATTATTGAGACACCCTGTTCTCTTATTTTATTTATTACGCTACTGTTTAGAGCCTCGTATCATTTGGTTTAGTCGACAGTTTCTACCACTTTTATTAATGTATTTATTTAGGCATTGTGGATCTCTGAAGCCACAATATTCTCAGTTAGAACTAATGTAGGTGTTGTCGTATGAAGGTGTACCTTCTAGTGGACTGTATAGGCGCATAAATCATACGGAAGGCAGCTTATTCAAATATATATTCATATTAATAACAGGAACACAAACACAACACTACACGACATGATAGCTGCACATTGTTAAAGATACAGAGGATAGAAACAAGTCAATGATAAAAGACAAGTTCACAAAGAGAATACACACCGTCTTGTGGTGAGATATGGAACTAAAATAAAGGTAACTGATGAGAGCTGAACATTCTTTCACCTCTTGATTGAATATCAATCAAAATAATTGGAACTGAAACAATGCATAAAACAGAGAACAATATAAAATGGTATTAATTCTTGAATATTACTCCACTGGATGTGGGCGAAGTTTTACTAGGGATCTCTTGAGTTCTCCATTGATAGTCCTTACAGTTGCCACACGAACCATTCCATCTAGTCCTGGATGAAGTTCTGTCACGACTGCTCACCTCCATTTTAACGGACGTAAGTTGTCATCCTTGAATGCGACTACAACTCCAATTTGAAGATTGATCTGGTTGTCTCTCCATTTGGTCCTGTGTTGAAGTTGAGTGGGATAATCCTTATGCCATCTATTCCATAAATGTTGAACTAGATGTTGGTTCTTTTCCACAGGTTCAACCTATTAGAAGGCATTTTGGTCAGGTCGAGATATGGGATTGCAGTTAAACTCTTGCCGACCAGAAAGTGACTTGGAGTTAATGCTGTGGGATCAGACGGATCGGACGAAAGATTTGTAATTAGTCTGGAATTTAAGCAGGCTTCAATTTGAGTTAGTACGGTATACAATTCTTCAAACGTCAGCGCGCAAGACTGATTTAATTCCAGCCTCCCATATGCCACCAAAGAGAGGAGATTGTGGTGGTATGAAGTTCTATTTGATTCCTTTGTTGGCCATATCACTGGTGATATATTCTTGAACCTTGTTGGTTGTCATGAAATTGTGAAGTTTTTGAAGTTCCTTATCAGCTCCTAAAAAGGTAGTTTCATTGTCACTGTAGATGTCTGCTGGCTTTCCTCTTCTTTCAACAAGACGACGTAATGCAGCTAAGAATGATTCAGTAGTGAGGTCATTGCCTAATTCAATGTGGATTTCCTTTGAAGTGAAGCAAACAAAAAATGCTATATATGCCTTAATTCTCACGTAACTTTTTGTTGTTGTTAGGACGCAAAAGAATTGGTCCTCCGTAATCAATTCCACAAACGTTGAAAGGTGGTACTGGTTGAACTCTAGGTTTAGGATAATCAGCCATGATTTTCCTCACTGCAATTCCCATTAATCTCTAACATCTCGCACACTTATGTATCAGGTGTTTTATCACGTTTCTGCCATTTGGAATCTAATAATTCTCACGAACTGTGGAAAGTAACAGGTCAGGTCCTGCGTAGATGCTGTAGATGTGCATGCCGAATTATGAGTTTTGAAATATAATGCTTGGGTGGTAGTACGATCTGATGTTTGTTGGAGAATGGAAGTGATGCATTCACTAATTTACCTCCAAGTCTAATTATGTCATTGCGTAAAAAAGGACACAGAGTGCGTAAAAAAGGACACAGAGTTCTCATCTGACTTTTCTAAGACAACTCCAGTAGATCTGAGTTTTGAAATATCCTCGCCGAAGGCTTCATTCTGCGATAATCGAATGCAAGTTTCTAGTGATCTTTGTAGTTCATGAACAGTAAGTGGTCCTATATTTATGTCCTTAGGGTTTTAGACATTGTGAACGAATCTGTAGCAGTACGAAACAACTCTTTGAAGCCTTATTAATGATGATAATTTAAGAATAATGCTGTCAGACTGATTGATTACAAGAACGGTTTTACTTGTTGCTGCTCTAATACTGATGGTGAAGTCTCTTTAACATGCCTTGATTGAGGTCATTCAGATAAAGGTGCTGATAACCACTGTGGTCCTCCCACCAAAGTGTCAATGATTTTAAATTATGTGCACTAACACCTCGGGTTATGAAGTCAGCTGGGTTGTGTTGTGACTGAACGTGGTGCCAATTTTCAATCTCTGTTAGTTTTTGAATCTGAGCTACTCTGTTGCCTACAAACGTATTTCATTGAAACACTGGTGCCGCTTACCCTGAGAGTACTATCTTTGAGTCTGTCCAGTGGTAGGTTTCATTAATGTCTAAGTTTAACGCTTTCATAGTTTTCTTCAATAACTGGGCCAGTAAGGTTGCGCCAAGAAGTTCTAATCGAGGGAGTGTTAGCTTCCTTACTGGGCCGACTATGGATTTAAAGCAAAGCAATCGAATCTGAGTTTCACCATGTTGATTTACCGAGCGAATGTAAATGCATGCACCATAGGGTCGTTCTGAAGCATCGCTGAAACCGTGAATTTGAATGTTTATGAGTTTGCCCTTGATTGTTACTAAACGATCAGCTTGAATGCTATTGATATACGTCAGCTGATTTTCTAACTTGATCCACTCCAATCTTAAATCATCGGTCAATAATGGATCCCAATATATGTGCTTTAACCACAGGTTCAGCAGAAACAACTTGTATTGAATTACCGAAGCACTGACGAGGCCTAAGGTGCTACAACTGATAATCTAGTACGCTTTGTCATTTGGTTGGTCTTAATATGACTGATTTTTGTTTCTATGATCAGTTTATCAGCACTGAGGTGCCATGATAATCCTAAGGTTTGTACAGTGCTCTTGCCATCAAATTGGAAAGGTAATGTCTTGTATTTATTTGAATGTGGATGTGTTTCAAGAAGATCTGGATGATTGAAGCACCATTTCTTGACGGGGAATGTCCCTTTCTTGAGTAGTGCGATTAATTCCTTCTGTATTTGTAACACTTCGGTGACACATGAAGAACCACTTAGGAAATCGTCTACATAAAAATCTCTCTGAACGACTTGGGCTGCTGCTGGGTAGGAATTATCTTCTTCTTCTGCCAGCTGGGTTGCTGAAAATGGAGCTGATGCTGTACCATAAGTTACTGTCTGTAGTTCCTAGGCTTTCAATGATTCTTCATGAGAATTTCTTCATCATATTCGTTGCAATTTTGCCTTGTGCATTCTAATCTGTCTATACATCTTTGTGATGTCAGCTGTAAATGCAATTTGTTGGGTTCTGAAGCGAAGTGTGATCGAATATAAATCTTGTTGCACAGTTGGTACTACCATGAGCATGATATTCAATGAGACCCCGATGGATGATTTTGCTGAACCATCAAAAACAACTCTTGTGGCAGTTGTAGTGCTATCTGGTTTGAATACTGCATGATGTGGAAGATAGTAACACCCGGTGTTGTTGGTGTCTGTGGTGGTTACTTCCGTCATATGACCTATATCTTTGTATTCTGTCATAAATTGTGTATATTCTCTGTATAATTCAGGCTGTTTCTGAAATTTCTGCTCTAATAGTTGAAACCTTTGCCTAGCTTGTTCATTAGAATTTCACAATTAATTTGAAGGTTTTCCTTGAATAGAAGTCTTACTCTGAATCTGCCATCTCTATCCCTTGTGGTAGTGTTGTTCAAATGCTGCATGCACTTTTGCTCCTCTGCTGTTCTTGGTTTAATGTCTAATTCCTCAATTTCCCAAAATTTTCGTAGTTGATGATCGAGTGTTTCTTCTGTTTCGATAAAGAATGAATTTACTTGTGTTATTACTGATATAATTCTCCTGACAACAGTTTCCAGAGATTACCCATCCCAATTGAGTGTTTTGTAGTACCTTCGCGTTGTTTACGATCTGTCTTCAGGATATTGTAGAACAATTCTGCACCAATTATTATATCAACATTTCCTGGATGGTAGAAATGTTGATCTGCCAATGTAATGTTGCTCGGAATATTCCACAATTTATAATCTAGTTGGATTGAAGGCATTAGACCGGTCATTCTAGGAACAATGAAACACTTCATTTTGGCCTTGAATGGATTGCCATTGAATGAATTTCAATCTCTACACTGTGTTTCATGGTGGATGAAGCATTGTTAATTCCTAAAATTGCTGTGGTTTCCTCATTGCGTTTAACTTGAGTTTGTTAGTAACATCTTCTGTGATTAAGTGTGCTTGACTGCCACAATCAAGAAGAGATGTAACCTTGTGTAATGTGCCATTATTATCTCGTACTTTCACAACATCGGTTGTGAGTAGGATATAAGGCTTATTGACGGTGTGATTGTGTTCGTATGTATACTCGCAATGGTTACTCAATCTGAGGTAGGTTGATTGACACGTCTCTTACTGCTAGTGTCCTCATGCGACAATGAATTGTGTTTTCTATCACATTTATGACAATTACTTGAATTACATTGCTTTGTTGAGTGTCGTTGATTCAGACAATTAAATAAAAGCCGTTTTCAAGTACACACTGAGATCTCTGCCGAGGGCTTAATTCTAGAAATTTAGGGCATGCAAACAGTCCTGCCTTATGCTCTTGATGGCAAACTGGTTTTGAACACATGTTACATGAGAATAGGCTGGTGCTTTAATCCTGACTGTACTGGGTTTACTAGCTTGTGATTTGGTTGGAACGTTGATGTTGTTTTGAATGTTTTCAAGTGACAAGCATTGTTCTTCTAGAAACTTAAGTAACTGTTGAAGAGAAGGAATTTCTGTTGGGCTTGTCGCTAATTCCCAACTTTTCCTGGTATTTACATCAATTCGATCAAGTACATGCTGTGTTAAAATTATTTCTTCTAAGGGATGATCTAATGATATTACCTTGAGAGCTTGTAGGTTGCTATTGAATGTATTGATGAATTCCCTAAGATCACTGGGCGATTCATTTTGCACAGGCCAAATATTCAAGTTTTCCCAGATGAACTTTGACGTTATAGCTTTCTTATGTTGAAATCTACTGCAAAGCAATTCCCAGGCTATATTGTAATTGCCTTCAGTAGTTGGAAGATGTTGTATTAATAGTTTGGCACTGCCTTGAACTGAACTAAGGAAATAGTGAAACTTTTGAATTGTTCCCAAACTATCATTGTTATGTACAAGCAATTTGTAATTATCAGCAAATGGGATCCAATGTTCATTATTCCCACTGAATGTAGGAAGTTTAATTGTTGGTAGTTTTATATTCGTGACTTCATTTACACTATTGGAATTTGAAGTCAATGGACTACCCACTGGTACTGCCTTGATCAGGAAATAGCAAGCCGTTGATTTTTGCCTTTAGTGAATACAAGGTTGTTTCCACTTCTTCCCTATCTTCAGAACGATCTGAATTAATATCTCCTATTTCAAGTTCTGTTTGAACTATGTCATATTTTGTTTCGAGTTCCATGGTTGCATCGTACCTAACCCTCAATTCGTGCAAATTAATGTTGGTTTCTTGATTGAGTTGTTCAACGTAGATTTTAATTCTTGTCATTCTACTCTTTAAGCTTCCACGTTCTCTAATATGTTTGCTTATTTGATCTTGATCCATTATAATGCTGCATAGTCTAAGTACACAAAGGACGGAGGTGATCTGACCTGTTATATTTGCTTCCTGCTTGCTGAAATCACTTCCATCCGTGCCCGTGATAGACCCAAAAATGTTGTGGTATGACGGTGTACCTTCTAGTGGACTGTGTAGGCGCATAAATCATACGGAAGGCAGCTTATTCAAATATATATTCATATTAATAACAGGAACACAAACACAACACTACACGGCATGATGGCTGCACATTGTTAAATATACATAGAACACAAACAAGTCAATGATAAAAGACCAGTTCACAAAGAGAATACACACCATCTTTTGGTGAAATATGGAACTAAAATAAAGATAACTGATGAGAGCTGAACAGTAGGTTTATAGTAATGTTACCAGATTAGCATCGAACCCTGTATACTACGCATCAGTTTAAAACAACCCAGTGTTGGAAGAGGTTGTGTATTTTGTTTTAATTTGTGTCCAGGCAGTTGACACGTAAACAATTGTAAAGAGCAGAATTTGTCAATATCACAGAGTGACAAATCTGTCAAGCCAAAGCAGTTAAGAGAGTGTATTATTATATTTCATTTTATTGTGTTTGCTGCGTCAAACAACTTATTTCACAGTACTGCGTATATTCAGACATTACTAAATCTCATAGCTATTGAATCATAAGAGTAATACGTGTACGATTCACATATTGGGACTGAATAATGTGAATTCTTGCCAGAATGAGTGAACTATTTATCTGCCAAACAAAGAATGACTTTGTGTGCAGTTACAAGCACCTGTAAAACGAGTTATTGTTACGCAGAAACCACCGCGCTACAAGCGAGATGGACTATTCATTATTTTAGACGTATTCTGATGTCACGTAACTGTTTGGAGAGTGTATTCTTGACCACGGTCAAGGTTAGCAGCTTATATGTAGGCCACCAGCTGTTTTGAATGTTTTATAATACGGATGACCACCGTGTTATATTTTAGATCGCAATTTGAGCGACACATTGGAAAGATGTTATTTCATGAATGTTAGGAATAATGAAAGGTTTAACCAATATATTTATTGACCATGATGACAGCCTGTATCAAGATAGTTAATTGATGTTATTGTAGTGCCCTTGGGGAGCACTGTCGTTTAGATTGATATCTACGACCAGTATTGTTGTGATTGCCGGAGAGTGCTGAAGTGTCTGCAGGACCCATCCGAGGCTAGTGTGATGCAAGCTGTGCGCTGCTACTAGCTTGTGTTATTGTTCTGCCTAGCCTGTGTTAGCTCGTGCCGTTGTTGTGACTGGAAGTCAATGTTGTTGTGATGATCTCAGAGGAGACTCACTGTATTTAGCCTGCGTATCATGGATTATCAGTATTCGTCATAAACCTACTAGGAAACCTAAATCCACGAATATAATTCATGAAACCAAATTTCTCTAAATTGATTAACCTAATTAATGATTGTTGAATTAATTTAAGCTTGAACCTACATTTTCTCGCTTGCTGATGCCATGAGTTGAATCATTTCCCAGAGGAAGTGACTGTTAGACTAGCTGACACTTATTGGACGACGGAGTAGCGACCGGACCAAAAGTTCGCAATTGTTGGGGCGCGATACTCATGTAGCGTAAGACGTAGTCTTTACTACGCATTTGCCAACGTAATTCACACATACTCAGATGACAATTGATTGCAAACAGCATTTAAATTTGTGCAGGAAGGCTATATAATCAGATAAGATATGTGTCTAGTGCCTTATTTATATATTTATTCCCATTGATCCCGTATTATTGTTGTATACTTGTTGTTATTGGACCTTATTTTTTATTGATAGACATTGGTTGTCATATTAGCTTTTGCAGTAATTCTTTGTTTACGGACGCCCTTCGCCGTAATTTTCTTCATGACAGGACTTAGCTAAATTAATGTAATAAAAATATAAAAAAGGAAGTGGTACCATCATATCTTTGGCCTTGTTTTGCTATCATGTTAAATGTAAATTCCGATCTTAGTCAATTATTTATAATTGCGTAGGGATTACCTTACGTGCCACATTCCAAGCTTTGTTGCTGTTGCTTACACTTTTGTATCAAAGGTCTTTCGGCAGGGTTTTAACCTAGCATCAGTTAGGGCCCTGATCAATTTATTTATGTTTTGTTTATTAGCTTTGCGGATTAGCAACAACAAACCCTCCGAAGTAGGATAGGGGTTCGTTTAATTGAATAAACATGTTCACGAGATTTTACATAAGCCTGTTGTTATCATTTATTTAGCTTTGTGTGAGAGGGTGTACTTCTTTGGCTGTCTATGACATTTCCTCCATGAATGGACCTGATACCCAGGGACCATAGTACTACGCTAGCCTTAAAGTAGTGCATCCGATCCTCTCAGATCATGTGTTTGACAGATGGGACTGTCTGGACTACCATTTCGGTTGTTGGTAACCCCGGCAAACTCCTCTGACGGGCAGAGTATTGACTCATATGTTGGCTTATATATTGGCTTTTGTGATCGCTTTTATATATTGGCTTTTGTGTTGGCCTTTATGTAGGTTTGTATGCTGGCTTTTGTGTTGGCTTTTGAGTTGGCTTATGTGTTGAATTTTCTTTTGGCTGTTTGTTGGATTGTGTGTTGGCTTACGTATTGGCTTTTGTGTTGGCGATGTATGTTGGCTAATGTATTGGTTTATATGTAGACTTGTGTGTTGGCTTTTGTGTTGGCTTTTTATGTTGGCTTATGTATCGGCTTTTATGTTTGCTTTTGTGTTGGCTTATGTATTGGCTTATGTGTTGGCTTTTATGAATTGGCTTTTGTATAGGCTTTTATGTTGGCTTATATGTTGACTTACGTATTGACTCATACGTTGGCTTAAATATTGGTTTTTGTGTTGGCTTTTGTGTTGGCTTTTATGTATTGGGTTTTGTATCGGCATTTATGTCGTCTTTCGAGCTGGCTTTTCTGTAGGCTTTTGCGTTGGCTTATATATTGTTTTTGTTGGTTTTTGTGTTGGTTTATATACTGTATTGGCGTTATGTTGGCTTTTGTGTTGGCTTTTTCGTTGGCTTATATATTGGATTTTATGTTGGCTTTTGTGTTGGCTTATGTATTGGCTTTTGTGTTGGCTTTTATGTATTTGCTTTTGTATTGGTTTTTGTGTTGGCTTCTGTGTTGACTTTTATGTTGGCTTTTGTGTTGGTTTATAAATTGGCTTTTGTGTTAGCTTTTGTGTTGTCTTATATATTGGCTTTTTTGTTTTCTTTCGTTTTGGCTTATATATTGGCTTTTGTGTTGGCTTATTTGACAAGTTATCTTTGTACATGCATTTAGTGGATTTTTCTCTTCGTCTTGGAACGTATCTCAGCCTTTTCTATGGCAGCATATTGCTTACCGCCATGGTTGTAAGCAACAACAACAACACACCAAAATACCAAAAATCCAAAGTACTCTACGGTTAATTTTGACTTTCAACTCTTACACTAACCGCTATCCCATCGCCTATTCAAAAACTTTATATTTTTTACATTTTTCAAAAAAGTTAAATTGGGAAAGTAGGCTACCGGTATATGTTTAAACTAAAAATCATATAAAGTCATAATGTTAACTCCTACACCTACCTCTATCCCACTCTCAGTCAAAATATAATAAAGTTTTATTTTCAAAAAAATATTTTAAAAACTGGTTATATTTCTAAAATAAGGCATTTCACAAAAAAGGTGTTTTGATGTAATTGAATATTCTCTACCCCCTTTACCTGAAAACCAACTCCCAGGTGTCTAGGACAATAAAAATGTAATTTTAGAAGTGGTCCATATTTCCAAAATTAGGAATTTTACAAAAAGGTTTGTTTGGCATAAATGAATGATTTTTATCCCCTTTAATTTTGAAAATGGACTGTATTTTTCAAAAACGTTTATTTGACGTTAATCAATGGTTTTTACCCCCTCAACCCCCAAACTAGGTTTCAAGTCTCTAGGACAAAACATTAGTAGGGGATTAGTACAGATTCTGCCCCTCAGGCAAGTAAGATTTATCGATAACTCGCGAACCCATCATCGAAAGGGCGTCAATCTGAGTCATTTTAAAACTCATATGCCCAAGCCAGCACAAAAGCGAACACAAAATCCTATGCTAAAGCCAACACATAAGCCAGTAAATAAGCCCACAAAAAAGCCAACCCAAAGCCTACACAAAAGCCAACAAAAAAGCCAATACAAAAAACCAATACATAATCCAACAAAAAAATTTCAACGCAAAAGCCAACTCAAAAGTCTACATATAAACCAATACATAGCCAAAATAAAAAGCCAACACGAAAGCCAACACAAAAGCCAATACATAAGCCTACAAAAATCCAACACAAAACCCAAAACAAAAGCCAATACAAAAACCAAAACATATGCCAACATAAAGAGCCAACACAAAAGCCAACACAATTGCCAATACACAAGTCAACACAAAATCCACCACATTAACCAACACAAAAGCCAAAAAAATTCAACACAACCGCCGACATAAATGCCTATACAAAAGCCAGAACATATAAGCCAACACAAAAAATCAATATATAAGCCAGTATATGAGTCAATACCTAAGTCAACATATAAGACACCATAAAAGCCTATACAAAAGACAATTCATAAAATCCAACACAAAAGCCAATACGAAAGCCAATACAAAAGCCAACCCAAAGCCAACACAAAAGCCAACATAAAAGCCAATACAAAAACCAATATATAAGCCAACATAAAAACCAACAAAAAAGCCAACACAAAAGCCAATACATAAGCCAAGTCAAAAGCCAACACAAAAGCCAACACATAAGCCTACACAAAAGCCAACAGAAAAGCCAACACAAAAGCCAGCATAAAAGCCAACACAAAATTCTACACATAAACCAATTCATAAGCCAACATATGAGCCAATACAAAAGACAAGACAAAAGCCAACATAAAAGCCAACGCATAAGCCAACATGTCAGCCAACACAAAAGCCAATACATACGCCCAGCACTTAAACCAACACAAAAGCCAATATATAAAACAACACAAAAGCCAATTTATAAGCCAACACAAAAGCCAATACAAATGCCAATACATACGCCAACACAAAAGCCAATACAAAATCCAACACAAAAGCAAATACATAAGCCAACAAAAAGCCAACACAAAAGCCAATACAGAATCCAATACATAAGCCAACATAAAAAGCAACACAAAAGCCAATACAAAATCTACATATAAACCAATACATATGCCAACATGAAAAGCCAACAAAAAAGCCAACACAAATGTCAACACAAAAGCCAACCCAAAAGCCAACACATAAGCCAACACAAAAGCCACACAAAAGACAACACAAAAGCCAGCATAAAAGCCAACACAAAAGTCTACAAATAAACCAATACATAAGCCAACACAAAACCCAAAGACAAAATCCAACATAAAATCCTAGACAAAAACCAATACATAATCCAACATAAAAAGCCAACACAAAAGCCAACATGTAAGTCAACACATAAGCCAACACATAGGCAGCTGTTAGCATTGACTTGGGTATATTAGAGGACCATTAGCAAGAATACATTCATTTGACAGCTACCTCTCACTGTGATCACATCGTGAAAGACCGTCTCACCCACCAGTCTACAGCCTTATCCTAAGCATGAAGCAGCTGATAGCCTTGTGTAGGGTATATTAGAGGACCCTTAGCTAGAATATCGTCACTCCATCACCAGAACTGTTGTAACCATTGTATTGTGCACATCATACCGACAGGTAAGTTACTACTATGGAACTTTCTACAACCAACAAAGTTATCCAACATGCACACTAACAAGGCTAATTTTATAACTATAATTGTCAGAATGTGAATGGAATAGTATTCTGGCGATGCTCAAAAGGGAGGTCAACAAAATGTCGAGGCAATCTGAAAAGTAAAAATGGAAAGGTTTTAATTGGGAGTGTTCTTCAATGTAGTGCTCCAAACAAACTACGGTTGCTGTTCACAAATCATCATCAAAATGCTAAAAAGCAAGTTCAAGAAAACTATATTGCTGCTCAAGTTTGTGCAGTGTTTGTTCATAAGCACTTATCATGTCCTCAAAAAGTCATGTTAGAACAGTTGTCAACGTCCAACGAACCCTCAACACTATCAAATTCAACACAGACTATGGAAGAGGTCCCTGTGGAAAAGGACCAAGAGTAATTCGATAGTTTTAGTGATGTTGAGTATAATGATTTTGATTATAATAATAGTGTTAAAAATGATGATTGTGATTACAATGATAGTGATAAAGATGATGATTATGATGATGATGATGATGATGATGATTAAAAAGAAGAGTATGAGGATATTATGTCTATAAAACTTTTGCGGCTTCCCCAGTTTTTTAAAACAACAGTCAATGGACTTTGTTAAAAAAGTATCTCCAACAAGCCTTGTGTTTAAAAACTATAACAAGAAAAGGAAAAAAATGGTTTTCATACTCAAGAATAAAATGGAAAACAAAAAATGAACCTAACTGAACAATTTATAAAAAAATATTATGTGTAAATATTGTAAATGTAATTAAAATGAATAAGAATATTGTATGGACACTGCTTGTACTTTTTTATTTACTACCCAGCTCCCCCACTTCTAATCCAAACTGTTAACCTCTAGTATTCTTAAGAAATTGCCATCAGTTAGCTAAAACTACGTAGACAAAAGTATAGTATAACCCATTTATTACCCATATGCTTTGGGATATGTAATGGAAACCTTCCGAATGCTGAGGTATGATAAGCAGTGTAAAGAAAGTCGTTACCCTACTGCATGTAAACTCTGGCCGTGTACTTATAATTGAGAGACCTTAGTCGTGAGAATAATATTTCTGTAAGTGTTTGTGTGTGTTAACTCTGCCTATAGGGATATGCTCTAGTGCTGGTGTTAAACCTAGGGAATGAAAAAAGATTTTACTTTCTAAGCTTATTGGCGTAGTGAACATCTTGCACAGTAGCCACCGTGCAGGTGTTAGCTTTACCTTACTGTCTATAAGACTAGCATATAGATAGTCGCTTGTGCCCTTATATACTTTGGGTATGCGCATTAGCCTCTGGCTTAGCTTAAGTTAGCTTTTGGCAAAATTGAAAAGTGATCTATCATAGGCAACGGGTTATGCGAATGAGGTCAATGAACAACTTTCCGCGATTAACCGTTCGAGAGATATCGACTAATTTAACTTGGACACTACGGACGCCGACATTTCTAGATACGCCCTTTGGCAAAATTGCACAATGACCTATCCAAGGGAAAGTCGGAATAACTCCCTTTCATTAAAGCCATCGCACCACCTCCTCTGCTTAACAATTCCACAAATACTAACTATTTTAACTTAGAAGCACCGCGTCGCCAGGTGTCGGTGGGGATTAGGTTAGCTTAGGTTAGGTAGACAAGGTTAGGTTTGGTTAGGTTAGGTTAGGCTCCCCAACTTGTAACTTTTTTATCACACCCCTAGGACGCCATCTTTACCACACTTGAGTCGAGGTATTAGAACCGATTCAAATACACTACTGTGCTCCTAGATGTTTCGATGACTATCTTCCCAGCCTTTATCGGAACGAGGGTATCAATCCTTCTTCTTGTCAAATGGAAAATTTCCGTTTGATGGTCTGCCAGTTCTAATCTGCGAATCGTCATCCTTCTTTTACCCACCGCATCCCTTGGTTCAATTTATGAGGAGCGATCTCCATGTAACGGATTACTATCAAAGCAGCCACATCATCAGCCATCGTACGCGATGTTCCCAAGGATTGGACCAAGAATTGAATCTTGCGGTGCCCAGCTGTGAGCCGTGTTGCTCTCTGGCCATCTTCCGTGCCATATACTATAGTGTCTCAGTATGTTCAAGAGATACTCAAGTAGCTTGAAAGTCTCTTCGTGTGCTTCCAACATGTAAACTCCATCTGGCCGAGTTGAAAGTATTGTTGACATCTAAGGTCACAAGAAGCGTCACCTTTCTAGAGTTATGATTGCCCATTTGTGCTCTTTCTGCTGTGATCACCATTTCCCTCACTCCATCAATCGTGGAGTGACCCCTGTGGAAACCATTTGACTATTAAATAGACCCCCTGCTAATTGAACTACCTAAATTATTCTGGGCTGTACAAGCGTCTCTTCGCCTTTCTCAGCAGTGTCCAACATGCATAAAGGTCTGTAACCCCCAGTTTTCCCTTTACTGATTAAAACCAGTTAGGGTATTTTCCAGCGAACACAAATAACACACGCTTTCAAGTGGTTGTTGTACATTCTCAGCAGTAGATGAGGGAAGAATTCAGCTAGCACCTTTTGCACTTCTGTTGATATACCACCAGGTCCAGGGGGCTTCTTATTTCTAAGGGAATTAACAGCGTTCATCAATTCTTCGCATATAAAAAGTGGTACATTATCAAGCTCCATTTCACTGTGATCGTCGGTCCTCTCTGAATGATCTGGGAATAGTTTATCCACTATGTCTCTCATGGTTCCTGAGTCCATGATCGGAATCGAGAATGCCCCAGCTTCTTCATGACAAACTTATAACCTAATCAACATAAATGGTCGTCCAATTGCTTAGACATTTCCCACCATTGGTCAATTTTACTTATTTTTATTGTAATTCGAAGTTCCTTCTTCATAGACTTGTATTCCACTAAGAGAGGTTTATCTTCTAGCTTATCCCGTGCTCTTCATGCCCTTCATCTAAGTTGCAGACACAGTCTTCTCAGCGCTTGTTGTTTCGCTGTTTATGTCTAGTCATGGACACATCCCTTGCCTTTCGGATGAGCCCAATGGTGAGTTACGCACATTTGTTGGGCGCTACATTTCTTTGTGACCATAATATTTCTCCGTTATACTCTCCATTCCATTCCGTAATACATTAAGAAACTTATCTTTGACCATACTGGCTGTATTCCACCTTACTGGCTTGCGCAAAGTAATCCTTGGCTGCTGAGTTTCTTGAAACACATGACAAATTATATACTGATTGCCACTTCCCATAAATCTTCCATCACTCTCCATTCAGTAATTCTGGACGCAATGTCTTCTGAAGCAAAAATCACATTTGGTATAGTTCCCCATCAGCTTGGTCATATTATAATAGTATTAGCATAATGATGTTCCACGGAATTAGCACTACGAATTCTGACTGTCATATAATGGCTTCTTACTCACGTATATCGAACTGTGCTAAATATTATCACGCGCATCTCATTACTATGCTAATTACTGATGCAACTCGCACAATATTATCCCTCCACCAGACATTATTAAGAACATTGTCACTTCTTCTCAAGAATTTAACTGTCCAGAACTGTGCTGTATTGTGGCGTGCAGTTTTTGTCTTCCTGAGTGCTGTGAAAGAGGATTGAGACACTCGCCCCTACTCTGGCGGCCAATCTGAAAATTACGCTTCATGATTGAAGTTAATTGCATTTCACCCTCTTCAAATTGTTGTATGGTGTTTCGTAGTATTAATACAGCATTGAACATGGCTTGTTTTATAATTTAACTCTACGGTATCCATATGAACAGAACCTGTAACCCCAGGCTAATGGATAATATTCTATCAAGAGTTAATTAAGTCAAAGATTGTGAATATAATTTCGTTTATGTCTCATTCGGTGATTTATATAATATGACCACTTACTATTCTGTTATATAATGTAATTTGCAAGGATTCAATGTCAGTATTAGGTTGTACATTTTAGATTTCATGGCTGAGGTTCTGGTAGCGCACATACTCTCACGACCAGGGACAGTGTAAGAGCGTGGCTTGTATCCTGTATTTGGACCTGGAGTAATTTGTTTGAAATGTGATTGGTATGCTCTTGAGAAGTGGAGGAAAATCGGATGGTTCTTAAACTTAGATATAAGACTGTGATCTGATGACGTGTTACCTGGTTTCTTGATTTTGAGTGGGTAGTCTGTGGCCACATCAGTCTCTACTCAGCTTTCTGATTTTTAGAGGAAGGCCAGTAGCAATGGCAATTTGAGCTCCAATTTTTATAGCGACGACTTCAGCGTTGGTGCTGCTCTTAAGAACGTTTGTTTACGTCATTAATTACTCACAGTTGAAATTTTAATACTTATTTCAAAGTCACTGTCCGGTTGCGTGGAGAAAAATATTAGGAGATTAGGTCAATGCGTCAGACTACCTGTCATTCAGCTAGCTCCGCCGGGAGCCTGCAAACACCCGGAGCGCTATTTTTTTTGTCAGACAACATTCACACTGGTATCAGTAATTACAGCAATTCTCAATCAAGTAGGCAATTCACTTGTGAAACTGATAACAGATTCACGGGTACGCAATTCAGTCAGGATGCATTCTGTATGGAAAGTCCACCCCAGACACTGTAGTTCGAAGAATGGTCCAGCACAAAATCATGTCATCAGCTACGAAAGTTGTACATCCAGCATGCAGTCTATATCTTCAGTTTCCGGGTCACATGTCACAGCCATTACTCAGGAGGGTTAGCGCATTAGATAGCCTTGTTAAGACAAGAGTCCTTGCTTTATGGGTTATCATATAGAATATATCCATAGTAATAACAAATCATATGTTTATATTATTAGGGATACTTAACACGTAGTTTGATGATTCCTAATTATTATTTTGTGTGTTTCTCGAATGTGTTTAACACCCCACGACGTGAATCATTCACTTATTGGTAGCCTCATGGAAGGCAAGTCAGATGAATTGCGAGGAGAAGTCACAATCGGTCACCCATCGTGACAACAGGCAGAAGTGCTGTTTAAGTGCAGTTACAAACTCCTGATATTGCAATAGTACAATAATTATATTATTTATATTACCATTCATCCCTGATGTGCCTAGTCACATGCTTCGATTCTGTGTCTTCGTTTGGATCTCTTCTTTCTAGAGGAAATATTTAGGTCGTGGATGCCATAGAGTCGTCGCTTTTGACCTGTTGCTAGCCTATAGCAAGGGTCCCACAAATCCCGCTGATCTCGGTGCAAACCAAATACCTGACGTAAATACCGCTAAAATCTTACTATAAGCGTAACCGTAGCAAACCGACCCGGGTTAGATCGGTCAGAACATCATTCTCCAGCTCTCGTATTCCCTCCCGTGTCAATGGTCCGCTGCCTTCAATTCTCCTTTATCAGTTTAATGATTCGCCCCTGCAGTGAGGCGTTTTTGTTGTAAAAATGGCTCTCGTTGCTGCAAAATTCCTTGTTTAACAATGTAACAATCAGTATTACCACTACCGACAGTAGTGGCTACGCGGGCTAAAGCGCTGCGTTAGGTCAAGGGGCCAAGCTCTCTGCTGACTCGGTAGACGCGTGGGTTCGAGCCCCACCGTCGGCTGTCCTTGAAATGGTTTTCCGTGGTTTCCCATTTTCAACACCAGGCAAATGCTGGGACAGTACCTTCTAACAGGCCACGGCCGCTTCCTTCCACATCCTTGCCCAGTTTCATTCAACTTCATACATTCCATCTCTCATCCCAACGCGCAGGTCGCCCACGGGCGTCGACTAGAAAGACCTGCACTCGGCCTCTCAGGAGGCCACACGACAAAAAAAAGTATTACCACTAATTGCACTGATTTTTAATATTGCAGCTCTTTTAAATGCTTTTAAATGCTGCGATTTAGCACTGATAATTAATTTTCATGCTCCAGATGACACTTTTCACACGACCACGTTTTCAATGTTTCGTGACTGGCTACATGGCGCAGCGGTAACCTAATCGCCTGCTGTTCACAACGTTGCAGTCTCATGGCATTTGAGGGTGCGCAAGTGCAGAGGAACCATGCCATTAGATTTTTTCACGTTAAAGATCCCTACGTGGCAAAAGTCTGGCACCCCGGTGCCTCTAAAAGCCTCAGTAGATACAAAGAACGTAAAATAATTAGCATTGTTATTTATATTAGTCAATGTTTCGCAGTTCCCACACGATCACGAAATAAATCTGAGTGCATCGGTCGAAAATTAATTCGTTTCCCGTAACTGGCTTCCGTTTTACGTCGCGAAAAATATAATGGATATGTTATTTCAGATATCAATTCTCTAAGTTGATGGAATTTACACATGGCTTTAAACAGAATTTAACATCCCCACTAGGATGAAGGGGTCCTAACGAAGACAGAGAATATAACCGTGTCTTAGAACATCAGGGCAAAATGCTAAACGAGCTGAATAGTTTCTTATACATCGATTCCATGTTCTTTCTGGTCCGCTCTCCTTCAGCCAATCAGCGTGAAAAGAAATAACGAATGTTCTGGATCTTGAATGAGATGAAGGAGCTTAAGTTTAATAGTGCAATAGTATAATTCAAAAATTGTTCATCGCAATAATTTAGAAGATTTTCCATAAATCTGGATTTTTTAAAAGATGTCAAATATAATTTGTTATTATGGGGATCCACTGACGTCTTGATTCTGTTCCTTGACATAGCATAGCATTCCTGGATTTATTGCATCCGTAAGCTTGCTTCGCTTACAATCCGCAAGTAGTTATCACTTCGTCAATTGTGATTACGTCAGATCCTCATTTGGTGCAATGATTGAACGGGTACAATATTACTACTCAATCATCTATCTGTAAATATTTAAATAGTATCAAGAGTAAATGGAAAGAAGAAACATTTGAGGAGAGTAGTTGTTTTTTAACGGTTCTGAAACCACCTACGGCTTTCCACCTAAAAGATGGCGGCCGTAGCTTAACTTAACCAAGCCCAACCTAACAAGATGGCGGCCGCAGCTTAACTTCAACTAGCCTAACCTAACAAGATGGTGGCAGTAGGTTAACTTAACCTCGCCTAACCTAACCCCACCTTTGAAGGGTGAAACTACACCCAAAAGTTGAAAAGTCGAAATCTTGGAAACTAAGAACCCTAAAATTAAGTGTAATAGCTAAAAAATAGGTCATGACATACGCTTTTACTCCGATAGGTCATTTCACCCCTAAAACAGTAAATAGTAATTTTAAGGGGAAAAAGTGTTAAACACTTAAAAAGGATAAATGAACCTATGATCTTTTGTTTTTGATGAAAAATAGTAGGGGTGAAAACTACCCCCCCCCTCCCAAAATTGAAAAATCGATATCTTGGAAACTATGAACCCTAAAATTAAGTGTATTAGCTTAAAAAATAAGTCATGGCATACGCTTTTACCACGATAGGTCATTTCACCCCTAAAAAGTGAATAGTGATTTTACGGGGGAAAAGGTGTTAAACACCTAAAAATGATAAATGAACCTAACATATTTTGTTTTTGATGAAAAATAGTAGGGGGTGAAAACTACCCCAAATTTGAAAAATCGAAATCTTTTAAATAAGAACCCTAAAATTAGGTGTGATAGCTCAAAAAAATTGGTCATTAAATGCTCTTTTACCATGATCGGTCAGTTTACCCCTAAAAATGAATGTAGATTTTACAGGTAAAATGGGGAACCAATAATCAGATATTGACACATGAGCTGTTTTAGGACTCAGGGTGACAATACCGTTTTGAATTTATTATTTTATTTTGAAATTTTGACAAAGGGCCTAAGTACACATTTTGAATATTCAGTTTTTTTAGTAAATAGACAGTACCGGTTGTGTTTAAACGAGAATGTCGCTGCCCATGGTGGCCATGTCCAATGGATTAATTGATATTTTCTAAAACAATGATCGGAGAGGGTCATGCGACGATTTGTTTTAGCAATATTTTTATGATTTTTCCTATGATGCATGCATTTATTCAAATATCCCTCAAACAGCAAGGTTACTGATTTGAGATTTTACAAACTAATAATGGGATTTGGACATATTAGGTGTCCTAGAACGTAACATGACGCTCTCTTTAATGCCTTATGAATTTTCCCAAAAGACTGAAAACAACAAGATCATGGACTTTTTTCTTAATATATTGCAAACCCATAATGTTATAAATTTATGGCGAGTGATGAAACACAGATAGGTCGAGAAAGAATTATTGTAGGCCACACGTATGGTGACTGACAATTCTTTGACCATTGAAACTTGTGTTAGGCCTAACCGCAGTACATAGGGAGTATAGGTTTCAGGTATGGCATGACAAATGGTGTACATAAAATCCAATTTATCGATTCAAGAAGTAAGAGTCGACTATATTTAATTAATTGGTTAAAGAGGGAAGCTACAAAAACATGATGGTGACTACACTGAGCCAAACCAAACCAATACAATCCTTTTCGGATGTCTAATGTTACTAGCTAACCATTTTGTGCTGCAGTGGCAAGCACTTTTGGCTCTTGCACTAGAGGTCTTAACTCGATTCTTAGCTTTGAGGCTTAGAACGAACCCAACTAAGAAATACGGTCTTGGTGGTGCAGTGGTTAAGCTGTTAGTCTTTCACTAAGGTAGACTAGGGCTTGATTTTAGGTTAATACGCATGCCATAAACATATAAGAAAGCAGGGATTATGTTTTAAGCCTGATTACACTTGTCTCTTTTTCCAATTATTACTTGGATTACAAATACAAAGGTGGACTGGGTTTGATATACAGTTAATGCTAGTAAGATTATTGATTTGTTTTTTGATTTTAGACTTTAGATTTTAGAATTTACATTTTAAATTTAAGATTATGAAAAAAGACCAAACCATAATGTCATGAATTTAAATAATCGGTAACTAATTACTAAAGAAAGACATATAAAGATTTGTATTACTTGGAATTATGTTTTCTATACTATATTTTTCTTAGATTTTGAATTTTCGAATTTAGATATTGGATTTTAGATTTAAGGTAAAGACCAAACTAATATTGACTATTCATTAGACACTTGTATGAAGATAGAAAGATGAGTAGACTATGAGTTGAGATGAATTTTTAGGTGTTGACTGGCCTTGCAATAAGAATTGACTAACCAGACATGAGTTAACTACCAACGAAACACTTCGGCGACTATGTTTGTTACTGACAAGTGAGTAGGGTTTTAGAAAAACTGTTTGCAATTTTTAGTTAAATACAACAAATGCTTAGACCTACTGAGCGACTATGTTTGCTAAACAAGACATTATACCAGATACGATTAGGATTCTTATGTAGCTCAGGCAAGGAAAGCATTTCTACAGAATCTGTTGACATTGAATATAGATTTAGGTATTAGGAAGTCATTCTTGAAGGCCTTTGTCTGGAGCGTGGCACTCTATGAAAGTGAAACTTGGACTATTGGTGTAAAAAAATGGAGAATTGAATTGTTTTAACTGTGGTGTTACAGGAGAATGAAGAAGATGAGATGGGTAAATAGGGTTAAAACAAAGTGGTATTAAGACGAGTGGGAGAGGAGAGATGTTTCTGGCGACTGCTAATGAAGTAAAGAGATAGGTTGATATGATACATACTAAGACATTCAGGAATAGCAAGCTTAGTTATGGAAGAAAGTGTTGAGGACAAGAACTGTAGGGGTAGACCAACGTTAGAATATGTTAAACAGATAGCCTTGGGAGTTGAGTGTGTTAGCTATATAGAGATGAAAAGATTAGCTCAAGACAGGGAGGCATGGAGAGCTGTATTAAACCAGTCAAAGGCTAAAGACTCAAACAACAACATATAGAGCTTACCAAAATAATTTTATGTAATGGTAAATGCTAGTCAACAAACAGTAATGCATTTCTAAAACCCATGACACGATACCTGAGAGCTTTTCTAAAATTATTTTAAGATGCCTTTAACCCTATATTAAACACCCAGTTCTCAATACTTATAACTACAATGTTATGGAACAACGAAACAAAAAACAAACAAAAACTACATTTAAAAACGAGCAAATGGTTGAGCCAATGTATACTGGAAAATTTTGTAGACACTTAAGTGCACAAAACAAATTACATTATTAACTGTCAGGTTGGCCGAGCGGTTAAGGCGTTTGACATACTTTCACATTTCCAATACAAAAAATAAGGGTTTGAATCCCTTACCTGGCATAACTATTGCTTAACATGGCTTATCGATACTGTATTATTATGATACAAGATATACAAACCATAGATAGAGTGTATTGTTCAAGTCCACTGTCTCTTTCTAAACTTAGCTAGAGATTGTCGATGGTAAACAATTTCAGTAGTAGTGGGGGGGGGGGGGGAATGTAGTGATAGTAATTGAGAAAAACCTACAATAACCATAAGATATTTTTATTATTTCCATATTATAATGGATACTGCACCGTTAGTGCTTTTGCGTTATATAAAATAGCAGAGACATGAGGAATACAGTGGAAGCAAAAACAACAAAAACTATACAGGATCACGTAGGGAACGGGGAAGGAATACCTCTTACGATGCATGCAGGGCCCAAGGTTCCGAATAGAAAGAAAGATGACTTCCACAGAACGTTAACCACAACAAATGTTTAAGACAAAATCAAGAGGAAATCATTCGGTAAAAGGTTGGATGGGGTTGTGATGTGCCTCGCAGGAAAATAGCAGATATTTCAGACCTGAGATATTTATATAAAAATAAAACCGATTACATGAAAGGGAGTGAAGACATATAAACACAGAGACTTCGCTAATTTGAATGTAACCGAAGGTGAAAGGACTTGGATTCATGGAACGAATTCACATCGTCATAAGAAAGAAAAATTATAAGTGAATAATAGGAGACAAAAAATAAAAAATGGAGAAACAGAAATTTAAAATGACCTCAAGTTAGATAAATTCAATGACTGAATCATACTTACATTTATTTGCTTTTTATACGGGCTAAAGCCCGACACGCGCACACACGTCCGTCTTACATGACGGCCGAAATTGAAAGGAAGAAACCTTCCCTTAAAGAACGCAGTAACGCGCCCGAGAAAAGTAAGTCGTAGATAGGGCAAACATCCCCTCTCCGAGTACATGGGTGGAGGGGGTCCAATAGCGAAAGCAAAACTTGACAAAAAGTTGTGCCTCAACCAATGGGTAAAATTATACATATAGTGAGTTAGCAAAAGGGTGAAATATTTCACCATATTGCCAGGTATTACAGGTAAGTATGAAGATTGGGCGCAGTACGAAAGACAGAGAAACTTATGTCACAATAATGCGACACGAAAGAAAGATAATAATAATAACATGAGGGAAAACAATAATGAACCTGATAAAAACTGTTCAAAATTCCCCTGCTCTCCCAAATAAAAGAATTTTCCCGGCCGTGGAAAATTAATTTTTTACAATTTGAGGGGCCAAAAAATGAAAAGGGGAGATTTTTTTTGAAAAAAGAATAAAAACTGGGTACAAAAGACTTCCAGAAAAAAAATTCGAAAAAATTGAAAGGTGGACAAATTTGTCGCGATGCGAAAGTAGTACTCTTTTCACCCCGCGCTAATACTAGCCACTAAAGTCAATAGTACTGCGTCAAAAAAAGAAATACAGTGAGTTTATATAGTAATTGTAATTGTTGTTCTTCCTAGTTCATGGCGTTGTGGATGTCAAAATCCTCAAGTTGGACGCTACTCCAAGAAGGCAATCTCTCCAGTCTCTGATGAGAAAAGACAGACCAAGTTTAATTGTGATCACTCAAAAGGAAAATACAAGGGGCTCCCTGTGTATATCAAGGAAGTTACGTGAACGGGAAATTCGGAATGGTGCCTTAATGACTTCGAAAGGGAAAGTACTCCTCTTTTCACCAGATGAAAATAAAGCCATACATAAATCCAGTAGGGTCTACCGGTTCATTAGTGAGTTCCAAGAAGACATCAGTCGTCCTACTCCAGGTACACGCAGACTGCTTGCTGTTACCTGTTG
This sequence comes from Meconema thalassinum, assembly GCA_946902985.2. Lineage (NCBI taxonomy): Eukaryota > Metazoa > Arthropoda > Insecta > Orthoptera > Tettigoniidae > Meconema > Meconema thalassinum. Next base: position 1,524,316,004 of record OX336389.2, on the reverse strand, counting down.
CCCGTCGCGAGGGTTGCTAGACCAAACACGACATTCTAAGAACACTTGACAATTTAAAACAAAACAAAATACATGGTGGTGTTTGAAGCCATATTTTCAGTGTTGCCTTAGTAAACAAGAGTTTAGTGCTTTTCAGTCGGTCAACACGAATGTACCCAAAAGTGATGGGTTATGCCCTAATCCTGAAATAAATTACATGAGATTAATAAAACACTAGGATGACCAGTTTCGATCGTCAAGCGATCATCATCAGATCTATTACACTTAGGCTATAAAATCTATGTTTGAAATACAGGTGAAAATATTTACAATATGTACAATTACATTTACAAAATACATTTACTCACTGTGAACATTAAAACCAAGATGGCACAAAAATACATGATATCTCAAAACCGTGACACAAAAAGTCAATTACATCAATAAATTTAAAATAAATCCAAAGTTCCTACAAGGTAAAGCAGGAAGTGTTGAATGGTCCTCGTCTGTCGCCGAACAATGGGAGTTAAGCCGAGTCGCAGTACAAAAGAGGAGTAGGCGTGCGGGTGTTAAAAATAGTAACCGACCAGGTACATGCTGACAGCCTCAGGCAAAAGTATAGCTCGACAGAGATGTCAAGTATTCACGACACACTCGCGTACGAGAAAGAGACCGCGGGTGCCTCCTGTCTTGCCAAAGGAATAAATGAAAAGGAAGCACACAAATTAAAATTTGAATAGGCACACATGCTAGGTTGGCTATTAAGGAGCACGGGCAACCAATTAGAATAAAAGGAAAACAAAAATGCAACATTATAGCGAGGGGAAATTCACAAGATCACTTGAAAAAAAATCAACTGCGTGACGGGGGCCGAGGTTACTGAATTGTCGTGATCGTCCACCAATTCTACTGAGGCAGGATTCAAAAAACGTGCTATAGCCTTGGGAGTTGACCAACGCAGGCATAGTTTACTGGAAATTTGTTTGGCAGCGTCGCTCAAAGGATGCAAGCGATACAGAACTTTGTCCCTAATTTGGAATTTAACAAAATGGCGGCCTACTTTGTAAAGTTTCGCTACTCTTGCTTTGTCTTCTTGAGGTGGCCGATAGCGATGGCCAATTTTTGAGCAATAGAGGAATGTTCCAATTGAGTAGTAAGGGATCAACAAGTGCTCGGCCAAGAAATAATTCTGAACGGATGAATGAGGTTATGCACCCGAGAGTGAAATACTGTAGGTTCGTATCCCAGAAGGTTAGATCGGCATTGTGAATAGCGGACATACAAGCCTTCCAATTTTTGTGGAAACGTTCGACGTGATTTCCCTGTGGTCGATTCGGTGACAAGAAAATATATTGGATGCCCCAGTTAAATACCATAGTTTCAAAAGCATTGGAACGAAACACAGAGGCGTTATCTGACACAATGTATTTGGGGGGACCAAAAACTCCAAATATATACCTAGACAAGAAATGGATAGTAGTCTGAGAAGTGATATTCTTTACTGGAAATAACCAAACGAATTTCGAAAAACAATCAATGACAGTTAAAATGCCTTGATTGCCAGATTTTGATCTCACGACTGGACCAAAGTAATCAATGAAAAGGCGTTCCCACGGGCGAGTGAAAATATCAGCTTGGTGAAAGCCGACACGAGTTTTCTGCGCAGGATTAGAACGCTGGCAGACTAAACATCTTCTGACATGAGCAAAAGCATCTACCTTAATTGAGGGCCAATAAAATTCACCAGATATCTTACGGAAAGTGCGCTGCATCCCAGCATGAGTTCCCAGTGAAGAATCATGATAATATGTCAAAAGCATATCACGTACTGCCAATGGAGCAAAAATTCTAAATTTAGTAGAGTTAGAAATAATATAGCCAATGACATCATTACGTAGACAAAAGTTACTTACAGCCGGATCCTTGTCTGCCATTTTTGCATGGAGATCAACACAATATGGATCCTCAAATTGGAATTTCCGGATATCCACAAAAGACCAAGGACAATGTTGCATTAGGAAAATATTTTCTTGAAGTGGTGTACTGATAGAAACGCTCTCGATTGGAGTCCTAGGGGTCTCTTCAACCATGCGTGACAGGCAGTCAGCTACGGGGTTCTTGCTCCCTTTTACGTGGATGATATCAAACATAAAAGATGACAACCTCAAAATCCACCTGTTGATGCGTCCAATCTTTTTTTACGTGAGATAGACTCCGTTTCAAAGCCTCATTGTCGGTATAAACAGTAAAGTGACGGTTTTCCAAAAAGGTCTTGAGCTTTTCACATCCAAAAACCACAGCAAGACTTTCCTTCTCGAAAATTGAGTAACGCCATTCATGTTGATTTAACATACGACTAGCGAAGGCCGCTGGTGCAAATTTTCCATCCACACGCTGGCTCAAAACACTAGAAATGGCCAAATCACTGGCGTCACAACGTAAAAAGGAAGCTGATTCGAAATCAGGCGTGTGCTGTACTGGTGCTGACATACGGGCTTCTTTCAAAACATTGAAAGCCTTGTACTGTTCTGGTCCCCACACAAATTTCACATTCTTCTTTTTGAGAGCATTTAGTGGTGCTGAAATGACAGAGAAGTTTTTGATAAAACGAGAATAGAACGTGAACATACCCATTGCTCTTCTCAAGGCCTTAACTCTATTGGGTACAGGTAACTGCCGAATGCAATCTGCGCGCTCGGGTATGACACGGATACCATCGGATGACAGAATGTGGCCCAGAAATTTAATCTGAGTGCAGCCCAAAGAAGCCTTTTTTTGGGTTGATTGTGAGACCGGCCTTCCTGAGGCGTGAGAAAACTTCCTTAAGGTGAACGACATGTTCCTCAAAAGATTTGCTATATACGACTAAATCGTCGAGATAATTAAACACGAAATTGAACTTCAGATCTCCCAAGATGTCGTCTAGTACGCGACTGAGGACTTGTGCACCAACTGCGATACCCATAGGTAGACGAGCAAAATTATATAATCCGAAAGGGGTGTTAAAAGCAGTAAAGTCGCGACTGTCAGCATCCAAAGGAATTTGATAATATGCACTCTTTAGGTCAATTATTGAATACACATTGGCCCCGTGGAAATACTGAAAAGCACTCTCAATAGTAGGCAGTGGGAAATTATCAAAGACTACCTTCTTGTTTAGTTTTCTGTAGTCCACGACGAATCGGTACTCACCCTCTTCTTTCTAGGGAATTAAGAAAGCAGGAGACCCATAAGCTGATTTGGAAGGAACCACTACTCCTCGATCTTGCAAATCATTGATATACTTTTTCATGGCCAAGGGTTTTGGTGGATTACAAGGAAACGGAGGACTTCGAACAGGTACATTGCCACTCAAGTCAATGTGACATTCGTGATTTACAACAGAACCTAAATCTTCTGTGAGGACATCAGAAAATTCCTCAACCAAATCATTCAGAGTATCACGTTGCTCGGACATCAAAGTTAACGGAAGCTGTACGGAAAATACAGGAGACACATCAACGAGGTTAGAAGGGCATTCCTCAAAGGGGAACATTTTATCTGAGCGAAATTTGAAACAAAATGAATCGTCAATAAAATCTAACTGCATACCAGTTTTGTGCATAAAGTCAATTCCTAGAATACATTGAGTGGAGAGATTGTTAACCACATGAAAAACATGTTTCCAAGAAACCCCGTGAATTTTAATGCGACATAGAATAGTTTCGGCAACGTCAAAAACCGACGATCCCGCGGACAGGAACTGACATTTATTTGGTAGGGGACGTTTTTGTGAAGTTCGAATGCTATCTCCCACGGAACGGTGGATGAATCTTCTGGTGGCGCCCGTGTCCAGAATAGCAGGTGCCGAGATATTATCGAAATTTACTGAGACTCCAGGTAGCAACACAACTTTAAAATTAGATGCATTGTCAAGTTTGGATGGAGGACTGCTCCGGGAGTCGAAATCAGTACACCTCCCTATGAGTTTCCCTGATTGGAAATGCAATTCGGACTGGAACGGGTCGTGACTTCATTCAGCCAAAACAAAATATTCGACGTTTTAAAGAACACATATTAAAATGATGGCCCTGCTTATTACAGTTCCAGCAAGTCAGCTTTGAATAACTACGAGAGGGTCCCTGTGCATTCTGAGGCACAGTACAATTGTTAGAACGGTTCTTAGTGAGTGAGTTGATTTCCAAGAAATTCACAGAGCGACGAGGGGAGAGTCTAGTCATCTCACGGTTGTCACCAAACCGGTTATCAGCTGGGTGGAGAGGTTTGCTCGGTGTATAAGCTAGCTAAGGGAAAATTACATTATCTGAACTCGGAGGAACCGAGTAGTTTGAACAAGATCTAACATTTGCCTCATACTCATGGCCTTGTAAAATGATGTCTTCAATAGACAAGACAGAAGTGTGCCGGTTGAAATATTTATACGTGGGATTCAAATTTCAGTAAGTGACTTCCAGAAGCTCTCTCGGATGGAAGGGCTGGGGGAGATTAGCGGCCAAAAGACGGATGGCAGTGGTGTAATCAACGATCATTTCAGTTGGGGCCTGGGTTCCCATAAAGATCTCTTGTTTCGGGGCAAAATCAAAATCCGGAGGAGTGAAGCGGTCTCTTATCGAGGCGACAAATTCATACCAGGAATTGTATGGGAGAGAATAGGTGCGGCGCCATTGCAAGGCTCTACCTGACAACACAATGGGCAGACATTGAACAATAGAATCGGGGTTTATTTTATAACAGTGACTTAAATCCTCGACTGGTTGAATAAAGCTAAAGACAGAGGAAGTATTGTCTTCTCCCGAGAAGGTGACACCCCACTTAGTCACCACGGCGACTACTTTTATTTTAAGGTTACCACCACTGGCAGGGGCGGAAGTATAAGCACTTGGATGGGGGTCCAAAACAAGGAGTTTTGAATCAATACCAATGAGTTTTCCAGTCCGGACAGAATCTTTCAATTCGGTGGGCACAGCCAAAGATTCGAACCCATGTTCGACATGCATTTCCTTTTTATAGGAGGTAAATTAAAGCCTTCCATGACACTGACAAAATTAATAAACCAAAAATGAAGGAAAATAAACAATCTCTTATTCTGAAACTTAAAAAGGTAATTAAAGTTGGTTACAATACCGTAATGCGTCGAATTCCAACGATGTGCCATACTCACAGATATGTTGCTGTTTACCTCTGAGTCGTGTCCTCTGGATGTCTTGCTCAGACGGGTTAAACTCCGCACTTTCTTTGGGGGTGGGGAACATTTCAGTACAGGTATCATAAACTCAGAAAAACAACAATATAAAAATGCAAATAAAAGGTAAAAGTTTAATAAATCACGGACCTGATTTCGACTCGAACGGCGCGACTGCTACCATTTGCACCGTTAGTGCTTTTACGTTATATAAAATAGCATAGACATGAGGAATACAGTGGAAGCAAAAACAACAAAAACTAAACAGGATCACGTAGGGAACGGGTAAGGAATACCTCTTTCGATGCGTGCAGGGCCCAAGGTTCCGAATCGAAATAAAGATGACTTCCACAGAAAGTAAACCACAAAAAATGTTTAAGACAAAATCAAAAGGAAAAATTAAATTTTAATAATTTAGCAAAGGTCCCAGAGGTCGTGTTAGCCGTAACGTCGCTACAGTGCGAAGCTAAGTCGAATCGAAAGGCAAACGAGGAACTCAAATACAAGAAATCATAAGGCAGAAGCGAATAATGTACTTACTGAATAAAAATATTTTAATAATAAAATGAACACATAAGCAAAGATTACTAATTAAAATGGAAGTAAAACACGAGTAACATAAATGGAATCTAGAAATAAATTCAAATCATAATAGCAACTAATTGGAAACGCGATTCAATAATAAAATTTTAAAAAGTTGAAGCAAGGTTAAAGAAATCAAAGAAATTCGTGGGATAGAAAAAAAGAACGACTACTTACGGAGATTATATGATCTGGACTCCCCGCATAAAGGCAGAACTACGGCGTTATGATGTCGTGAAATCATGGGGTGGGGGCGGTAAAAGGTTGGAGGGGGAGGAGATGTGCGTATGTAGGGAAACGGGTGGGGGGGGGATGACTCTGAATTACGTAATATAGTGAAGTCAGGGGAAGTAACAAAAAATATCAAATAAAAATAAGGGAAATGAAAGTTACATTAAATTACTTGACATTACCGGGACACGAAATGGAAGGAAAAATCAATCAGTTAAGAAATATGCTTTGTAGGAAAAATAATAGGCTTACGTAGAGGTAGTAATGTCGATACACAGCGACATTCGATGATATAAAGAAAGTGAATGTGGCGAATGGACGGTGATTATCCCAAAGACCATTGCTCACATACCTTTCCTAAAACAGGGGGAAGGATCAACTTGAAGGCGAAATGAGACTCAGCTCCGCTACTCCAATGATACCTTGCCACAAAAAACAAACTCTGATACGACAATCAAATGAATGATGACTCGAAAGAGTGCACACCAATTTGTGACGTAATACAGAGCGTTAGTTAGCCTCGCAGGAAAATAGCAGATATTTCTGACCTGAGAGATTTATGTATAAATAAAACCGATTACATGAAAGGGAGGGAAGACAAATAAGCACAGAGACTTCGCTAAATCGAATTTTACCAAAGGTGAAAGGACTTGGATTCATGGAACGAATTCACATCATCATAAGAAAGAAAAATTATAAGTGAATCAATGGCGACGGGTCTCAGGAATCAACCTGGGAGGAGTCCTTGTGGCTCTGGGCAAATGGGAGTGAAATGTGTCGTTGCATGTCACCTGCAACTCAAACATATTGGATTCAGCAAGAGAATCCAACTTAGCCTCTTTCACTCCAACTCCAGCACGTAACCTACCCTGTTAAGCCGAGCAACCCAGTGGAAGGTTGGGTAACCACTCCCAGCGGGAAGCTGGGTCGGCGAGCCGATCAGTGCTGGTGGCTCCAAGGCTCACAATCTTGGTAGTACTTTGGCCGGTGTGAAATATCACCGACCCCAATTACAGTTTTTCAACTGTCTCAAGAAAGCATGGAGGAAAATTCAGCAAAAGCTACTACCCCAGGTGGTAACCAATCCACCATCGCTTTCAGCGATGCATGCAGGCCTTCGGATTCTGGGGAGCCAGCACCAAAATGCTTGGAGGTGTCGGAGACTCCACTAAAGATCAAACACAAACATCGGAACTTCTTTGCTTCCGTTAATATGAACTCCCTTTTGAAAACTGGTAAACTTAAGCATCTCACTGATACACTCTCCCAACATCAAATTCTCATTACGGCAGTACAAGTTTGCCATCTCTTGATGAATACAGTACATTTGCATTTGTCAGTTGGCACAGGCTAGAGTAAAAGGTGGCTTTTCACCGATGTCTCAGTCTCACTCATGGCTGTGATTATATGGAAGCTACTGAGGTATGGGTGGTGCTTAGTAATGGCATTCAGGGCACAGTCAGTGCCTGTGAATGCTGTGAAAGGTTCTACTCATAGTGTTAGGACTACTGTTCTGACTCAGTGAGGAAAGCAATGGCAAACTACCTCACTCCTCTTCTTGCCTAGAACGCCTCAATATAGCACTGCCTTGGGTTTTTGTGGGTATCTACTCACATAACGTAACGGCGGTGCTTTTGAGGATCCAACCAGCCTTCGGGCTGACTACCTAACAGACAGACAGAAACAAGATTTACAGATGAACATCCTTTTGAGTCTCAGGGGTACAGAATATTTAAAGGCAAAGTTGGTAAACGTGTTGCAAAGAACATCCCTCACCTTGGCACGGGATTCATTGTAAATAGAAGAATTTTGGACTCGGTTGTAGATTTCAGTTCTCCTAACAGCCGAGTAGCCATCTTCACTTTCAGATGCACGAACAAAATGTATACTATGGTTAATGTGCATGCTCCAATTAATGAGGCAAACAAAAAAGACAGAGAAGGAACAGATGAATTTTGGGAAGAACTGGAGCATATAATGGCTAAAATTCCGGACAAACATATGATTATCTTGCTTGGTGATTTCAATGCTCAACTTGGCCGTGAAAGAAAATTCCGAAACATTGTAGGAAGTTACCCAGCTCATTACAGAACCAATCGCAATGGAGAGAGACTTCTGGAGCTCTGTAAGGCGTTCAACCTTGTTATGAAATCTACTGCTTTCAAACACCTGCCAAGAAAGCAGAAGACGTGGACTTCTCCAAATCCAAAACTTGGTGAAATCCAAATCGATCATGTCGCTATTTCACGCAAGACACACCGAGAGATCCGGAATGTAAAGGACTTGAGAAGTGTAAATCTTGATTCTGATCATTACCATTCCAAAATGAAGGTTAAACTTCCTCCAGGAAATTCCAGGAGGGTCTGCCGAAGAGAGATCAACAGGTTTGACACAGAGAAGCTACACCTGAATCACGAGTTTACTGAGAAGCTTGAAACTTTGGATCCACAGAATTGGGAACAACTACGAGATGGCATGGTGAGAACAGCTAAAGAGATAGTCCCGCTAACAAAAAGAAGGAAACATCTCTGGTGGACCAGTGAATGTGAAGCAGCAATAAGGCAGAGACAACTAGCATGGCAGAGATGGAACTCTAAGAAGAATTCAGATAACTGGGAGAGTTTTCTGTTAGTGAGGAAACATGCTGCAAAAACCATACGTGGGGTAAAACGTGCATACGACAAAAGTCAATTGGAAAAGATTCAACAAGACTTCAAGAAGAACAACACTCGAGATTTCTACAGAACCTTCAGACAGTATCTCACTAAATACACTCCACCTAGCCTACATTTCAAAGATCCTGAGGGAAAAACTGCCTATAATGGCAAGGACAACTGCACTATCCTGGCAAATTATTTTGATTCTCTCCTTAACTATGAAAGCCCAGGATCCTCATTCTCATTTGAAGACAATCCAAATACAAACCCGGACTCTACACCACCAACCAAAAAAGAAATTATGCAGATCATTCAGTCACTTAAAAACAACAAGGCACCAGGCGAGGAAGCATGCTGGCGACGTAGCTATCGATAAACTAACAGAAATAATTAGTGAGATATGGGAAAAGGAGGAACTCCCTATTGATTGGACATCAGCTCTGCTTCACCCTCTTCACAGAAAAGGTGATAGAACGAATGTGAACAATTACCGTGGCATCTCCCTCCTTGCAATAACATACAAAATCCTTTCAAAAAGCCCTTCAAACTAGAGCAGAGGAACAGTTGGATCCACAATTAGGGGAATATCAAGGGGGATTTCGGAAGGGACGATCGTGTGCCGAACAGATTTTGAACCTTAAATCTATCCTTTCATATCTGAAGCTTAGAAACAAACAGTTTGTAGTGACCTTCATTGACTTCAAAAAGGCTTATGACTCTATCGATCGACCCACCCTATTTGAAATACTGAAAGAACTGGGACTGGACAACAAAACAAGAGCAATCATTCAGAAAACCTTAACCAACACTGCGTCCAAAGTGAAATTCAGGGGAGAAATTTCAGAGCCCTTCGAAATCAAGACTGGTGTAAGACAAGGAGATGGTCTATCTCCTTTGCTCTTCAACTGTGTGCTCGAAAAAGTCATCCGGCAGTGGCGAAAAGTAATGAACATAAACAAGTCTGAAAATGGAGTCAGATTGGGCTACAAAAAACAGAACCTGATAGTTGACTGCCTAGCATTCGCAGATGACCTCTCAATTTTTTCAGATTCCCTCGATGCAGCCGCAGCGCAAATTAATGAACTCCAGATTCAAGCAGCAAAAGCGGGCCTTAAGATCTCCTTTGAAAAAACAGAATTCATCACTAATATCAAGCTAGCGCCAAAAGAGCTGGATGTAGGACAGGGGAAAATCAAGCAAACGAAAGCGTTCAAATATTTGGGTGAGTGGATAGACCCCAATCTCTCCGAGAAGGCAGCTTTCGAGTCACGAATCAGGAAAATGGAAATGGCATACAATCTAACAAAGGCCATTTACAACAAGAAATTCATATCAACAAATGCCAAGTTAAGACACTACCAAACAGTCATCCGTCCAGAGGCTTTGTATGCTGCAGAGTGCCTTGCAATGCATCGCAAGGGACTAACAGAGAAGCTGGAAGTGAAAGAAAAATTCTAAGAAAAATCTTGGGTCCGGTAAAAGAAAATGGGGAACATAGGAGAAGGCACAACCACGAACTTTACACCCACGTGGAAAAAATAACTGATGCCATGAGGAAACGGTGAATTACCTTTTACTGTCATATAACAAGAATGAACCCAGCACGATTGACAAATAGAATTTTCACCTACTTCCTCAAAAAGAAAACCAAGGGAGCTTGGTTCATTGAGGTGGACAAAGATTTACAAGAATTGGGAATAACAGGCAACGATATTTGGGAACGTGCCACACTTAAATAAAAACTAACAGCACACCGATGTTTTCAAGAAAAGCCAAAGCTTCCAACTGGCAAGAAGTGGACTGCAGAAAGGAAACAACAATATCGAGAACTAATGCGAAAGTACTGGGAGGACGTTAAAGCTCGATGCAACAAGAAACAGTTGAAATGACGTGGTCCTTAGATGGCCGAATCGAAAGAAGAAGAAAAAGAAGAAGAATCAAAGGAGACAAAAAATGAAACATGGAGAAACAGAAATTTAAAATAACCTCAAGTTAGATAAACTCAATGACTGAATCATACTTACATTTAGTTGTTTTTTGGGTGCGGGCTAAATCCCGACACGCGCACACACGTCCGTCTTTCATGACGGCCGAAATTGGAAGGAAGAAACCTTCCCTTAAAGAACGCAGTAACGCCCCCGAGAAAGGTAAGTCGTAGATACGACAAACATCCACTCTCCGTGTACATGGGTGGAGGGGGTCCAATAGCGAAAGCAAAGCTTGACAACAAGGTGTGCGTCAACCAATGGGTAAAATTATACATAAAGTGAGTTAGCAAAAGGGTGAATAATTTCACCATATTGCGAGGTATTACAGGTAAGTATGAAGTTTGGGCGCTGTACGAAAGACAGAGAAACTTATGTCACAATAATGCGACACGAAAGAAAGATAATAATAATAATAACATGAGAGAAAAAATATGAACCTGATAAAAACGATTCAATACACACTGAATACAACTCTCTCTTTCTCTTTACCATTGTTGGATATAGATTTTTTTAAGTACAACGCTTGTTAGACATCCTTTTATAACTTTCTCCAGGTACTCTTGTTCTTAAAAACTGAGCTGCTATGGTTTTATAGACATAAAATCCTCATCCTCTTCTTTTTCATCATCATCATCATTATGAGTATTATCATCAAAATTATTATAGTCATTGTCACCATCATTATCATCATCATCATCCTCAACGTCACTAGAACTATCTCATTCCGCTTATTCCTTTTCCACAGCGATCTCTTGTAGAGTCTGCGTTGCTTTTGATAGTGTTAAGGGTTTCTTGAGTGTTGACAATTGAGGGGCTCAGTGGATTAAGTGCCTATTCCAACCAGACTAAGTATTGAGAAAAAATGAGTTTTGTTAGATTTTACATCATTCCAAATGCAAAGAGTACACGTAAATGAAATTTGGCATGTATATCCTACATAAAATGATCCTTTTACCTGTAAATGTTTAGTGCGATACAATGTGGTTTTTGAAGAAATGCTGTCAGGAAACTAATAATAGGAGCATGAATTGAAATGCGTAGTATATGTTTGCACTAATATTATATTATGACTAAATGATTGAATAAACATGATTTACAGCTCATTATTGCAGGTGTTCAATAACTGAGGCATCAATATCATTGTTGTCTGAACTAAGGCCCTCGTAAAATATTTGAGGACAGGTGGTACAAATTTCATAATATCCTCTTACTTAGCCCACTTTAACTTCCTGCCACAGGGGTATTTTGTGATTAGCACAACGTCCCCTTTCCATTTTGTAGACTTATTGTTTCTTCTGAAGCCAAATCCCCAAAACAAAATTTTATTTGCATAGCATGGGTTCCTTTCACAAACCGAAACTGAGATGCCTTTTTATATCTACTTTATGTTCTTCCACTGTCACATTTATCTTTATGAACATGTTGTTTAAGTGATTGAGTTCTTTAAAATCCTCAGTCCCCCTTTCAATAACACTGAAAGGTTTCTACACGCGACTTTTCCTAATAAGATCACACCACTGTCCAGGTGTATAAACCACTTGGGTTTAATTTTTAAGTTTTTCAATGACACCAAAGTCAGCATCATATGGAAGGAAAGTGTGACCTGGCACAATACATTTGTGTTCGATTTCCTCAAACAATCCGCAATCAATCATATATAGCCATAGTCCCATTATTGCAAAATTCTTGTTCTGACCAACACACGAGTCGCTATACACAATAAGTTTCCTTTTGCCAACCCTTTCCTCAATCAATTACATAGCTTTCAACAAACAACTTGTGATTTCATCTGCACCTCTGGAAGCAAAAGACTCAGGCCAAACACACGTGACCGGAGTATCACACGTGAATGTCAAAGTTGTCGTTGCTAAAACACAGATTCCGTCGGCAAGTGAGGAGTTGGAAGGGCTTGCTGCAAATCCATTGTAATAACTAACGTATCACTAGCATTACTTGCTACTTTGCCTCCTTTAAGAGACTCGTAAGCTGCTTCAACTTTCCGCAGATGCACTTCATACTCTGGTGGTTTTGGGTCCTTTTGATGTGCCTCATCACACACTTTACAGGTATCTGTTGAGGGGATCTTAAATCCAATATTATATTCAGTATTGAAGATATCACGAAAAATATGCTCCTTCACTGACTCTTCATTATCAGTTTCACACTTCTCCAGTTCCAGTTTGTAGAGCTGTGATATGGAGTGTACAGATGTTATATACGACTTATTGAGATTAGATTTTCGGCCGTAATGTGAAGTGTACCTGGGAAAACCATCTATTGTCTTTCTCACGTCGTCCTTTCTTTCTTCAGATATCGCATGGGGTCTGTTTTAATGACGGCCACGCTTGTCCATAGGGGCAACACTGTTCAATATTTACCAGGCGTTTTCCAGGAATTAATTTCCCAGATGCCGACACATACTCTTTTCCACGGTTTCGTAAAATCTTCTTCTTTGTTTTACACCGCTGCTGCACATTTCTATTCCGCTTCTTAGATTTTGAAACATCACCATTAACACAGGAATCAGGCGAAGGAGGAATTTTGCCGCGCGCTGTAGACGAGAGGGCGGTAAGCTTCGCACTGCTGCAGCAACATATGGTCTCATGGCGGGAATTCGGATGGGCCTTTATTCCACTCCGCGAGAGAAAGTTCAAAACATAATGTTCCAAAGAACATGTCAAACACCACCTATTGAGTAAAGATTGAAGTTCGAGCTTGTGAACAATGACTGCAGATGGCTCCCAGATACCAATGCCGTACAGAACTCAAAGTCGGCCGTTGGTTGGGATGGGCCCTTATTCCACAGAGCCCGTCAACTGTTCTAAAAGAACTTTTTGAGGAGATAATGAATGCTTTTCAACAAACACTGTACCATCTTGAGCAGCAATATACTTTTCTTAGACTTGATTTTTTCCTTGGTTATAGTATTTTGTGCATTTAAATGTCTGTTGATTTGAGATTCACAATGATGTTCGTTTGAAGTAAGTACGTTGGACCCTTTAGTTTTAATCGTTCCTCGACATTTTTTGATCGTTGCTTTGAACATCGTCAAATTACAGTTCCATCTTTATTGGTTGTGTTTACAATATATGTATATCCTTTATAGTAGACACATGGCTTAACATGGCTGGTTGTTGAGAATTCCATATTAACTAATACACACGAATTAAATTTTTGTAAAGTCACCACAGTAATAATAACAGTAAAATAAATAATGTTACGTGTTAGCCCTAGTGGCAAGTTCGTTAACTGGATTACGGTGGGTAAAGCACAAGACAACTGTTCCTTTAAAGAAATGTTAGGTTTATTGCATGTCGGAAGTATACACCATACAATAAGCCAATAGAAACAATTAGCTGTCTTACAGAAGCTACCTCCTTTATGGAGGTCGACTCACCCTTTCACTCGGCCTTGCAGTTAATCCTCTCACTAATGAGTCCGGTGTCCGCGGCTAGAAGTAACTGCACTCTTTCCCTTGTAAACAAGCCACAGTGTCTGAATACTACAAACTGTATCGCAATTCACCACAATGTCCTCTGTCGCACAGGAAAACACACTCTCTTCAAAAATACAGTCCGTCCCTCCTCTCTCTTATATAGCGGGGCTGAGACTAGACCAGCGTTCACACCTTCTCAAGCTTTCCGATACGGGACGGGCCACGATCCTTCGAGACAGGGGTCTTTTGTCCTCGCTGATCGTTGCGTAAACTGCTGGGTGACACAAGAGTCCAGTGGTAGCCCGCGGCGAGCTGGAGTTATCAGCGAGGCAGTGAAGCAACCCAGCGCTCATAACAATAAAGTGGATTATTATTCTCCAAAGGGGAATTTTCGAAGTACTGTCAAGAATAATAATTACATAAACAATTTTTAGACTACAATTGATTTACACACACATTGCTCAATGCCAATATTTATACTGAACACAATTCGTAGTGATTATGATTTGTATTGTTACATTCTGACGATTGTAGTAGTAGGATATAAAGGCCGAAGCTGGCGCAGGGGCTAATGGGCAAGAAGGCCGCCGCGCGCAATAAGCCCTATGTTATTTTTATGGAGGGGTCAGTCAGAGCTGGTGCAGTGGCTAATGGGCAAGATGGCCGCCACGCCCTGAGACCGTGCATGACGTCACAGAGAGAGGTCGGCCGTGTAGTTGCTAAATGGAATATTTATTATTATTATTATTATTATTATTATTAGGTAATTATTGATTGATCGTGTACAATCAAGACCAGCCTTATATTGTCCACTTCTTGGTGTAGTGGCAAGCATTCTTGGCGGTCATTCCTGAGTTTCGAATCCCGGCTCTGCCAAGAAATTTAATTTCTGGTCACAGGAGTGGAACGGGGTACACTCAGCCTTGTAAGGCAAAACTGACAGGAGCTGGCTTTTGATTCATACCTCAACCATTCAGCCTAACCCAACTTCACCTAACCTAACCTAACCTAACTTAACCTAACCTAACCTAACCTAACTTCAAAGTCAGAGCAAATATGAGAGCAAATATGAGAGCAAATTTGAGAGCTCAAATAATACACTTAGTTATAAACTAATCAAACCTAACCTAACCTAACTTCACCTAACCTAACATAACCCACAGAAATCTCATTTGAAGATTTTGATTTTATAATTTAACATTTGACATTTTAACATTTTAGATTTTTAATTTTTTCATTTTTACTTTTTTTAGATTTTACATTTTAGATTTTTTGTATTTTAGATTTTAGTTTTTTTTAGATTTTCATTTTAAATTTAATATTTTTTGATTTTAGATTTTACAATTTACATTTTCCGAAAAGAGTAAACTACAAGGTCACATACCTAGCCTCACTAAACCTAACTTTACCAAACCTAACTTAAGCTAATCCAAAGGCTAATGCACATACACCAAGTATATAAGGGTACATGCAACTATCCTTATGCTAGTCTTATAGGCTACTGTACAACATGATCACTACCCCAACCGGTTTTTTTTTTTCATTTTGTTGTTTCCACATTTGTCAATTTTCCAATTTCCCATTTTCAGTTTTTTTAATGTCAGTTTTAAGTTTTTCAATTTCATAATATGGAAACATGGATTTTGCATTTTGTGGTTTAAACATTTGTCAATTTTCCAATTTCCCATTTTCAGTTTTTTAATGTTAGTTTTAAGTTTTTCAATTTCATAATATGGAAACATGGATTTTGCATTTTGTTGTTTACACATTTGTCAATTTACCAAATTCCCATTTACAGTTTTCAAAATTTCAATTTAATGTTTTTAGTATTTTGTCAATATGGAAACGTAGATTTTCCAATTTGTTTTTTACATGTTCATTTTGCATTAGAAGCGGAGAGAGGTGGGTAGTAATTAAAAATGTACAAGCAGTGTCCATACAATATTTTTATTATTTTAAATACATGAACACTATTTATACATAATACATTTTTATATATAGTCTATTCTTTTTTGTTATAAATTGTACAGTTGTTTTTATTTTGTTTCCATTTTATTTATTTTTGATTATGAATACCAATTTATTTTTATTTTTGTAGTGATATGGGTTTATTTCCTAAATTGTTTTGTTTTATGTATTTGCTAGTTGCAGGCAGAAGATTTTGATATTCATAACTTAACTCTTTAAGCATGGTTAATGATTGAATAATGACCATAGGCATCAATCACTCTTTTATCATCACCAGGACACAAAGCAATTTTGTTTAGGCTTATAGATGATATGTCATGTTGTTTAGAAGCGATAATGTTCATGGGTATTCTTTTTACATTGTTTTTTATGACACAATCCTTACAATCTTGAAAGCTTATACAATTTTTGACAACACCACTGCTAAAACCTTTAATCTTTTTGATTTCTTTACCATTTATGTCTAAATCATACATTTTAGCTCTAAGTCCAACAAATGCTTTTATAATTTGTCCACAAGCCTCGTCTTTAAATTTCACCAACGTTTTCTTGTTTCATGTAGAGTAACATATGTGATTAGTAGGATAATCCGATGTGTCCAGGTGTTCTAGGAAATCCAACTTGTCTTGATATACATCTTGGGTGTTAACCAAATAAATGAAAGAGTCAGTATCCATATACATGAGTTTAAGATTGTCCATGCCATAATAGGGTAGCCATGTGGAAAGCAGCTAGGTTAGGACCATAAATGGTTCTGTCAATAAATGTCGGCTTTGCTAATAGCTTTTCTGCCTTTTTTCTGTCAGTCACAAGACGTATTGCCCCGTAAATTGAATTATATAGAGACCACGGTGGCTATTTTGGAAATTATAAAGAAAGTTATGGCTGTCATAGTTATGACGTGGGTAGTCATGACGTAAGCACGGATGACGCAGACGTTATGCCAGCAGGCTACTTGAGCTGAGATTCTCAGTGACGTCAGCATTTATTCGAGAAAGATCCGAGATTTACGACGCAGTCGCAGGAAACGTGGAATTCTGCTGAGGAAGAAATTATGCTATTGGAGGGGAGGCTCGAACCAATGAACGATAGTCTGAAGGAAGACGGAGATTGCTGAAACTATGATATTTTTATTACTTTTTGGAATGCAGAATTGTGGAAATCCATTTGCAGTAGAGGCATTGTTCTGGAATTTTGGTGAAATTAATTTTCAGTTTTTGAATTTTGAAAATCCGTCATGTATTGACGAAGTTGGAACCTCTAGCGATGACGCAGTAACACGCTATGGAAGGGATGGATACGCCCCTCATGAAGTTTATAAAAGGCCTTGCGCAGAAGAGAGGAGTCTCAGATCATCGAAGCTCAAATCATCAAAACTCAAATCGTCAGATCTTCAGTCTCAGTTCTTATATAGTCATTTCGGTGAGACGTCGAGTGAGATTAGTAGAAAGAGTCGTCTTTATAACGCGTGGTGAAGCCACTGCATTAAACGAGATTCGAGCATACAAGCAGTGCAAGTTTACAGTGAGTAAAACTAGGTGAAGTTAAAACGCACATTATAACGCGTCTACAAGATTAGCTATGAACAGTTAGCGGTCGCCTATAAGCTAATTCTATTGTGCAGTGCTACATTAAGGAGTGTAGAAAAGTTGAACAATTTCGAGGAGTTATTTTGGAAGATATTGGCAATTTTAGACGACTGACAAAAGTGATTTTCTCGCCACCTGAGAAGCACTTTGTATCGTCAGATTCTACGCCACGGCTGACACGGCTAGTGAAATATGGAGACTTCAGATTGCTTTTGTGACACAACGCTACAGTATTATGGAGCAGTTTAATATGGCAGTTTGTTCTACTATTACGATAACCTAAGAGAAGATGGAAGGCTAAAGGACTTTAATGCAATTGGGACATATTTTAACGGAGTAAGGTAGCAGCATGGAACTTCGCTAATTGCCATTCCACACAAGCGAACATGTGGTGAACAACCATCTACACCCATGTTTCGTGGTTCAACGCTGAATACTATCAAACAGCAATGGAAACGATTTCATACTCACTGAATATGAATATTTCTTCGGAAATTACTACAAAAACTTCATGGCGATTTTCTACTGGAACTTCAGGGATTTTTCAAGAGAGGTCAGGGTAATCCCGACTCACAAAGAAGAATTTTGCCGGAAGGATGTCTTTCGTCTTCACGGAGCAGTGCAATTTCCGGAGGAGGAAGCAGTTCGATTCTCCGAGGGTGCTGTTTCCTGTTTCGAGGATGGAGCTCATCTTCAAGTTGGTGAAATGGATCCATCAGCAGTCTTCTTTGGGGAATTTTCCTCTGGAACTTCAACCAGCAGATAAGGTAGTCGTGAACGTTTATTGTATTTGAGTTTCTTAGCGATATCTGAGCAGCCATTTTCCCATATTTTCTGTCCTCATGTATTTTGCCCTATATTCTTGTTTGAGATTCCTATTCTCAGTACACCTTGATGAGTTATGCCTTTTTCGACGTTTTATTAAGACATTGTTATGTCATGGGCATAGTTAAACGATTTTGGATCAGTTGAGACTGATATTTAGATTTTTCAGTAATTTGCTTATTTTTTTTTTTGTAGTCTCGATTTGACTGTAAGTTAATGATCTTTATGGCAGATTTAAGTTCAGACAGCGTGTCACTTTATTAAAGTAATTCTACCCCAGTTTAATTACTTTGACCAATTTTCTGTCATCATCAAGAAGGAAGAACATTTAAATGATTTTAGAGCGTTAAAATCCATTACGTTGTCGACGATCTTGGAAATACTAGTCGTTATTTGAATTGATTGCAACACAGACATTTATCGTCAGTTATGAACGACCATTGCATCATAGACCATTTTGTGAAAGATGAACTTTAATTATGAATTATTGAATGCATTAAAGTCATGAACTTTTGTTAGGAGTTTTTTTTTCAATTAGAGATTTATATAATGATGTTTGCATTCCCCAGTCTAATTGGATTCTATTCGACTATTTTGCAGTTTAGTCGCACTTTGTTTGATGATAGTATTTTTATACTACAATTCTTTGAAGATGTTAATCTTAAATTTTGATAGACCAGACAGGCGTATATAAGCGTATTCACTATTAAATTTGTTCGTGATTGGCAAATTTTTACTTCATTTCGATTCATGAATGAAATCCACGAAGGTTAAATGACAACAGTTTTGAAACTATTGATGATTATAAGAATTTTTGAAGTGGAACTATGAATGTATAATCGCTAGTGCAGCGGACGTGTTGAAAGTCGCTGATGTATAATGCCCTTGAATAAATGAAGGAGGTTCCCACAGTAATTAATGATGTTAAAGAATTTGTTAGTGGAGGTTTTTGTAAGTTCTGTGGAAGATTTTGATGCCATATATATTAATATATGATGAATTTTGGGCCTATTTTAATGCAGTTTGTGCATTATTTTGTAAGCGAATTATTTTCCGATGGAGTGTATTGTCATTGTCCGTTGAAAATTAATCAAATGAATTTACTGTTATAATTAACAAGAGTTTTGAAAGAATTTGAGATAAGATTTTGAATGAAGATTACCGTCACAAATAATTATAATAATTATTACAACCTTTATTAAACCAGATTGTGACATTAACATGTATAACTAACCTTCATTGGTCGATTATATTGACACGATTATGAAATTACCAACCGGATGAACATGTGGTTAAATGTATTTCTTAAATTAATAATTTGAATAATTTAAATGTTAATATTGTAAATAATGATGTAAATATCTTTGACAATAATGTTGAACGAAAGTGATGTTAGAGGCGTGTTTAAAAATTTTTGTAATTATCTTCGTCAATATTATAAACAATTTCTAATTGTTATAAATTATTTATGAGTTTTTGTTATAAACATTTAAGAGTGTGTTTTATACTCTAAACTATGCTTATTAAACATTTGGATGATAACTTAACAAGTTTAGGGATTGTCAGAATAATCCAGTGGTATGTGAGTAAAGCATTTGAAAGATTTGCGTCTATATATATGAGTTGTCTTGCGGACATTTAAAGCTTTTGAGAGGGAGCTGGATTCTTACGCAGTGTGGCATGACAAGTGAGCCCCATTTGACAGGTGTGCGTCAGGTTGAAGGGTAGATCGCAGCTGGCCAGACAACTGGTTATCAGCGGGCGAGGTCGTCTACATTCTGGCCTTGTGCCTATAAATACAAGTGTCATGTTTATTAAAAGAAACAAATGCTCTATATATGTGTCTCGTCCTGACTTCCTTTTCCAGTCCAAATGTGTTTTGAATATTACGTTATTTTGAGCTCGTGGGAGCTAACATATTGTTTGATAACTTTGCAAGTCCTTCAGGAGGACATAGTCAGATTGACATGGGCTACTGATAGCCACATTTATTTTGTTGAGTTGTTAAAATCATACCCTTTATTTGAAATAAAAGCTTTTGTACAGTTTAAAGTTCTTCTCTCCGTTCTGGTTCATTTTTAAATGTCATGGTGGAGGTTATTGTGGGAGCATACTTTAGAGATCCTGTTGTCAACCCAATCCCCGAGATAATTTTTATGAGGTAAGTAAAGGTAAGTATGAACCCCCGTCTATTTTGGTGTGTTCCACAATAACTTCTTGTTAACTTCTGTGCTCAAATCTCGGTGGTTTCTGTCAGTGCCATTTTCATTGGTGTAGCTGAGCCGGTGCGGTTGATTATTGGCAATCCGATTGAGGGGGCGGATATCTGACAGCCTACTATCCGGGTTTACGGGGACAGTATGTTTATTCTTTTGCGGATATTTTCCATTGATTTTCCAAAAATGGCATTGTTGAATAATTTGTACAGATATTTCTCAAAATAATTTTTGGCTTGTTTTCGAAGGTTGTTATTAAAATAAACGTATGCCTTTAACCAAGATCTTTGCTTAAACTTTAACACACGATGAATTTTTATCAACTTTATTCCATGATCTAAAGCTTGTTTTAATGCCATGTAGTGAACAACATATCGCCTTCGATTTCCAAGATGAGGAATTAGTTTTTTCAGAGACGAATCCTTAGGTTGTGTACACTCTGGTAGGAAAGGTAAATCGTTGTGTAGATCATGAAGGTCAGATGGGTAATCAACATCAACCTCTAGAATGTATCCCATAGGATCGTCTTTCTTTAGTTTTTCTAGATCAACAGTATCTGGAGAAAACCACTGAAATCCACCATAAGGAAGAGAGTGACACACAGCTAACCCGTATTGGTTGTTGGCATCATCGTAGGTAATAAACTGCGATGGTTTCTCAGAATCATAGGTTTCCATGTATTTATTGTTAGCTTCAGCATACCGATGAGACACCTGGCATATGCCTCCACGTATTCCAGACTCGATTAGAAGAATCTGATCGTAATCCTGTAGCAATTCCAGTTCAATGCCTGTGTAAAGGAGCATTGCCTCGAAACTTAAACTAGGCGAAGTAAAAAAGTGTGCAGCATCCACTCGGTGTGTTTCTAGTGTTTTGTTTCTAAACGTTTCAAAGCTGCCTGCAAGAAGGAGTACATCTGAAGTTAGGTAGAGGTCACTATATTCCCCTAGAGTTGTAATGTTGAACTGATTCCACACATTTTTGGCATGGTCATAGTCTTCTTGGCTAACATCTTCTTGACTTAATTTGTTAAAGAATACCTCTTTTGGAGGTACACACGTTTCACTTAAATTTTCCCATGAATCAATGTAGTCATAACAAAATTCCCCTTTACGAGGCATGAGCAGAGCATTTTCTTTTCCAAAGTACTTGTCTCTTTCAGGGTATTATGTTAAGTTGGAAACTAAGTTTTCCAAACTACTCGGCATTAACCGCAACGTGTCCACAAATTGAAGCTTAACATTTCCTACATATTTGGTGAAGGAAATGTACTTTTCTTTGGAGTTAGCGATAAAATCCACTCTGTCAGTAGTACACCCCAATTGCTTTACAATGAAATTTGCGTCGTAGCCACTCATATTATGTAGAAATACAGGAACGGGGTTACGTGTTTTCCACCTCAAATTGCAGTTATTGTGAGCACTTCCACTGTATTCCCCTGTAATATGTCAATGTTCTCTAACTTTCCAGTCCTCTTTGGTAAATGGTTTATGACACAAATAACAGGTTTCAGAACATTGGAACTCTGCTTCTTGATCCTGAGTTAAGGCCTTTGGAATATTCAAGCTGTAAATGAGATCAATTTCATTAGCTATTGAGATCAAACAGTCCATAAACTTTTCTGCAGCGTCAGGTCCACGATAAATAACAGGTTGACTTGGAAGTTTGGTCATTATGTGTTCCACAGCAGGTGAGGGTTTAACGTATATACAAAGGCTCATAGGAACATGACTCTGGTATGGCACTGTATAACTTGCTTCAGGATTGGGTAAACATGTTTGATATGGTAAGAGTATACTTTCGAAATCTGCATAGATAACGTAAGGTATTCTCAGCATTTTTTCAACATTTAAGAATTTCACAATTGAGTTCTTAAGAGGCATTTCAACCCTAGCAATGTCATGCTGGACACACAAAGCTCTATTCTCTTTCAATTTTTCCATTCCTTGTTGACCATATCGATTTCCGAAATGAGTAAAACACCGTTTACACGTATATATCTAATGTCCATGGTGAGTAATCTGATGACCTACTGGTTTATCAAAATCTTTGATAAAGACCTAGTGGTTTTGACCAGATGAAGAACTTAGGAGAAGGAGGTCGCGATGGTCTTGCAGCTCTTGTTCCACAACCTTTAGAGGGAACACTTTGTTGTCTTGTTCCAATCCAAATACATTAATGGATATATCGTTGGCTTTTTCAAATTTGGGAATGTCAGCCAGCGATGTAGGAAACGATATTACAGAAAAATCATACTTGTTGTCCAGGTCCTTGTATTTATTAATGCGTTGAGCATCCTTTTTAACCAGTTTTGCTAAAATGGCATACATAAAACACTTTCCATCATTCAAATTTTCAGGATTAATGCAGGCTTTTCTTGCTTTTATAGCTGCTGGTAATGGAATATATGTGCTACCACGCAAGGGATTGTACTTATTTATTTTCAATCGTACTCCTTCCACTTCTAACAAAGCCCAATTACTGCCTTTGCTCAGATTCCTCCATTTCCGTAGTTAACTTTTTAAATTGTGTTTCCAAGAAACTACTCAAGTCTGTTTCCAAAAATAGGGCCTGATTTCGTGTTTTAAAATCACGATCTGTAATTTCATTGGTAGATGTATGAATGAATCTACATTCAGCCACAAGATTAACTTTTATCGACTTGTGCATTGCTAGTTCTTTCTGCATAGCTTGTATTATTTGCTCTTTGGACTCTTTAAGGTATGAATTTAAATCCTTGCACGTATAGCAACGAAATGAAATAGGATTTAAGTCGACCTTGAAAAGATGTCTCATATTCAATAAGTCCATTTTTGTCAGGGACCAATGGCAGTTGGTAATGCTTTGTAGGTTCAGATTTTTGTCTTTTAGCTGCCGACACAACATTACAACATTCTTCATGACGACGTCCATTGTAGGCTGCGCCACTAGAGGTCTGGTAATAATAATAATAATGCGCGTCAGGGTAGCAGAGGAAGATAAAATCAACAAGGTCGCAAATGGATGGGGGAATAGACGTATTGATCGACCCGGTGCTGGGCCCAAGGTTTTCGGAGCGAGCTAAAGATGATTTCCAAAAAACCAAATGGAAACAAATAATTGCTTAATGCAATGATAAAAGTACAGAAAAAAGAATCTCATGAAATTAATTTAAGAAACCCCAGAGGCGTGTTAATCGTGCCTTTGTTACATCACAAAGACAAGATTGACAAAATAGAGATAAGGATAAGGATAAGGAAGGGGAACTTAAATATAAGAAATGAAAAGACAAGGGAGCTATATTACTTAAAATATAAAAAAGTATTAAAGATAAAAGAAAGAGCGTGTACACGAAATAAACAAATTACTTAAAACAAAGAAAAAGGTAAGCTCAGATAAAATCAATAATACAAAGGAAACCCAATACCAAGAATAAAGACTTAAAGAAAACTAAAAAGCACGACAGAACCTGAGTACAGCTCAACAACATGAATCTAACGAAAAGATACGAACATGGAATAAAATAAAATGAAACTTACTGAAGCCAGAGAGAAACGCCAAACCTGCAAAAATTCAAAAATCGAACATTAACGAGACGTGAAGCTTTTCATGATGTTATGTAAACATACCGATGGGAAGGGGGAGGAGTGAGGGGGAGTAAAACAAATGGGAGAGAGATCTCACGGAGGAAGGAGGAAGGAGAAGACAAGGGGGATTATTATTAAGTTATGTAATACGGCGAAAATCATAAGAGAAGAACAAAACAAAATCAACATGAAATATACAGAGATACATTACATTACAATGGACTTGGGACGAAAGAGACCGGTAAATATCGAAAGCACGCTATAAAAAATTTGGCTTATACTCCAACATAATGCCGCACCAACGCAACATATAGAAAAGAATAATATGACATCGGAGCTGGAGAAATCCGAGTTAACCACCGTCACATATATTCTATAAACAAAAGAGACACGTATTAGTAGGACGTTGGACATAAGTCCCGTTACCTCACATATACTGTCCGCAAACAAAGGCCCAATTGCAATCAATCAAACGAAACGTTTGTGGTACAAAAGAGACACAGACACAAACAACGAGCACCAAGGCCCGACAAGAAACATACATATGCCAAGACGCAGAAACGCAATACGTTCGAATTTTACAGGTATTAACCAAAAGAATAAAACTATGAGGAGAGTACATAACAAAAGTAAAAAAAAAAAGGACTCCACCGTATGACATTACGTAAGGTCCCGGAGATCTGCTTCGAGGATTATAATGCAAAGAGTAACATCTTGAAAAGGAGAGAATTAGGCAAAAGAAGAAACACAGAATACAAACAATTACATTTACTTTAGATAGAAATACATTGAGCCGTACTCACATCCTGTTGCGCCATGAGGGTGGGCCTCTGCCCGAATACACCCGTTCGCCCTACATCTCGGCACGTCCAAGACTGTATAAGCTTCTGTCCCCCCAGAGAGGAGAAGCCTCTCAGAAATATAAAATGCGTAGTTTTGGGAGTGGCTCCAAACTCGCATCAAATATTGGCAGAGCCAATAGCAGAACAAATTGCACAACAAATTGCAAGGTGAGCAACAACACTAGCCAATACGAGAGATCTAGGTAGTATGTAGCTAGGGGTTGCACAACGTTAGACAGAGTGATACATACAGATAATTTGCGCACATTTAAACACTCGAGGCGTAATATAGAGGTGTCACAACACATGACAATAATAATAATAATAATAATAACTATAAATTCATGAAAAGTGGTTCAAGTACCACCTCTTTCTCCCAAAAGATTTATTTTATATAACAAAGGCATAAAAGAAAATTTTTCCTTTACACAACAAAATTATATAAAATAACATTCTT
Source organism: Meconema thalassinum (assembly GCA_946902985.2). Lineage (NCBI taxonomy): Eukaryota > Metazoa > Arthropoda > Insecta > Orthoptera > Tettigoniidae > Meconema > Meconema thalassinum. Next base: position 1,524,290,486 of record OX336389.2, on the reverse strand, counting down.
AGATTAGATACATTTGAACAGGGCGAAGGAAAGAAAATTACATCATGTACACTAGATACACACATGAAAAATATAGACATAATAAAATGTTCTCACATTTCTCTTATTCAACTGACGCAGCTTAATTAAAAGTTCTTTGAACGTCATAACATCCATAAAAGGCTTGACGAAACGCAAGTCTCTTTTCTCATACACACCTATATTTTCATACACACGTTTTCACGAAGATTTTCACTGATGAGGAAAATTATTCCTTTTTGATTCGAAAAGAAGGACTTTAATATTAAATTAAAGCAACAGAAATTCAAATTATATAAAGGATCAGTACAGGCGTGAAATAAAAGCGGTACCTACCCCTACTGCACGTCAAGACGTCCCACAAATTAAAATGCATGTACCAAAAAGAAAATAATAATAATAACAACAATAATAAAACCGTCAATCTTCAGTTAGACACTCCCAGATGACGTGGAGAAAGCGAAGGCTTCTTAATGGTGACCTTCTGGAAATCAGTAGTTTTCTAATAATGAAAGAAAGATACAGTTAAATCATGATCACATAAAAACATATAAAGGGGAGCACCCTGTATACAAAATAGGGTTTGCGTCGGGGAAATCTTTGGAGTTACATAGTCTGTGTAAGAGTGAAAGTGGATTCCCTTTTGTCAGATGGAAAGTAAAGTTATGAATAGACACGGTCGTCAGACCAAATGACAGAAGAGTAACGAGCCGTGAACAGGGTCTAAGGATACACCGGCCACTTCTCATGTACTTGGAGACTAGCTATCGCCTCCGAATACACTCTCCAAATATATGACAGATACAGGAAAATAATACACATTACCTCAGAGAAAACATATTAGAATGAAATGATTTATAAAAACATGATATCACAAAACCGTAAAACAGAAGTTTCGATGAAAAGTAAACAACTATATCAATAAACTGAAAACAAATCACTGTCCCTAAAAAAAAAAAAAGAATTTAGTCGACAGACCATACCAGGCGCTGGCGAACAATAGCTAGTCGTGTCTGTAGCTATGACAATGGGTTGACCTGGCTCCTTTCAACAAAAGCAGGCAGGTACTGGAAATCGCCTTAGGCAGAAGTATAGTTCAACACATCCTTCGAAATCGTCCGTGTAACTCAGGAGGCCACGGGTGTTTCCTGCCTAACTAGATACATAGAAGGAATAAAGGGGCAAAATAAACTAGTAGCCTTCATCAAAAGACATTAGGTACTAACAAATAAAAATGAATAATAACTCAAAGTAGCTGTCGAAATAAAAAATACCATCCCGGACAGAGAACGAAAAACGTTACAAAATACCTTCCAAAAAGAACTGACTGAAACCTCGCATAAAACCAATCAAGACCAGACATACAATCAATCAAACACGAAACCCAATAATAAATATTACCAACCCTCAAAAATAAAATGGTTACTGCGTCAATATACGGGCCGTAGACCTCAGAGGTACCGCATAAAAAATAATAAAGAAAATTGGGTAATGCACGCCAGAGTAGTTCACACGAACATCAATGTCCCATACCACGGATGCCGTAGACCAAAAATGGTTGGTATATTTGAGTAACACTTATCGTATATTTGGTTTGCCAAAAAACGAATAAATAGTTCCTACGTAATATTTAAAGTTTAAATTGAATAGGGTATAAAATCAAAAGTGAACTAAATTTGAAACCACCCACAAATAACTATTGGTAAAAATTAATTTAACTCATTGACACACACATTAATCTCAAAATACAACCAACAACAACACTACATAGGCCTACATACTCCTTCCCATAAACAAATCAAAATTTATCCATTACATCAGAATGCTAATATGAGTCGTTGGAACACCATGGAAACGCAAATAACGGACTACAGGTCATCGTGACAAACTTCATCCCATACTAAAGACTGACGAATCGTGTAGAATCTATGTACACCCTAAGTGGGCGTCGAAGCCGTGGGACAGGTCCCATACCCATAACGACAAAGACCTCACCTAGCAGGTTTCCCAACGAAATACACACTACCATACTGAACATATAGTAACATCAAAATTATATAAGCAACTTTAAATGAAAACCTACATTGAAAATTCCCTGACAAAAATGAAACAATCACCCTCCCTAATTATGAAACAAACTTAACTCCCAATCATAACACACATAATAGCTAAACAGACGATTCATAACTGAAACATAAAACACTTTACTAACACCAAACGTTAGTATAATTACGCGAGGCTCAAGGTGGGTCGGGGCGACCGTAGGATTTAAAGGAGACGGTTCTCATAAGTGGGCCTACCTCCATTGGGAAAACAACGGAGAAAGAGGGGCGGGTGTTTTAGGCCGCACGGTAATGACAAGAAACCTGTCAGCAGCTGTCCCAGATTGAGACATATGGAGGGGTAAGGCGAGTTCTGAGAAATGTCACAGTTAACTAAGCGACTGTTTACAACATAGGTAAGGACTCAAACCCTTGAGAGAAATGCATTTCCTACTTCACAGAAAGTAAAATAAAAACGTCCACAACACTGACGAAATGAAAAGGAAGAGAAAGCAAACAAAATTTTCTGTCGCCTTAAAATCACCGTTAACTAAACAAATGTCTACTAGAGGAAGCAAATACATAAAAACTGGTTACAATACCGTAATGTGTCGTGTTCCAGCGATGCGATGTACTCACTGATATGTTGCCACTTTTCACCTCGAAGCTGGGTCTTTTTTATGTCTTGTTTACTTGAGGGACAGAACCACCTTTCCTTGGAGGTGGGTTTCCTGGATGCTTGTAGTTCACACAGAAAGAAACTTCACCCTTTCTTCAGAGGTGGGGGGAACACAATTCACTGAATTCCTTTAACTCAAAGAAAAACAAATTTTAATCCAAAGTAAATGAAGAGAAAAGAGAGGGTGTAGGAGGGAACTATTTCGCACGCAACTACTCGATGTGCTACCATTGCGCCACTAGAGGTCTGGTAATAATAATAATAATAATGCGCGTCAGAGTAGCAGAGGAAGATAAAATCAACAAGGTCGCAAATGGATGGGGAAAAGACGTCTTGCTCGACCCGGTGCTGGGCCCAAGGTTTTCGGAGCGAGCAAAAGATGATTTCAAAAAAACCAAATGGAAACAAATAATTGCTTAATGCAATGATTAAATGTGCAGAAAAAAGAATCTCATGAAATTAATTAAGGAAACCCCAGAGGCGAGTTAATAGTGCCTTTGTTACATCACAAAGACAAGATTGACGAAATAGAGATAAGGATAAGGATAAGGAAGGGGAACTCAAATATAAGAAATGAAAAGACAAGGGAGCCATATTACTTAAAATATGAAAATGTATTAAAGATAAAAGAAAGAGCGTGTACACGAAATAAACAAATTATTTAAAACAAAGAAAAAAGGTAAACTCAGATAAAATCAATAATACAAAAGAAACCCAATACCAAGAATAAAGACTTAAAGAAAACTAAGAAGCACGACAGAACCTGAGTACAGCTCAACAACATGAATCTAACGAAAAGATACGAACATGGAATAAAACAAAATGAAACTTACAAAAGCCAGAGAGAAATGCCAAACTTGCAAAAATTCAAAAGTCGAACAATAACGAGACGTGAAGCTTTTCATGATGTTATGTAAACATACCGGTGGGAAGGGGGAGGAGTGAGGGGGAGTAAAACAAAGGGGAGAGATATCTCACGCAGATAGGAGGAAGGAGAAGACAAGGGGGATTATTATTAATTTATGTAATACGGAGAAAATCAAACGAGAAATACAAAACAAAAGGAAAATAAAATATACTGAGATACATTACATTACAATTGACTTGGGACGAAAGAGACCGGTAAAAATCGAAAGCACGCTATAAAAAATTGGCTTATACTCCAACATAATGCCGCACCAACGCGACATATAAAAAGAATAATATGACATCGGAGCTGGAGAAATTCCAGTTAACCACCGTCACATATATTCTATAAACAATCGGGACACGTATTAGTGGGACGTTGGACATAAGTCCCGTTACCTCACATATACTGTCTGCAAACAAAGGTCCAATTGCAACCAATCAAACGAAACGTTTGTGGTACAAAAGTGACACAGACGCAAACAACGAGCACCAAGGCCCGACAGGAAACATATATAAGCCAAGACGCAGAAACTCAATACTTTCGAATCATACAGGTATTAACCAAAAGAATAAAACTTTGAGGAGAGTACATAACAAAAGTTAAAAAAGGACTCCGCCGTATGGCATTACGTATGGTCCCGGAGATCTGCTTCGAGGATTATAATGCAAACAGTAACATCTTGAAAAGGAGAGATAATTAAGCAAAAGAATAAACACAGAATACAAAAAATTATATTTACGTTAGATAGAAACACATTGAGGGGAGCGTGATGGCGCAGTGGCTTATCTTCTCGCCTTTCACCCGGACGGCCGGGGTTCGAATCCCGGTGACAGTGGGGTGGAATTTTCACCTGGAAAATCACGTGGTGTCAGGAAGGGCATACGGCCTTAAATCCCCGGCCAAAACCAAAATGAGCATGGTTGGCTCCGGCGACCCCAATTAATTGGGAAAAGCCGAAAGGAAAGAAGAAGAAGATAGAAACACATTGAGCCGTACTCACATCCTGTTGCGCCATGAGGGTGGACCTCTGCCCGAATACACCCGTTCGCCCTACATCTCGGCACGTCTAAGATTGAATAAGCTTCTGTCCCCCCAGAGAGCAGAGATGCCTCTCAGAAATATAAAATGCGTAGTTTGGGAGTGGCTCCAAACTCGCGTCAAATATTGGCAGAGCCAATAGCAGAACAAATTGCACAACAAAATGCAAGGTAAGCAACAACACTAGCCAATACGAGAGAACTAGGTAGTATGTAGCTAGGGGTTGCACAACGTTATACAGAGTGATACATACAGATAATTTGCGCACATTTAAACACTCGAGGCGTGATATAGAGATGTCACAACACATGACAATAATAATAATAATAATAATAATAATAACTATAAATTCATGAAAAGTGATTCAAGGCATTGTTCAATATACTGCCACACATATTACACTCATGAAATTCCCCACACGAATCTTCATGACGCTTCCTATGATAGTCCCGAAGAATAGCTTTTCCACACTCTTTGCACATATAGCTAGGAATGGGTTCATCCATCACGAATGTTGCTTTCTACAAACAGCTGCTTACTGCGTAACACAGGGCTAGAGTTTGGTCGGTGAGACGGTCTTTCACAATGTGAACACCGTGAGAGGTAGTAGTCAACTGGTGATATTCTTGTTAAGGGTCCTCTAAAAACCCCTAGTCTAGACCAAAAGCTCTTTACTGTGTATGACAAGGCTGTAGACTGGACTGTGAGATGGCCTTTCACGATGCGAACACTCTAACAAGTAGTAGTCAACTGATTATATACTTGCTAAGGGTTCTCTAATATACAATATTCAAGACCAACAGCTACTTACTGAGTAGTACAAGGCTGTACAATAGTTGTTTTGACAGTCTTTCACAATGTGGTCACTGTTAGTGGTGGTAGTCAACTGATGATATTCTTGCTAAGGGTCCTCTAATGTACCCCTAGTTAAGAGAAACAGCTGCTTACTGCTTATGACAAGGCTATAGACTGGTTCTTTCAATGGTCTTTCACAATGTAAACACTGCGACAGGTAGTAGTCAACTGAAAATATTCTTACACCCTACTCAAGGTTATCAGGTACTTACTGCATATTAAAAGGCTGTACACTCATGTGTGTTAGACACTCTTTCTTGCTAAAAACCCTCTATATTCCCTACACAAGGCTATACATGTTAGTTCTGAACACTTAGTAGTTAATTGTATATTCAATTTTTATACAAAGCTTATAAAAGCAGGTTCTCATGAGGGAAAACTTCGTCGAATAGCCACATGCGACACGCAAAGTATGTTTCCGCTATCTAGCGGTGACTATGGAAACTACCTGAACGACCAGTATGGTACCTAGCGCTCCATATCAACACTACTGAACGACCAGCATGCTCTCTAGCGGTCGATATCAACACTCCACTTAACTACAAGCATGCTACCTAGCGGCCGATATCAACACTCAATCAACTCACCTAACCTAATCTGACCACGCCTGATTTGTCTACTGAACCTATCCTTATCTAACCCTAGCTAACCTCACCTGACGTGACCATACCTGTTTGTAAGCAACAACAACAACACACTAAGATTCCATGAATTCCTGAGTACTTTAAGATTAATTATCGACTCTCAACTCTTATAACTATGTCGATCCCACTCTGTCAAAAACACGATATATTTTTTAAAAATTTTTTGCTCGATGTCACTACTAAAGTGATAATGGGTTTTCCGATCCTATCACTATAAATTCATTACCACCGCTCTTATCTCGGTCTCGACAACAACCATGCCAATTTTTATTATGTCAGATCATGTAATATTCGGGTGCAAAGAGGGTGCAAAGTTCGGTGCAAAAGTGAGTGCAAAGTGGGTGCAAAGTATGTGTAAAAGTAGGTGCAAAGTGGGTGCAAATTGGGTGCGAAGTGGGTGCAAAAGTGGGAGCAAAAGTGGCTGCAAAAGTGGGATGTAAAAGTGGTACCCTATATTTAGTGGCTTATTTGACAAGTTATTTTGTGGTACCCTATTTGTAATGGCTTATTTCACAAGTTATTTTTGTCAATGTATTTAGAGGATATTTCTCTTGTTCTTGGAAAGTGTCTCAACCCTTTTTATGATAGCATAATGCTTACCGCCATGTTTGTAAACAACAACAAAAACACACTAATATTCCAAGATTCCAAACTACTCTAAGGTTAATGATTGTCTCTCAACTCCATTCAACGCCTAGTCAAGAACATTATACATTTCAAATTTTTCAAAAAAGGTAAATTGGGACAGTATGCTATAAGTTTAAATTAAAAATCATATAAAATCATATGCTAACTCCAACACATACGTCTATCCCACTCTCAGTCAAAAATGAATTATATTCTTTAAATTTTTCCAAAAAATATTTGGAAAGTAGGCTATAATTTGAAAACTAATCATCCTAAAAAGTCATATATAGACTCAAACCAATGGTTTTTATGTCCTTAATCGTTAGAACAAGACATGAAATTTTTGACATTTTTTCAAGAAATGTTATTTTTTTTAAATGGGCTATATTTTGGAAACTATGAATTTTACAAAAAAGTGTGTTTGACATAAATAACAGCTATTTACACCCTCTACCCACAATCCAAGTAACAGATCTCTGGAACAAAATCAAAAATGTTCAATTTTGAAAGTAGGCGATATTTTGAAAACTAATCATTCTACAAAGTCATATATAGACTCAAACAAATGTCCGATAAGTCCTTTAACGTTAGAACAAAACTTAACATTTTTTCAATTTATCCAAAACGGTCAATTTTCAAAATTGCTTATATTTTGGAAACTAAGAATTTTGCAAAAAAGTTTGTTTAACGTAAATGAAAGGTCTTTACCCCCCTCTACCACAAAAATAAATTGTAGGTGCCTAGGACAAAAAATTTGCAGTAGTGTGTTTGTGAGAGTTTTACACCCACCACCACCACACAAGATGGCGGCCGCGTGAGTCCAACTAGTTACATGGCGCGCACACCTATGTTACCACGGCAAAAACCTATGTTGGGCGCGGTCCTCGGTCTTAGTGTGTTGTTGTTGTTGCTTACAAACAGGTATGGTCACGTCAGGTGAGGTTAGCTAGGATTAGATAAGGATAGGGTCAGTAGACAAATGAGGCGTGGTCAGGTTAGGTTAGGTGAGTTGAGTGAGTGTTGATATCGGCCGCTAGGTAGCATGATTTTAGTTGAGTGGAGTGTTGATATCGACCGCTAGATAGCATGCTGGTCGTTCAGTAGTGTTGATATGTAGCGCTAAGTACCATACTGGTCGTTCAGGTAGTTTCCATAGTCACCGCTAGATAGCAGAAACATACTTTGCATGTCACATGTGGCTATTTGACAAAATTGTACCTCATGAAAACGTGATTGTATAAGCTTTGTATAAAAATTGAATATACAATTAACTACTAAGTGTTCAGAACTAACATGTATAGCCTTGTGTAGGGAATATAGAGGGTCTTTAGCAAGAAAGAGTGTCAAACACACATGAGTGTACAGCCTTTTGATATGCAGTAAGTGCCTGATAACATTGAGTAGGGTGTAAGAATATTTTCAGTTGACTACTACCTGTCGCAGTGTTTACATTGTGAAAGACCATTGAAACAACCAGTCTATAGCCTTGTCATAAGCAGTAAGCAGCTGTTACTCTTAACTAGGGGTAAATTAGAGGAACCTTAGCAAGAATATCATCAGTTGACTATCACAACTCAGAGTGACCACGTTGTGAAATTCTGTCTAAACAACTATTGTACAGCCTTGTACTACTCAGTAAGTAGCTCTTGGTCATGACTATTGTATATTAGAGAAACTTTAGCAAGTATATAATCAGTTGACTACTACTTGTTACAGTGTTCACATCGAGAAAGACAGTCTCACAGTCCAGTCTACAGCCTTGTCATACGCTGTAAAGAGCTGTTGGTCTAGACTAGGGGTATATTGGAGGACCCTTAACAAGAGTATCACCAGTTGACTACTACCTCTCGCGGTGTTCACATTGTGAACGACCGTCTCACCGACCAACCTGTAGCCCTGTGATACGCAGTAAGCAGCTGTTTGTAGAAATCAACATTCGTGATGGAAGAACCCATTCCTAGCTATATGTGCAAAGAGTGTGGAAAAGCTTTTCTTCGGGACTATCATAGGAAGCGTCATGAAGTTTCGTGTGGGGAATTTCATGAGTGTAAAACGTGTGGCAATAAATTCAACAATGCCTACAATGGACGTCGTCATGAAGAATGTTGTAATGTTGTGTCGGCAGTGAACCACCTTTGATGAATTTATAGTTATTATTATTATTATTATTATTATTATTGTCTTGTGTTGTGATATCTCTATATTACGCTTCGAGTGTTTAAATTTGCGCAAATTATCAGTATGTATCACTCTGTATAACGTTGTGCAACCCCTAGCTACATACTACCTAGTTCTCTCGTATTGGCTAGTGTTGTTGCTTACCTTGCATTTTGTTGTGCAATTTGTTCTGCTATTGGCTCTGCCAAAATTTGACGCGAGTTTAGAGCCACTCTCAAACTACGCATTTTATATTTCTGAGAGGCTTCTCTCCTCTCTGGGGGACAGAAGCTTATTCAGTCTTGGACGTGCCGAGATGTAGGGCGAACGGGTGTATTCGGGCAGAGGCCCACCCTCATGGCGCAACAGGATGTGAGTACGGCTCAATGTATTTCTATCTAACGTAAATGTAATTGTTTGCATTCTGTGTTTCTTATTTTGCTTAATTCTCTCTCCTTTTACAAGATGTTACTGTTTGCATTATAATCCTCGAACCAGATTTCCTGGACGTTACGTAATGCCATACGGCGGAATCCTTTTTTTAACTTTTGTTATGTACACTCCTCATAGTTTTATTATTTTGGTTAGTACCTGTAAGATTCGAACGTATTGCGTTTCTGCGTCTTGGCTTATATATGTTTCCTGTCGGGCCTTGGTGCTCGTTGTTTGTGTCTGTGTCTCTTTTGTACCACAAACGTTTCGTTTGATTGCTTGCAATTGGACCTTTTTTGCGGGTAGTATATGTGAGGTAACGGGACTTATGTCCAACGTCCCACTATTACGTGTCCCTTTCGTTTATGGAATATATGTGACGGTGGTTAACTGGGATTTCTCCAGCTCCGATGTCATATTATTTTTATATGTCGCGTTGGTGCGGCATTATGTTGGAGTATAAGCCAATTTTTTTATAGCATGCTTTCGATTTTTACCGGTCACTTTCGTCCCAAGTCAATTGTAATGTAATGTATCTCTGTATATTTCATGTTGATTTTGTTTTGTTTTTCTCTTATGATTTTCGCCGTATTATATAACTTAATAATAATCCCCCTTGTCTTCTCCTTCCTCCTATCTCCGTGAGATCTCTCTCCCCTATGTTTTACTCCCCCTCACTCCTGCTCCTTCCCACCGGTATGTTTACATAACATCATGAAAAGCTTCACGTCTCGTTAATGTTCGATTTTTGAATTTTTGCAGGTTTGGCGTTTCTCTCTGGCTTCAGTAAGTTTCATTTTATTTTATTCCATGTTCGTATCTTTTCGTTAGATTCATGTTGTTGAGCTGTACTCAAGTTCTGTCGTGCTTTTTAGTTTTTTAAGTCTTTATTCTTGGTATTGGGTGTCTTTTGTATTATTGATCATGTCTTAGCTTGCCTATTTCTTTGTTTTAAATAATTTGTTTATTTCGTGTACACGCTCTTTCTTTTATCTTTAATACATTTTTATATTTTAAGTAATATAGCTCCCTTGTCTTTTCATTTCTTATATTTAAGTTCCCCTTCCTTATCCTTATCTCGATTTCGTCAATCTTGTCTTTGTGAGGTAACAAAGGCACGATTAACACGCCTCTGGGTTTTCATTAATTAATTTCATTACATTCTTTTTTGCACTTTTCTTTATTGCATTAAGCAATTATTTGTTTCCATTTGCTTTTTGGAAATCATCTTTAGCTCGCTCCAAAAACCTTGGGCCCAGCAGACCGGGTCGAGCAAGACGTCTTTTCCCCCGTCCATTTGCGACCTTGTTGATTTTATCTTCCGCTGATACTCTGACGCGCTTTATTATTATTATTACTATACCTCTAATGGCGCAGCAGCTAAAAGACAAAAATCTGAGCCTATAAAACATTACCTACTGTCATTGGTCCCTGACAAAAATGGACTTATTGAATATGAGACTTCTTTTCATGGTCGACTTAAATCCTACTTCATTCGTTGCTATACGTGCAAGGATTTAAATTCATACCTTTAAGAGTCCAAAGAGCAAATAATACAAGCTAGGGAGAAAGAACTAGCAATGCACAAGTCGATAAAATTTAATCTTTTGGCTGAATGTAGATTCATTCATACATCTACCAATGAAATTACAGATCGTGCTTTTAAAACACGAAATCAGGCCCTATTTTTGGAAACCGACTTGAGTAATTTCTTGGAAACACAATTAAAATTAACTACGGAAATGGAGGATCTGAGCTAAAAGGCAGTAATTGGGTTCTGTTAGCAGTGGAAGGAGTACGATTGAAAATAAATAAGTACAATCCCTTGCGTGGTAGCACATATATTCCATTACCAGCAGCTATAAAAGCAAGAAAAGCCTGCATTAATCCTGAAAATTTGAATGATGGAAAGTGTTTTATGTATGCCATTTTAGCAAAACTGGTTAAAAAGGATGCTCAACGCATTAATAAATACAAGGACCTGGACAACAAGTATGATTTTTCTGTAATATCGTTTCCTACATTACTAGCTGACATTCCCAAATTTGAAAAAGCCAACGATATATCCATTAATGTATTTGGATTGGAACAAGACAACAAATTGTTCCCTCTAATGGTTGTGGATCAAGAGCTGCAAGACCATCGCGACCTCCTTCTGCTACGTTCATCATCTGGTTAGAACCACTACGTCTTTATCAAAGATTTTGATAAACTAGTAGGACATCAGATTACTCACCATGGACATAAGATATATACGTGTAAACGGTGTTTTACTCACTTCGATAATTGACATGGTCAACAAGGAAAGGAAAAATTGAAAGAGCATAGAGCTTTGTGTGTCCAGCATGACATTGCTAGGGTTGAAATGCCTATTAAAAACTCAATTGTGAAAATCTTAAATGTTGAAAAAATGCTGAGCATACCTTACGTTATCTATGCAGATTTCGAAAGTATACTCTTACCATATCAAACATGTTTACCCAATCCTGAAGCAAGTTATACAGTGCCATACCAGAGTCATGTTCCTATGAGCTTTGGTATATACGTTAAACCCTCACCTGCTGTGGAACACATAAAGACAAACCTTCCAAGCCAACCTGCTATTTATCGTGGACCTGACGCTGCAGAAAAGTTTATGGACCGTTTGATCTCAATAGCTAATGAAATTGATCGCATTTACAGCATAAATGTTCCAAAGGCCTTAACTCAGGATCAAGAAGCAGAGTTCCAAAGTGCTGAAACCTGCTTTTTGTGTCATAAACCAATTACCAAAGAGGACTGGAAAGTTAGAGAACATTGTCATATTACAAGGGAATACCGTGGAAGTGCTTACAATAAATGTAATTTGAGGTGTAAAACACGTAACCCCGTTCCTGTATTTCTACATAATATGAGTGGCTACGTCGCAAATTTCATTGTAAAGCAATTGGGGTGTACTACTGACAGAGTGGATGTTATCGCTAACTCCATAGAAAAGTACATTTCCTTCACCAAATATGTAGGAAATGTTAAGCTTCGATTTGTGGACACGTTTCGGTTAATGCCGAGTAGTTTGGAAAACTTAGTTTCCAACTTAACATCATACCCTGAAACAGACAAGTACTTTGGAAAAGAAAATGCAATGCTCATGACGCGTAAATGGGTATTTTGTTACGACTACATTGATTCATGGGAAAAGTTAAGTGAAACGTGTTTACCTCCAAAAGAGGTATTCTTTAACAAATTAAGTCAAGAAGATGTTAGTCAAGAAGACTATGATCATGCCAAAAATGTGTGGAATCAGTTCAACATTAAAACTCTAGGGGAATATAGTGACCTCTATCTAACTTCAGATGTACTCCTTCTTGCAGACAGCTTTGAAACGTTTAGAAACAAAACACTACAAACACACCGAGTGGATGCTGCACTCTTTTTTACTTCGCCTGGTTTAAGTTTCGAGGCAATGCTCCTTTACACAGGCATTGAACTGGAATTGCTACAGGATTGCGATCAGATTCTTCTAATCGAGTCTGGAATACGTGGAGGCAATGCCAGGTGTCTCATCGGTATGCTGAAGCTAACAATAAATACATGGAAACCTATGATTCTGAGAAACCATCGCAGTTTATTACCTACGATGATGCCAACAACCAATACGGGTGGGGTATGTGTCACTCTCTTCCTTATGGTGGATTTCAGTGGGTTTCTCCAGATACTGTTGATCTAGAAAAACTAAAGAAAGACATTCTAAACGTTGATGTTGATTACCGATCTGACCTTCACGATCTACACAAGGATTTACCTTTCCTAACAGAGCGTACACCACCTAAGGATACGTCTCTGAAAAAACTAATTCCTCATCTTGGAAATCGAAGGCGATATGTTGTTCAATACATGGCATTTAAACAGGCTTTAGATCATGGAATAAAATTGATAAAAATTCATCGTGTGTTAAAATTTAAGCAATGACCTTGGTTAAAGGCATACGTTTATTTTAATAACAACCTTCGAAAACAAGCCAAAAATTATTTTGAGAAAAATCTGTACAAATTATTCAACAATGCCATTTTTGAAAAAAAAAATGGAAACTATCCGCAAAAGAATAAACATACGTCTTGTGACTGACGGAAAAAGGCAGAAAATCTAATAGCAAATCCGATATTTATTGACAGAACCATTTATGCTTTCCACATGGCTAAATGTAACATTGTAATCAAGTAGCCTATATATTGGAATGTGTGTACTGGATATTTCAAAAACTCTAATGTATTCCCACCACTATGATGTCCTGCTACCCTATTATGGCATGGACAATCTTAAACTCATGTATATGGATACTGACTCGTTCATTTATTTGGTTAACACCCCAGATTTATATCAAGACAAGTTGGATTTCCTAGAAAACCTGGACGCATCAGATTATCCTACTAATCACATATGTTACTCTACATGAAACAAGAAAACGTTGGTGAAATTTAAAGACGAGGCTTGTGGACAAATTATAAAAGCATTTGTTGGACTTAGAGCTAATATGGTAAAGATATCAAAATGATTAAAGTTATTAGCAGAGGTGTTGTCAAAAATTGTATAAGCTTTCAAGATTATAAGGATTGTGTCATGAAAAACAATGTAAAAAGAATACCCATGAACATTATCGCTTCTAAACAACATGACATATCATCTATAAGACTAAACAAATTTGCTTTGTGTCCTGGTGATGATAAAAGAGTGATTGATGCCTATGGTCATTACTCAATCATTAACCATGCTTAAAGAGTTAAGTTATGATTATCAAAATCTTCTGCCTGCGACTAGCAAATACATAAAACAAAAAAATTTAGGAAATAAAATAGCACTACAAAAATAAAAATAAAATGGTATTCATAATCAAAAATAAGTAAAATAGAAACAAAATAAAAACAACTTTACAATTTATAACAAAAAAAGAATAGACTATATATAAAAATGTATTATGTGTAAATAGTGTTCATGTATTTAAAATAAAAAATATTGTATGGACACTGCTTGTACATTTTAATTTCTACCCACCTCTCTCCACTCTTAATGCAAAATGAACATGTAAAACACAAATTGGAAAATCTATGTTTACAACTGAAATTTTAAAAACTGTAAATGGGAATTTGGTAAATTGACAAATGTGTAAACAACAAAATTCAAAATCCGTGTTTCCATATTATGAAATTGAAAAACTTAAAACTAACATTAAAAAACTGAAAATGGGAAATTGGAAAATTGACAAATGTGGAAACAACAAAATGAAAAAAAAACCGGTTGGGGTAGTGATCATGTTGTACAGTAGCCTATAAGACTAGCATAAGGATAGTTGCATGTACCCTTATATACTTGGTGTATGTGCATTAGCCTTTGGATTAGCTTAAGTTAGGTTTGGTAAAGTTAGGTTTAGTGAGGCTAGGTATGTGACCTTGTAGTTTACTCTTTTCGGAAAATGTAAAATCTAAAATCAAAAAATATTAAATTTAAAATGAAAATCTAAAAAAACTAAAATCTAAAATACAAAAAAATCAAAAACGTAAAAGCTAAAAAAAGTAAAAGTGAAAAAATCAAAAATCTAAAATGCTAAAATTTCAAATGTTAATAAAATCAGAATCTTTAAATGAGGTTTCTGTGGGTTAGGTTAGGTTAGGTGAAGTTAGGTTAGGTTAGGTGTGGTTAGGTTATAACTAAGTTTATTGTTTGAGCTCACACATTTGCTCTCATATTTGCTCTCACTTTGAAGTTAGGTTAGGTTAGGTTAGGTTAGGTTAAGTTAGGTTAGGTTAGGTTAGGTTAGGTTAGGTGAAGTTGTGTTAGGCAGAATGGTTGAGGTATGAATCAAAAGCCAGCTCCTGTCAGTTTTGCCTCACAAGGCTGAGTGTACCCCGTTCCACTCCTGAGACCAGAAATTAAATTTCTTGGCAGTGCCGGGATTCGAACCTCAGAAATGACCGCCAAGAATGCTTGCCACTACACCAAGAAGTGGACAATATAAGGCTGGTCTTGATTGTACACGATCAATCAATAATTACCTAAAAATAATAATAATAATAATAATAATAATAATAATAATAATAATGATAATAAATATTCCATTTAACAACTACACGGCCGACCTCTCTCTGTGATGTCATGCACGGTCTCAGGCGTGGCGGCCATCTTGCCCATTAGCCACTGCACCAGCTCTGACTGACCCCTCAATAAGAATAACATAGGGCTGGTTGCGCGCGGCGGCCATCTTTCCCATTAGCCCCTGTGCCAGCTTCAACATTTATATTCTACTTATAGTTATAAGAGTAGCCTTTATAGAGTCCACGTTGTTTACCTTGGTTAGTTGTAGTAAGTTCCATAGAGCAACTAACCTGTTGGTATGATTTGCTCACTACAAAGGTTATCATTGTTCAGCTAACAGAATCATTTAGCGTTAGATTTTATATTTAATATGTACAGTTCAAAGTGATAGAATAGTGGTTGAAAAGTGCTAGAAAATTGGTAGCAGAGTAGTAGAAATATGGTAGAATGTGGTAGCAATGTGGTAGAAAAGTGGTAACAAAGTAGTAGAAAGGTGGTAGAAAAGTGGTAGCAAAGGGGTAGAAATGTGGTGGAAAATTGGTAGAAAATATTATATGTATTGTTAAGAAGTAGATTAAGCGGATACGTGATCCATTACACAATAATTTTGGCACGTCGAAGCCCATTTTCTATATCCAATAGTTCTTCCTCATATTCAGTATGACCAGCCTGTTTACATGCATGCAAGTGCTGAAGCAGCTGGATTAGCTTACTGGGATTGTTCCAGTCAACAAATTTAACAAATGATTTTTAGGTGTAAACAAAGCATTACCATAATCATCATCATCATCATCATCATCATGATCTTTATCATCATCATTATCATTTAGTGGGCGTAATTGTTAGTAGGGAGCCTCCGTGGCTTAGGCGGCAGCACGCCGGCCTCTCACCGCTGGGTCCGTGGTTCAAATCCCGGTCACTCCATGTGAGATCTGTGCTGGACAAAACGGAGGTAGACAGGTTTTTCTCCGGGTACTCCGGTTTTCCCTGTCAACATTTCATTCCAGCAACACTCTCCACTATCATTTCATTTCATCTGTCATTCATTTAATCATTGCCCCAGAGGAGTGCGTCAGGCCTCGGCAGCCGGCACAGTTCTTATCCTCGCCGCTAGATGGGGGCTTCATTCATTCCATTCCTGACCCAGTCGGAGACTGGAAGCAGGCTGTGGATTTTCATTTTCAATTGTTAGTAGGCGCAATTGATAGTAGGCTCAATTGATAGTAGGCGCGATTTGAATTAGGCGTAATTGATAGTAGGAGCGATTGGTAGTAGGCGCAATTGATAGTAGGTGCTATTGGTAATAGGCGCAATTGATAGTTGGCGCAACAGGATCTACAAGTTTAGACTTTGGGAGGCTAGCAAAACAGGAAAAATTTTTGGTTTAATGAAAAGTCATGTCCAGCCTCCCACCCCCATCAATTTATGATGGCATAGCCAGTCTTAAAGCCAGTCTAAACTTGAAGAAAATGTCACGTGACAAGATTAGGTTAGGTAAAGTTAGGTTAGGTTAGGTTAGGTTAGGTGAGCTGAGGTTAACCCTCGGGAGCTCGCGTATGCGGTGTTAACACCGCACATGCAACTTCTTTTGTTGCAAGACTGTACTAAGATTGCTCAAAGTTTCAGTTGTCTTTCGTATCCTTAGACAACAATCACCGCTACTAGAATGCGCTTGTGTGGACACGCTGTCAGTAGTATTTGAATTATGACGCAGATGTGAAACTGAATGTGACGCATGCACTCGAGCCAAGTGTTTACACAGCTACGTGGTCAGTCATGTAAGTAAAATTCCTATCCCCGTTTGCAGCTTTTATATTTAATTTCAGTTCAGATTACGCTAAGTATTTTGTTGTTTGTTTATTAAGTCTCGTGAAAGGCGGTATTACACAGATCCTCAAGACATAGCTCAAATTCTCATGGAGATGGGTGGAGATGGAGAACAGGAAGGTGACCCTTTGGAGGATATAGATGATCCTGTCTACGCTGCAGAGGAAGTTGTAAAAGACAATAATTTTGACAGTGAATCAGAGCAATCCCTTGTCGTTGAATAGTTTTCAACCGTTCGTGATTCTACAGAAGATGTCAACGTATATATCGGTAAGGACTTCGAAACCATATGGACTGATAAGCCAGTAGCACTTCCATCGAAAACAAAAAATAAAAACATAGTAAAAGTGTTTCCTGGGTCAACAAGAAATTGCAAAGACTCTCCAACTGGAAAGGATGAATTTCTCAAATTCATTTCTGTTGATATTATTGATAAAATTGTTGGTTACACTATCAAGTGCATTCAGATAAAGTCAATTGACGTTCAGGCCTACAGTAGACCCAGAGATATTCAATTCACCAATGATATTGAAATTTTAGCATTACTGGGATATCTTTTTCTGATTTCGACGAAAACATCTTGGCATGCCGATGTTCGTGAATTGAGGGCTACTGATGGCACTGGTATGAATGTACTTCGAGCAGTGATGTCTTACAACCGATTCCTATTCTTGCTAAGATCAATTGGTTTCGATGACATAGAAACGAGGAAACAGCGGGAACAAATTGACAAGCTCGCAGCAACCCGTGAGTTCCATAGTACCTTTCTGAAAAACTGCAAACAAAATTATAATCTGGGGGTGTTCGTTACCATAGACGAAATGTTAATTCCATTTCTTGGTCGTTGTGGGTTTACACACTACATACCCAATAAGCCCGCAAAGTACGGAGTAACGATATATGCGATGTGTGACAGCAAAACGTTCTACACCTGGAACCTGGGAATTTATTGTGGGAAGCAGAAAGAGGGGCCTTATGAATTTTCTAACAAGCCAATGGACATTGTGAAGCGATTAGTTGCACCTATCGAGAAGTCAAAGAGAAATATCACTACTGATAATTATTATACCAGCTATGGATTGTCCGAATACCTTCGAGGAAAGGGACTTACATCGCTAGGGACCATGAAAGTGAATAACAGAGAAATTCCTCCTGAATTCTTATATGCAAAATCTCGTCAAGTCGGAACCTCTATGTTCGGCTTTCAAGATGATTTTGCACTGGTATCTTCGGTAACCAAGAAGAAGAAGAAAGCGGTAATAATTCTTTCAACAATGCCCGAAGAAGGTAAAATGGATCCTGACACTGGAAAACCAGAAATGATTCTTGATTACAATGCAACAAAGGGAGGAGTGGATACTGCCGACCAGATGTGTTTGATTTTTTCAACTGCCAGAATAACAAGACGATGGCCAATGGTGATATTCTACCGGGAGCTCGATATCGCTGGAATACATTCCCAAACGGTTTTCTTTTTCAACCAACATGGAAAGACCTGCAAGAGGAGGGACTTTTTTAAGAATTTGGCCCTACAGTTGATGAAAGACCACCTTCAAATCCGGGCAAAGTTATCAAAATTGCCCAAAGACATATCGCACTTTTTAGAACGCATTCTTGAAAATGATGAGAAAGAACAAATCAAGACACGTCCAGGAATTTGTTTTATTTGCGGTTCTCATATGAATACCAAAACAAATGTTAGATCGATTAATGCAGCTATAATGTTTGCAAAAACCACAGTCAGCGACGAATAAAATGCGACATGTGTTTGGAGAAGGCAAATGCGATGGAATACGAAGATGGTGATTACTGACTGACTTAGTGATTGTTCCTAGTATCTCAGTATTTTTTCAGTTGGCTTGTTTTAGATTAAAAATATGTTTCATACTTTTGTCTACGATATGTATGACTGTTTGTGTCAATATGATTATAGGCTATGTGTTTAGGGTATTATCTTCATATTTTCTGCTCATTATGTTCATACTTTTCATTTTGTGCATTTCATTGCTTTGATTTAGAAAAGAAACAATAAATATTTCATCCTGTAGCTCTTTGGTCGTTGTATCCTTTCATCTTTTAAGAAAAAATGATGGTTCTTTGGAGCGCGGTTACTGGAGAAACGCCAACGAATGCGAGTACCGGAGGGTTAAGTCTTAAAATATTCCCTCTCTGTCTTGTAGTTGGTGTAAACATTGACACTGCAACTTTGTGATATCAAAAGTGCTCTGAGGTTAGGTTAGGTGTGGTGGGGTGAGGTTAGATCAAGTTAGGTTAAGTGAGGTAAAATTAGGTTAGGTGAGGTTAGGTGAGGTGAGGTTAGATCAAATTAGGTTAAGTGAGGTAAAGTTAGGTTAGGTTAGGTAAGGTGAGGTTAGCTACCACTATCACGCTCTTAGTCAATCATTAACCATAAAGTACTTTAGAATTTGTTGCAATTTTAGTGTGTTGTAAGTCAAGATATTATATATCGCTACAAATCTCTCCCAGTATAAATCGCGTTATCAATTGCTCCTACAATCAATTACGCCTACTACCAATCGCGCCCCATCTATGACGTCATAGTCAGTCTTAAAGCAAGTCTAAACTTTTAGAACATGTCACGTGACAAAGTTAGGTTAGGTAAAGTTAGGTTATGTTAGGTGAGCTGAGTTTAAGTCTTAAAATATCTCCTCTCTGTCTTGTACTTGGTGTAAACATTGACACTGTAACTTTGTGATATCAAAGGTGATGTGAGGTTAGGTTAGGTGAGATGAGGTTAGATCAAGTTAGGTTAAGTGAGGTAAAGTTAGGTTAGTTTAGGTGAGGTGAGGTTAGCTACCACTATCACACTCTTAGTCAATCATTAACCATAAAGTACTATAGAATTTGTTGGAATCTTAGTGTGTTGTAAGTCAACATAATATATTTTGCCATACATTTTTCCCAGTATAAATCTCTTTATCAATTGTGCCTACTATCAATTACGCCTACTATACATTGCGCCTACTATTCATTGCGCCTACTATCAATCGCTGTACTTGGTGTAAACAATAACACTGTAACTTTGTGATATTAAAGGTGATGTGAGGTTAGGTTAGGTGAGGTGAGGTTAGATCAAGTAAGGTTTAGTGAGGTAAATTTAGGCAAGGTTAGGTGAGGTGAGGTTAGCTGCCACTATCACCCTCTTAGTCAATCATTAACCATAAAGTACTTTAGAATTTGTTGGAATCTTTGTGTTTTGTAAGTCAACATAATATATATAGCTATAAATTTCTCCCAGTATAAATTGCGTTATCAATTGCGCCTACTATCAATCATGCCTATTGAAAATCGCGCCGAGTATCCTT
Organism: Meconema thalassinum; assembly: GCA_946902985.2. Lineage (NCBI taxonomy): Eukaryota > Metazoa > Arthropoda > Insecta > Orthoptera > Tettigoniidae > Meconema > Meconema thalassinum. The sequence continues at coordinate 1,524,269,865 of OX336389.2, read as the reverse complement.
TGCGCCTACTACCAATCGCACCTACTGTCAATTACGTCTACTATCCATTGCGCCTGCTATCCATTACGCCTACTACCAATCGCGATTATTATCAATTGCGTCTACTATCCATCGCACCCCATCTATGCCGTCATAGTCTGTCTTAAAGCAAGTCTTAACTTGTAAAACATGTCACGTGACAAAGTTAGATTAGGTAAAATTAGGTTATATTAGGTGAGCTGAGGTTAAGTCTTAAAATATTCCCTTTCTGTCTTGTACAAGGTTTAAACATTGACACTGTAACTTTGTGATGTCAAAGGTGATGTGAGGTTAGGCCAGGTGAGGTGAGGCTAGGTCATGTTAGGTTAAGTGAGGTAAAGTTAGGTTAGGTTAAGTGAGGTGAGGTTAGCTACCACTATCACACTCTTAGTCAATCATTAACCATAAAGTACTTTGGTGTGGCAAGATGGCGTCAAAGTGAAAATGTAGTGAAATAGCAGATAGTGTAAATATTTGATAAATGTGGTAAAATATTATAACAGAGGTGTAAAATCTAAAAAGTCACTTTCCTTAGGGCAAGTGAAATACGGAATATTTATTTATTTAATCGTATGGTGATACAATACAGAATACAAATAAGACAAAATTAAACTTTAAAGTCCTTCCTTTTCAACCATTCGGTTAGACTAGGTGTGAGATCAAACAAGTCGTCAGGAATTCCAGGGTATGAATGAAGAGGACAGCGTAGGACCAGGTGTTCAATCGTCTGTTCTTCTAAGTTACATTCACACATTGGTGAACTGATCCAGCCCCACTTGTACCTGAAATAATTACAACACCCATGTCCAGTCCTCAACCTGTTGATACGGCACCAGAGGTTCCTTGGTAGGTCAAAACCATTTGGCTTCTTTGTGGGATCAAGATGGTGGACACTTGTTCCCAATGTTTTTGTTGACCACTCATGCTTCCAGCTTTCCTTTATGTCAAATCCATCCGCGATGAGTTGCCTTGCAGTGACACTTGCCGGTCTTCTGGATTGCAATCGTTGTTGTGACGGATGGCAGAATTCCTGATGCAGTGGCAAAGAGGGTGATGCAAAGATTTTCTTAGCCTCCCTCAGTAGAGCTTGCTTCCGCCTTAAGTGAGGTGGAGGGATGTGGCTCAGCACGGGTAACCAGTGACATGGAGTTGATTTGATGGTACCAATAATGCAACGCATTGTATCGTTCAGTTTCGTGTCTATCTTCTTCACATGTACGCTTCCCAACCAGACAGGCGCACAGTACTCAGCAGCTGAGTAAACAAGACTGATGCCAGTTAAACGTAGACAGTCAGCAGAGGCTCCCCAGGAGGTACCACTGAGCTTATGCAGTATGTTGTTTCTTGCGGCGACTTTGTGAGAGAGCTTGGTGATGTGCCCTTTGTAGCTCAGGGTTCTATCTAAAGTGACTCCGAGATATTTTGGGAAAGGATTGTACCTCAGCTCTTGTCCATTGAACAGGACTCTAGGTTTGTAGTTTGCGACACGATTCGCTAGATGGAAACAAGAGACTTCAGTTTTTGTTGTGCTTGGGATCAATCTCCAGGTTTTAAAGAAAGTTGACATCTTCTCCAGGTCCTCCGTAATGATTTGTTCGCCATCTTCAAAGTTATTGCTCTGAGCTACCAGCGCGATATCATCAGCATAGATGAACTTACTTGATGTTGTAGTTGGTAAATCATGGATGTACAAATTGAATAGCAGTGGGGCTAAAACAGATCCCTGTGGTAGGCCGTTATTAAGTTTTCGTTTGCGGCTTTTAGTGTTTCCTAGGAACACTTCAAATTGCCTTTCACTAAGCATGCTAGATATTAGATCCACAATTTCTCGGCATATTTCTCGGAATATTGATAGTATTTATAAATTCTTATTGATAATTTAATAAACATAAACTAAGTTGAGGGAACGTGAATCCAAAGATTCGGTGACTTCTTCAATCACTGTTTGAACCAAGTAGAGCAGTGGTGATTTCACGAGATTTCACCCGATTGGAAGATATACGTATTTCACATTCTCCTTGATCAGTAGGTAATTAGATTAAATCATTTAGGTAGTAATAATTAAAATAAATTTAGTGAAATTTGGTGTAAACATCTGGGCTAACTTAGATCTCTAGTATGGCGTCAGTAAATAGTGTTAATGTCTCGTCAGGTAGTGTAACCGTTACGGATTTATGCTCGTCGTGCAAAATGAAATTAAAAAATGAAAATAAAATCATCACATGATCTGAGGGAAAATTTAATGAGGAGAAAAGTGAAACCGATTGTCGTAATTTACCGGAACCGTCATGTGAATGTCATAACCTGAGAAACGAACTGTCCTCAAAAGATGAAATTATAAAGCTTCTTAAGGAAGATATTACAAAGTTAATGGAAGAGATGAATAAATTAAAAGGAAACAGAGAAGAAAGCAAGGAAACTTGGTCAACAGTGGTTGCTGGTAGTGTAAGATCGAATAAGCCTAGGCCTGAGAAAAGAGTAAATGAAATTCCCGTCTCAAATTTGTTTGGAGCGCTCGTCGAAGAGAATGATGACTTTCTTCAGGAAGAAAAGAAGAAAGTGATACGGAGAAAATCCAGGAAGATGCGGATATTTGCTTATAGTCACGGGTGAGATATAGCAGCAAACGTTCTGGAGAGAAGCGTAAACATAGAGGTAAATTCGACAGTGAAACCAGGAGCTCCCATTGCAGCGGCCACGGACGGGACGGTAGGAGATTGTGCGTTCCTAACTTCAAAGGATTTTGCTCTTATCATCGCTGGAGCAAACGACGTGCATAGAAACGGGAGTGTAAAAGTAATCAAAGATTTAAAGGGTACATTGCCATCCATGCATACCTCAAATGCCATTATTGTAAACATTCCGCAGAGATATGACGTAATTCCCAAATCATGTTTAAATGTAGAAATAGAGGCTACAAATGGAAAAATTCATTAAATTTGTATGAGTTTTCCAAATGTCCAAATTATAGAAGTTAGTAAATTAGACAGGAAGTTCCACATGGCCTACATTTAAATAGGTTAGGAAAAGATTATCTTAGTGATGAAATCTGGAAAATTGTAAATTCAAATGGTAAGAATAGTTCAACAGTAATATCATTAGAGTGGAAGCAGGGAAACTGGTAAAAGAAGCCAAACGTGAGGTTTGGCATTCAGATCTTTTTATGTCAAATTTAACTGATGCAACAATAGTATTTCGGATTTGTCTCGCAACAATAATAATAACAATTATGATAATAATAATGTATATAAATCACCAACACAAGCTTTAAAAGTAACAAATTTAAAATTTACCACCACAATGATCAGTCTCTCTATAATAAAATTGATTACATAAATCATATGCTTAAAATGAACTTAAAGACATCTCAGCACTATGTATTTCAGAACATTGGCTGAAGGAGGAACAACTCGAATTAATTCAATTCCCAGGGTTTATACTAGCTAGTAAATACTCTAGATCTAATATTAGCCATGGTGGTACTTGTATCTTCTTAAGAAATAATTTTGATCATGAACAGTTAACAGCTTATGATTATCTAATTATGGAACAGGATTTTGGATTATCTGCCGTAAAAATACAGCAGTTTAAGTTAATAATTTTATGCGTTTACCCTTCTCCGACAGAAAAGTTTCGTTTATTTATAGACAAATTACAATTGTTACTCAAAAACATGAGCAAAGTAAATTTCGATATAATAATTTGTGGGGATGTAAATGTGGATTTCTTCAAATGTGATAGAAATTGTGAATTATTAACACAGCTACTATTTTCCTATGGGATGAAACCTACAGTAAATACCCCACCAAGAATAACAAAATTTAGTAAAACCACTCCTGATCAAATTTTTATAAATACAGATAAATATCACCATTAAATATATGTCTATTGTCCGGGTTTTAGTGACCACCATGGACAAATACTGAGTTTTGAAGTACTTGAAGCAATCAATAATAATGATAATTGAATAAAATCAAAGTGCATGTCATTCACTGAAACAAATGTTGCATATTTCAATGACTTATTAAATAAGGAAACATGGTCAGAAATTTATAAACTAGAAAATGTAAATGATAAATTTAATGCATTTAATTCTACCCTAAAACACTATTTTGAAACAGCATTCCCCTTTAAACAAAGAATTATTAAAATTAACAAAACTAGCAATTGGATAACAACAGGGATTAGAAATTCATGTCAAAGAAAGAAATTTCTACCCAAATTATATAAATAATACCAAGCAACACCTGAATTCAATTTATACTACAAACAAATACACTAGCATATTAAATAAGGTAATAAGACTAGCAAAGAAAATGCATAATAATAATTTTATTTCCCAATCATCTAATAAAACAGGGCCAAGTGGTCCGTGATAAAGAAAGAAACTGGAAACTCCGCTAAAATACAAGGGAACATTACACTGACCAGCAATAGTAAAGTGATTAATAATCCAGAGGAAATAGCAAACACTTTTAATGACTATTTCCTGGAAATTCCACAAAAGATATTAAATAAATCACAGGTAAATGCACTAAATTTTAATAATAAAAAATTATATGGAGTGATTCGTTATTTATAAATCATGTCACAAATGAAGAGGTAAGAATAGTTATAAAAGAGCTAAAAATAAATTCTGTGCTGGCATTGATGGCATCCCTGATGCAATTTTAAAGAAATGTGCAGAAAATAATATAAATCCACTTACGCACTTAATAAATAGTTCAATTCTCTCAGGAACTTACCCGGATATTTTGAAGTTATCAAAAGTAATTCCAGTGCACAAAAACGGTTCAGAATATGAATTAGATAACAATCGTCCTATTATGTTACCAACTGGTATTACAAAAGTTGTGAAAAAATCATGTATAAGAGACTGATAAGTTTTATAGAAAAAAAATGAAATACTCTCAAACTCACAACATGGATTCAGAACAGAAATATCTACACATCAATTTATGAATGTAGTAAGATTATACTGAAATTAACTGACAATAAGGAACATGTAACTGGCCTATTCTTGGATTTATCGAAAGCATTTGATGTTGTTGACCATAAAATACTCCTTACAAATTTAAATCAATATGGCATTAGAGGTCTAGCTAATAAATGGATAGAGTCTTACTTAACAAGGTGTAAACAAATAGTAAGCTTGAGACACAAAGATGATGGAACAAAAATACTTAATGAAACATTGTCCAATGAGGGAATTATTAAATTTGGAGTACCACAGGGATCGGTTTGGGCCCACTGCTCTTTCTTCTATATATCAATGATATAACACAGAACGTTCGTTCTCATCAGGACATTTTGTTTGCGGACGATACAACACTCGTAATAAACGGTGAAAATAAGCAGGTATTACAGCAGTCTGCTGAATCCGTTACAGACGAGTTAACCAAATGGTCACAAGATAATCGCCTCATAAGAAACTATAAAAAACAGTATCTCTAAATGTCCACACTACACAGAATAGGAATCCTGCGAAGCCGAATATAACATTAGATGGTCATCATATTGAAAATAAATCACAAACAAAGTTTTTAGGATGGATACAACATGACTTGAAATGGAATAAACATATACAATATCTGAATACCAAACTCAACTCCATGTGCTTTGCGTTACGAATGTTCAAAACTTGCACAAGCATGCACATATTAAGAAATACTTATTTTGCTTATTTCCATTCATACTTAAGATATGGGGTCATATTTTTGGGGTATGTCACCAGATGTACTAAGCACGGTTAGAATACAAAAGAGGGCGATTAGAATTGTGGCAAATGTAAACACTAGAGAATCATGCAGTCCCCTGTTTAAAGATTAAAACATTCTCCCACTCTCCTGCGCTCATTATTTCTTTGAAAGTATTATGTTTTTTAAAAAGAATTTAATGAATAAAGTCGTTTTTCTAAAAACAAACAATGATGTTCATAGGCAGAACACAAGACAAAATCAAAACATTCATATTTCACACACACACACACACACAAGCATATATCAAAAAGGAACTTTTCACACAGGAATTAAATTATATAATAAACTACCCCAGTATATAAAATTTGCCCCAGAAATAAAAACCTTTGAAAGAATGTTGAAAGCTTATTTGGAGTGCCATTTTTTTACTCTGTAGTTGAATATCTTAGTGTATATGAACGATGAAATCTATAATTATATTTTACTTTTCTATTTTAATTGTAATACCTAGCTGTATGTTGTTGTTTTAATTGAATTAAATTTTCATATTGTGATAATAGAGTAAGGTGATAATAGTAGTCCAGTAAGATTGTATCTCCTATGATCTGTTATTTTAATAAGTTATAAATAGTTATTGTATTAGTAATATATACCTGTTAGTTCTTTTATTTTAGAGATGTATTAACTGACGTGTCCTATATAAAAATTTATTGTATACATGTAATATTGATCAAATGGATAGATAAAAATCTAATCTAATCTAATCTATTCTAGAATTTGTTGGAATCTTAGTGTGTTGTAAGTCAACATATAATCTATATATTGCTATAAATTTCCCCCAGTATAAATTGCGATATTAATTGCGACTACTATCAATTACGCCTACTACCAATCGCGCCTCATCTGTGACATCATAGTCAGTCTTAAAGCAAGTCTAACTTGTAGAACATGTCACGTGACAAAGTTAGGTTAGGTAAAGTTAGGTTATGTTAGGTGAGCTGAGGTTAAGTCTTAAAATATTCCCTCTCTGTTTTGCACTTGGTGTAAACATTGACACTGTAACTTTGTGATATCAAAGGTGATGTGAGGTTAGGTTAGGTGAGGTGAGGTTAGATCAAGTTAGGTTAAGTGAGGTAAAGTTAGGTTAGGTTAGGTGAGGTGAGGTTAGCTACCACTATCACACTCGTAGTCAATCATCAACCATAAAATACTTTAGAATTTGTTGGAATATTAGTGTGTTGTAAGTCAACATAAAATATATATCGCTATAAATTTCTATTAGTAAAAATCGCGTTATCTATTGCGCCTACTATCCATTGCGCCTACCACCAATCACGCCTACTATCAATTGCGCCTACTACCATTGGCGCCTATTAAATGATAATGATGATGATGATAATTATCATACTCATGATGATGATGATGATGATGATGATGATGATAATAAAGGTAATGCGTTGTTTACACCTAAAAATCATTTGTTAAATTTGTTTACTAACAATCCCAGTAAGCTAATCCAGCGGCTTCAGCACTTGCATGCATGTAAACAGGCTGGCCATACTGAATATGAGGAAGAACTATTGGATATAGAAAATCAGCTTCGTCGTCCCAAAATTATTGTGTAATTGATCCACGTATCCGCGTAATCCCTTTCTTAACAATACATGTAATATTTTCTACTACTTTTCTACCACTTTTCAACCACTTTTCTATCACTTTGAACTGTACATATTAAATATAAAAGCTAACGCTAAATGAATCTATTACCAGAACCGTGATAACATTTGTAGTGGGCAAATCAGATTAGCAGGTTAGTTGCTACTATGGAACTTACTACAACTAACCAAGGTAAACAACGCGTATTCTATAAAGCTACTCTTATAACTATAATCGTCAGAATGTAATATTAAAAATCATAATCACTATAACTTGTGTTCAGTATAAATCTTGACATTGAGCAAAGTGTGTGTAAATCACTTGTAGTCGAAAAATTGTTCATGTGATTATTTTTCTTGACAATACTTTGAAAATGCCACCTTTGAAAGATATTAATCCACGTTATTTATTTTACTGTTAGTATTACTGTGGTGCCTTTACTAAAATTTAATTTGTGTGTATTAGTTAATATGGAATTTTCAACAACCAGCCATGGATAAAGGATATACCTTTATTGTAAACACAACCAATAAAGATGGAACTGTTATTTTGCGATGTTCAAAACAAAGATGTAAAAAGTGTCGAGGAGTGATTAAAACAAAAGAGTCCAACGTACTGTACCCTTATATACTGGATGATCCACCAATATCTTCCGGCTGGAAATAATCTGGGATTGTAGCATCTTGAAGTCCCGGCTAAAAACGACATGGTGCCACTTGGCGAAAACACTCAGAATAAGGGACAGGATTTTCTCAGACGGAATGTGCTGCAGTAACAAACTACAGAACAGTAGGGTCATCTAACAACTTAGGATAAAGAGAGTCTCAAAATATCTCGGGCGTAAGGATGCGGATTAATTCCCTCGGGAACTTCCACCCTACAGCACATTCCTCTACCATCTAACTACAAATATAATGCCCTTTTCCTATAAAACAATCAGGAAATCGTCAACACGAATCCGTCTATTTATTATTAAAACCAATACACTTCTCGTGTCGTCGGGCTTCGATTAAACGCTCTCAAAAAACAATGAAATAAATAAGAATGACCAAGTGTCATTCATCCACATAAAAATACAAATCGTTTCTTTAAGAGACCGTAAAAGAAGTTATGTGAAAGCTTCAGTAAGCTACTATGCAGCGAACAACTGCTGTTCCCTAGGTGACGGGAGTTTATAACAAGAAAAATGTTATAAGCTATAAATTTAAGTAATCCCAAAAATAAATGACCTTACCCCTGACGTAGATCTCCGTCATTACAAATACTATTCATTAATCTATACAATTTATCTCCCGCACCCTAACATTAAAATTTCTCCCTCTAGGAAGCGCTAAATCTTTACAAAACTCTAAAGTTTAAATTTAAAATATAAAACACTCCTAAATCTAATTACGAATCTATCTGAAATATATTTAATACAACATTCTATACAATGAAAATAATCACGTCGTAGTTCATCGACTACTTACTTAAAACAAAAATATATACAACCTGTTCCTTCCTTTCTCCCGACAATACAACATGTAATTGTCGTTCTACTTCACTCCTGCCTCTCAACGGGCTTCAGAAAAATATAACTTCACTCTACTATGTCTCGTTCGTGGTTTGCGTTACAATCTGGGATTCTAGAATCCATAGAAACAAAACATTCATGCTACAGTGACCGCCCTAGATCCAAGTATCGTGTGTTGCAGTGAAACGTGGCTCTCTGGGATGGTAAGAGATCGGGAGGCGTTACCCGACACATACCAGCTGTTCCGGAAAGATCGACCACGGACTTCAGGGGGCGGGGTCCTTATTGCTGTGAAGCCTGAGTACAATGCAACTCGCGTCCATCAGCTGGAAACTGACGCAGAAGCCGTGTGGGAGGAGGTTCAATGCAGTAGCGGCAAATATCTGATTGTTTCAGTCTATCGCTCTCCGAAATCGTCCCAGCTGATGAATGATGAGCTGATTCTCTCCTTCAAACGGGTGCAAAACTTTCAACAAAACTATGACGCTGTCTACATTGTTGGTGATTTCAACCTACAAATCACATGGAATAGAAATGCCGCTCCTATCCCAAATGATCCTATATCTAACAACTTCCTTACAGCATTCTATGATCTTTTCCTCCATCAACTCATATTTGAAGCTACCCGTATCACTGAGACCTCCCAGTCGACCCTCGATATCTTTCTAACAAACTCTCCGTCCTCAATTCAGTCTTTACAAGTCATCCCTGGGTTCTGTGATCACCAAGCCCTCCTAGCTATATTTACCCAAGTAGGGGAGTAGTAGGGGTTCTACTTCACTCGACGCCGCTGTGCCCAACAAACCAACATGGCCGCAGCGCGAAGTTGAAACATTTAAATAGACTTTTCCCTCGAACCCATGGTCGGCGTTTCACGAATGAGGTGTCGTAGGACTTGAGGTATCGCCCCCTTTGCTATAGACCACTCGTTATATATATTTTTTTAATTCAAAATTTTTGTTTTTCAAAGTAGGTGATAGTTTGAAAACCAAACATGGTAGAACGTTGTGCCATGGTTCAAACGAACGGTCTCTATGTCCTTTATTTTCTGTAATAAAACTTTTTTATTTTTTATGATATTTTGAAAACACTCGAATTTTGAAATTCCTATATTTTGGAAACTAGAAATTTTACAAAAAAATGTATTTTACGTATATAAATAAATAAATTTCAAGTCTCTAGGATAAAAACCTGACAGTAGTGGGATGATGAGAGAGCTGCTACACTTAGGAAGTTGTGAGCCCCTGCGACCTTGGAATGGAAGGAGTCATGGTAGGAGGGCGTGCTTGGATTCGATTTTTTGTCTCGTCGTGCTCTTTACGGGATTGTAGGTGTGGAAAAGGTGAAAATCTGGAAACATGTTTTTTTGGGTAAAAATGTGATTTTAGACTTTTTGTTATATTTCGCGAACCAATCATGCCAGAGGCGTGTACGAGGGGTCCAAGGACTCGGGGTGACGTCCTCTTTGCTATGGACCACTCGTTATATATTTTTAAAAAATTGGAAACTCATTTTGGGGTAAACACGTGTTTTTTGTGATTTTTGCCGATATCTCAAGAACCAATAACGCTAGAGACGAGTACGAGGTGTCCTAGGACTCGAACTAACGCCCCCTGTTTGAAACTATTTTTGAAATTTTCACAAAGGGCCTAACGACACTTTTGTTGAAAATTTTTTCTCTTTACCTGTTTACAATGTTCATGAAGCGTGGTGGTTGGGAGAGACGATACTGCTGGGGGTGTGTGTGTGTTTCAACGAACCTATCGCTAACCACAATGACCATGCTTAATAGAACAATCGCTATTTCGGCGGGTCGGTTTATGACAGAGCGAGGGTTCCTTTTTTTCACACATTTTACCCTCGAAGGGGATCTTTGACGTGTAAACGGTGATGAGAACTTGGTTCTATGTTGGTTGAAGCGAGTACAGAAAACAAACTTGCCAAGGAGCAGACGAGCAGGATGTGAATGTCATTTGAGCTTATTGGAATGCGCTGATCTGACTTGACAACAGGTGCAATGGAAAAATGACAAAGACATTTGAAAGTGAAATAATCTGTCAACCGTGGTGGCAGGGAAGAGCGAAATGCATGCATACACGTGTAAAATGACATGTGAAACCACATCCTGTCTTGCTTCGTACGTGACAAAATGCAAGTTCATGTGAAATTTGATCTGGCACAGGTGTTCACCTGGGACGTTATCTGTCCACATGCACGATAAGAGAATGTTCAAAGCGTGGGAAAAAAGCTTATACATGCAAGGTAACATATATAGAGACATGTCGTTATCATTTCCACTCTCACTTAGGTGCCTCCCTTTGAACACATTGCGTTGCGTGAAACCCCTGGTCTTGTTTAACAGTTTTGGTGTTGGTGGAAAATACTTAACCTTTTTGTGGGGTAGGTATATATTTATATATTTATTGATTTATATATATCTACATGCAATTATTTATTGATTGTTAAAGTTATAAATAAATGCTTATTTATTTGTTTGCAGGTAACGTGTATAGCCTTTCTGTTGTGTGTCTGTGGGAAAGAGATTGAAAAAGAGAGAAAAACAGACAGCTAGAAAAGGAAACCATTACCCCACTAGCCGACGAGACGGGAATAAAGCAAAGCATTACACGTCAAGGTGAGATTTGTTTTTTATATATATGACCTGTTTGATTTTGTTTTGTTTATGAAATGCATAAACTATATGGAATGGATATACTTATGGTGGTTTATTTTAATTTCTTTTTTAGATATTTGGAGAAAAAAACTCTACTGCTGTAGCCATAACAGCTGAAAACCAAGTGGCTTTAGAGTGGAACCATTGTCAAACAGTCTACAGCTGAAAACTTAGGAGAGAGTGTTCTTTCAAAAATAATGGATTTTACTGCTGTGGATACGTTAACTTGGGAACCCCTAAGCAGTTGTTTCGAATCGCGTGTGTGCTCTGGTCGTGTGGTCAATGTTAGAAAATGTTTGATTCCCAAAGAATTTTTAGAATCTTGTTTTGACATTTTTTAAATTGAAATTCGTACAGCGCAAAGGTTGCATACGGCTTTAAAGGTGAATACAGAACTAGTGTGCGATTTCATATATAAAAAGAAGGACGTAGAGCATGAAGAGACATTTTCTATTTGCATTAAAATGCAAGAGCTTTTGATAGCCGATAATCTGAACGAGTGGTATCAAAGCTATGTGGTGAATGCCTTGCTATCAAAATTTGATAAACTGCAACAAGGAACGAGTGGTTTAGCGTTAAACAAAATCCATTACCTACAAATCAACATTTGTCATTTCAACCCGTTGAATGCTGGGTCTAGCTATATTAAAACACCACCAGCCATAGCTTCGAAAAGGCTGTGGTGAATATAAAGAATCGTGACAATGATTGCTTCCTGAGGGCTGTGGCCGCGTATTTGCAACCAGCACAAGAGCAAAAAAGTGAGAGCAAAAAGTGAGAGAAAAAAGGTGGGGAGCAAAAAAGTAAGAGCAAATGGGAGAGCACAAATAGTAAACTTAGTTATAACCTAACCTAACCTAACCCACAGAAACCTCACTTAAAGATTTTAGATTTTACATTTTAACATTTTACAATTTAACATTTTAGATTTTTGATTTTTCATTTTACATTTCTCAGATTTTACATTTTACATTTTTGATTTTTTGTATTATAGATTTTAGAAAAAATAAAAAATAAAAATAGTCATGGTCGGGATGAAATTTCACTCTGTATATTGGCATTATCTTTGCTCTCTTCCTGTAAGTATTTTCTATCTAAATTGCATTTTGTAAATATTGTCAATTCAAATAACAGTACAGTAAGTATGTAGTTAGTTGTAAGTAGGTAGTTAGTTTGTCTATTAGATATATGTCATTGTTCTATTAGACTGTGGTGTGTGAGTGTGTCTGGTAACAGTTGCATTGTTTATTAGTTATAGTTCATTGTTTCAGTAGACTGTGATGTGTGATTGCATGTGAGTGTGTCTGGTGACAGACTGTTTTAGTGGTAGTATTTGTTGTTGGTGGAACTTTAGTATTTTTTCGTTAGTAGAATTTTGGTATTTAATTGTTAGTACAGTAGAAGGTTAGTATTTTTGTTAGTAGAATTGCTCTTTACTTATTCTGAAAGGGAGTAGCAGCCTTTCAGAATAAATCAATTCTTTACTAGTCTTATAGACGGTTAAGATATTGATAATATAAGCCAAATAATGGCTACACTGCGTCCTGCTGCACGGCTGAAAGCAAGGGGAAACTACAGCCGTTTGCTATTTCCGAGGACATGCACATCTCTATGCATAAATACATGTGATGATGGCCTCCTCCCTTGTAAAATTTCAATCCGGAGGTAAACTAGTCCCCCGTTCGGATCTCCGGGTGGGGACTACTCGAGAGGGGGTGAACATCACAGAAGTGACAAAGAGGAACTCTGACATTCTACGGATCGGAGCGTGGAATGTTAGAAGTCTGCTAGGAAATGGAAGGTTAGAAAACTTAGAAAGGGAAATGGATAGGTTGAGGTTGGATTTGGTTGGGATTAGTGAAATGCGCTGGCAGGAAGAACAGGACTTTTGGTCAGGAGACTATAGGGTCATTAGCACTAAATCAAACAATGGCCAAGCAGGGGTTGGCCTCATATTGAGTAGGAAACTTGGACAGCGGGTGGAATATTATGAGCAATATAGTGAACGGATTATTGTAGCAAAAATCAATACTAAACCTACCTGCACCACAGTGGTACAAGTCTATATGCCTACCAGTCAAGCTGATGATGAGGATGTTGAAAAGGTCTACGAAGAAATAGACGAAATTCTGAGGTATATCAAGGGTGATGAAAATGTTATAGTAATGGGAGATTGGAATGCTGTGGTAGGAAAAGGGAGAGAAGGGAAGATAGTAGGAGATTTCGGATTAGGTGAAAGGAATGATCGAGGAAGCAGGCTGGTAGAATTCTGCACTGAGCATGAGTTGGTCATAGCTAACACCTTATTCAATAACCACAATAGAAGAATATACACATGGATGAGACCAGGAGACACAGGGCGTTACCAAATCGACTTCATTATGGTCAAGCAGAGGTTTCGAAACCAGATTTTGGATTGTAAAACATATCCTGGTGCTGACATAAATTCTGACCACAATCTGGTTGTAATGAAATGTAGATTAAAGATGAAGAAACTGAAGAAAAGTCAAAAGCCAAAAAGGTGGGCAATAGACAGACTGAAAGAGAAGGATGTAAACGAAAGATTCAAGAAGAGTATAAAGGAAGGACTAATGAAAAAACCTAAACAAACTTCAATTGCAGACGAATGGGCACTTTTGAGGAATGAAATAACAAAATCCGCATAAGAAAACATTGGTAGGAAAGAGAGAATAGGTAGAAAACCGTGGATCACTCAGGATATACTCGAATTGATGGATGAAAGGCGGAAGCACAAGAATGTAAGAGATGAAAAGGGGAAAGCAGAATACAGACGTCTGAGAAATGAGGTTAACAAGAAGTGCAAGGAAGCGAAAGAAGAATGGTTGAAAGAGAAATGTGCTGGTATAGAAAATTGTCTGAAATTAGGAAAAGTAGACACAGCTTATCGAAGGATTAAGAATACTTTTGGGGAAAAGAAGACTAAGTGCTGTACTATTAAGGACACAAATGGAAAGCCTCTAACAGATAGGGAAGAAAAGGTTGAGAGATGGAAAGCTTACATAGAGAGTTTGTATAAGGGAAAGGAGATTGAGAATCATGTAATGGAATGGGAGGAGGAAATTGATGAGGATGCGAAAGGAGATTTAATATTGAGATCAGAATTTGATAGAGCTTTGGAAGACTTAAGCAGGAACAAAGCACCAGGCATAGATGATATACCGATTGAGTTGCTACGCTGCATAGGAGAGGAAGGTCTGATCAGGTTATTTCACTTGGTGTGTAGGATTTATGAGACAGGAGAGGTACCCCCTGATTTCAAGAAGAATGTAATCATCCCTATACCAAAGAAAGTGGGAGCTGACAGATGTGAAGATTACCGTACAATCAGCTTGATTACTCATGCTTCAAAGATCCTGTCTAGAATAATTTACAAGAGGATTGAGAGCCAGATAGAAACGGAGTTGGGTGAAGACCAGTTTGGTTTCAGGAGAAATGTAGGAACAAGGGAAGCTGTACTAAGTCTTAGGCTGATTTTGGAAGGTAGAATAAGGAAAGATAAGAGAACGTTCATGGCTTTTGTAGACTTAGAAAAGGCTTTTGATAACGTTGATTGGACTAAATTGTTTGACATTTTGAAATCGATTGGAATAAAGTACAGGGAAAGGAGGGTGATATACAATCTATACAGAAACCAGACAGCAGTCATTCGAGTTGAAGGACATGAGAGAGAAGCTGGTATTCAGAAAGGTGTAAGGCAAGGCTGCAACTTATCACCCATACTTTTCAATCTTTACATTGAACAAGCAATGAAGGAAATTAGAGAAAAATTTAAAGTGGGAGTGAAGATTCAAGGAGAAATAATTTCAACTCTGAGATTTGCTGATGACATCGTCATCTTGGCCAACAAGCCTGAGGATTTGAATGAGTTTTTGAATGGTATGGACTCCGTCTTACGGAAAGAATTCATGACGAAAATTAATAAATGTAAAACAAAAATACTGGAATGCAGCCGAAATAAATCAGAAACCTCTATGGAGATCAAATTGGCAGGTGAAAAGCTGAAGGAAGTAGGAGATTTCTGTTGCTTAGGAAGCAGAATAACCAGTGATGGACGAAGCAAAGAGGATATAAAAAGTAGGTTGGCTCAGGCAAGAAAAGCATTTCTACAAAAAAGGAATCTGCTGACATCGAATATAGATTTAGGTATTAGGAAGTCATTCTTGAAAGCCTTTGTCTGGAGCGTGGCGCTCTATGGAAGTGAAACTTGGACTATTGGTGCAGCAGAAAAGAGGAGAATTGAAGCATTTGAAATGTGGTGCTACAGGAGAATGATGAAGATCAGATGGGTAGATAGGGTTACAAACAAAGAGGTATTAAGACGAGTGGGAGAGGAGAGATGTTTCTGGCCACTGCTAATGAAGAGAAGGGATAGGTTGGTAGGACACATACTAAGACACCCAGGAATAGCAAGCTTAGTTATGGAAGGAAGGGTCGAGGAAAATAACTGTAGGGGTAGACCAAGGTTAGAATATGTTTAACAGATTGCCTCGGATGTAGGGTGTGGTAGCTATGTAGAGATGAAACGATTAGCTCAGGACAGGGAGGCATGGAGAGCTGCATCAAACCAGTCAAAAGACTGAAGACTCAAACAACAACAAGACTATAATGGTTCTCGGCCAGGAAAGTACTGTTCCAAGTTTGAAGAATTGAAACAAACTTTAAATTTAACTCGAGTATCGTTCCCTATGGACTTAACCGAGATTCATAGGTTTGAACAAGACAACCAGGACTTTTCGTTCATGGTGTATGGTCTTGACGGTAACGAGATTGTGGGTCCTCTTTATGCTACAAAAGAACCAAAACGACGCCACATTCATCTTTTATATCTGTCTGAGGGAGAGGTGAATCACTATTGCCTGATTAAAAGCTTAAGTAGATTGCTAAGCAGTCAAATGTCTAAATATAAATGTAAAGAACATATTTGTGATCGTTGTCTGCAATATTTTAAAACCCCTACGCTTTTGGAACGTCATAGGGTAGATTGCGTTTCTCAGGAAGCGGTGAGACTGATATTGCCACAAGGGGACAAGGCTGTGTTAAAGTTTAAAGACATTCACAAGCGTGACACTGTCCCCTATGCAGATTTCGAAGCTCTCACCACACCCATGGCGAGATGTGAACCAGATCCCACCATTAGCTCAAACACAGCCATTCAAAATCATGAATCTTTTGCCATAGGATTTAATGTAGTGTGTCCCTATGATCCCACACAATCCGTTTACAAATACCTTGAGGGGCCAGATTGTGCCAGATGGTTCTTGGATGAACTTGTCAAGTTGGCCGACCATGTACAGGGATTACTGGACCACCCAGTACCCATGAGCCTAACTCAAGAACAGCAGCAACAGTATGAGCATGCCACGACATGCCATATTAGCGAAAAACCACTGATCAGTGCTGATGACACCGTTCGTGATCACTCGCACTTTACGGGGGAGTTTCGTGGAGCTGCGCATAGTAAATGCAACTTGAACTTTCCAGCTCCTCGTTTCATCAGTGTCTTTTTCCACAATCTGGCGAATTATGACATTCAGTTTTTGATTCGTGTATTGGGCCATGTCGACAACGGCTCGTTTACCATTATTCCTCAAAACCATGAGGGTTTTACAGCCCTGACATGCAGGTTGAGCGACTTTAGCATTCGATTTTTGGATTCCTTTAAGTTTATGGCATCCTCGCTAGACAGCCTTGTGAATGGCTTGAATGAGGAGGAATTAAAAAATACTAGAATGCATTTTAATGATCCTGAGCAATTTCAATTGTGCATTCGGAAAGGTATATTCCCGTATGATTTCTGCAATAGCTGGGACGTGTTAAAACAAAGAAAACTCCCACCACAAGAGAAATTGAACTCAAAATTAACACGCAGTACCGTTTCCTATGAAGACTATGCACATGCATGTCAAGTTTGGCGAGTGTTTGGCATGAACACGCTAAGTGAATATGCTATGCATTACCTAAAACTGGATGTATTACTGCTCACTGATGTGTTTGAAAAATTTCGTGAGTTGTGTCAGCACATTTATGGTCTTGACCCGGCTCACTATTATACGAGTCCTGGGCTCTCGTTCGATGCCGCTTTGAAATACACTCAAGTGGAGTTGAATTTACTCACTGATGTAGACATGGTTCTATATTTTGAAAAGGGCATTCGTGGCGGCTTTGTGTCGCTTAACCAACGCCATGCCGAAGCGAACAATGTCTACATGCCAGATTATTCACCAGACAAACCAGAATCGTACTTAATGTACTATGAAGTGAATAATTTGTATGGTTACGCCATGAGTCAGCCTTTGCCCTATGGGAAGTTTGCTTGGCTGACAGACAAACAAGTGTCAGAATTTGATGTGAACATGGCTAGCCAAGAAACAGGCCGTGGATATGTGCTAGAAGTGGATATTGAATATCCCTCATTCTTGTATGATGAACATGCCGATTTCCCATTCTGCATTGAGCAAATGGTTCCCCCTGACAGTAAAGTGAAAATTGATAAACTCGTGGGCACACTTTACAACAAAAATCAGTATGTGCTGCATAACCAAATGTTGGCGCAATGCCTCGCCAAATGCTTCGTGTTGAAGAAAATCCGCAGGGGTATTTATTTTGCTCAAAAAGCATGGCTTGAGCCAAACATGCGACTCAACACAGAGCACCGACCAATGGCAACACAGCAGTTTGAAATTAATTTTTTTAAATTAATGAACAACTGCATCTATGGCAAGTCCATGGAGAATGTCCGCAAATACCGTGACATTAAATGGGTCAATTTCTGGGAGCGGCGGTGGGGTGCCCGGCGTTACATTGCCAAGCCAAATTTTAAATCAATCAACATTATCGATGAGGATTTAGCCACTTTTGAAATGAGTAAGACCAGCGTGACCTTGGATAAACCCATTTACTTGGATCAAGTCATTTTAGACTTTTCTAAATCGGTCATGTATCGATTCCACTATGAGTTTGCCAAACGCCATTTTGAGGACGTCTCTCTTTTGTGTATGGACACGGACTCATTCATTTACCACATTCACCACTGCAACCCCTATGACGTCATGACGCAGCATAGTGACTGGTTCGACACCTCTTACTATAGCGCTGACAACGTGTTTCAGCTGCCCATAAAAAACAAGAAAGTAGTGGGTGTTTTAAAAGATGAATGCGGTGATTCCATTATGACGGAATTCGTAGGTTTGGCTTCGAAAATGTATGCTTACCGCACACTCGACTGTAAGGAAGCCAAAAGAGCAAATGTGTAGGTAGGGCAGTGGTAAAATCGCTACGTGTAGAATATTACTTAGTGGTTTTACACACTGGCAAAGCTATGTCCCATACTCAGTGCAGGATACAATGCAGCAACCATCATTTGTATCTTGTGGAACAGAGAAAACGCACCCTCGCCTCCATAGATAACAATCGTGTGTGGGCTGATGATCTGCTCACTAGCCTGCCCTGGGGTTATGATCGCAAGGAGGAGGAGGCGAGATTTCACTGTTTAATCGTTTAGGGACATAGCTTTATGTAACTTGTAGATTTAGTATTTTGTAAATATTGGTTTCTGCCATTGTAAATAGTAGATTTTGTAAATAGTGGCAACCCACATGGACCTTTTGCTCTTTAAAACAGTTCTATGCAACCTTTTTTAAAAAAAATTGACTGGTAAATAGTTTGATTCTTTTTAATCTGTACAAAGTTGTAGTTTTTTCGTAAATATTTAATGAGTAACAGTAATTTTTAGTAACTTTAATAACTAGTATTTAATTATTTTTTGTAATGTAAATTATAAATGTTAAACTAAAAAGTTCTTTTGGGATGAGTGTGCATGTTGAGAATGTGGTTGTGTTTGTTCCCAAAGACAGGTGTGAATGTATAAGTAGAGAGAGAAAGCTGGTGTATATGTTTGACCAGGGTAAACACGGTGAGGTAGAGTGGGTGGGGAGGGGGGTAAATGGTCACTTATATACTCATTTTGTTTCCAATGGTTTTGTATTCTTTGAAATGTGGCAGACAAAAGGCATTATTTTTGTAAAAACAGTCTTACCTGCAGTAGTCGTAGACCTCGACGATTTTCCAAACTCCCATAAACACATTGCAGCATGGCCATGGTCAAGCACTTGCATCAACATCATTGTCAAATCTCAACTTTCGACATACACCAAATGGAAAAATGTGAAAACAGCAAAATGGAAAATCCATGTTTCCATATCACCAAAAAACGCAAAACTTAAAACGGACATTTTAAAAAACTGGAAATGGCCATATGTGAAATTTGAAAATTCAAAAAACTTCAAACGGACATTGTTTAAAAAGTGTCAACAACAAAAATGGAAAAAATCCATATCACCAAAAACGCAAAACTTAAAACGAACGTTTTCAAAAACTGTAAATTGCAAATTGGCAAAATGGCAATGTGTGAAATGTAAAAATGAGAAATCAGCCATCAACATCATGATTTTTAAAAATAATAAAAACACAAAACATCGTGCTCTGGCAAACCTTTGTTTTTATTTCATAACCATATGGGGATTGACAAATGAAAAATAGAATACAAACACATCCCAATTCCTAACTCCTCCATTCCTCAATGATTATGTCCATGCATCATCAACTTTCCTTTCATAGCACTCATCACAATCAGGGCTGCCATCCTTTCACAAACTGAAACATCACAGGATGAGAAACGTTGTTTAGCTCTTTTCAATAACAATTTATCTGCCACATGTCTTAAACCAGGATGACTATGGCGATAAGAGGTCATGTTCTTTGCATGCTTGATCCAAAAGATTAATGGGTACATAACCACGCTGTGAACGTTTTTCGAAATAAGTTCCAGGGCCACAAAAACGATAACCTGGATGATGGATTTCGAAAGGTAAGTATTTTGCCCGTTTCTCCAAAGGGACAGGCGATGACCCGGCCAACATCCCGGCCCCATCAGAACAAACTGCCAAGGGAGTGGGTGAAAAAAAATTAGGGCGTGAATCTTGGTTCATACAGACAAGAATAAAATAAATCCTCCAGCGAGCCAGAGACAAAGGGTCTCAGGTCGTTTACGGGTTGGGATGGCAAATTAACTGAACCAGGATTCAAAAGCAAACTCCCTAACTTGAATTAACAAACAGAGAAGAAAAAAAGCCCTCGTAAAATCACATCTGCTCCTTTATTGGCCAAAGGATAAATAAATATGCAACCTGCCTACCACGCACGAGTATAGAGTTAGGGTGGGACAAAGACCGAAAAAAATAAAGTTCATAGTCCCTAAACAAACAAAAAAATTATACTTATTCAAACTCGTGGGTGTCCTCTCTTAAAGTTCCGACAAGGAGACCGCCTTTCAAAAAAACCAAATTAACCCTTAAATTATCGGTGCACACGCATGTAAACATCACTGGCCACTTATCACAAAGTTCACCTGCGGCAAAAACTCGAAGAAAATATCGAATATCAGTGTATATCACAACTGTCTACCCTTATACAGCAATGGACGGATCTCCTCTATCGAACTGCAAATTAATAACTAAAGAGCATCATATCACATCAAATAACACTCAAACATCGACTCAGCTTCACATAATATGGCATTTCAACAATTAATTATAACTTATAATTTATTAACACACCCAGATTGTGCTCACATATTTACACTACTAATTCTTATTATTATTACTGATTTATGTTCGCCGTTCCAACAACCTTGATCCACACTGTCATATTTGTTATTGTAATTAAATCATAGCATTGTCTAACGTTTAGGAAAGGTTGAGAACCTCGTAATAAGGTACCGTAGTGTATTTCATTCTCACAACGAACAATTAATCGCAACCCTTCCGTCGAACACTCTGTGTGAGGATCCGAACAATCTGACTGTCGAGCGCACTATCAATTACACCCCTACGCTATTTAATATACAACACATCGATAAACGTAACACGTTCGTCAAGAGGACCCTGTCCTCACAAATTCAATTCAACGGTCATACGTCGCCCCGTGAGTAACCCCGTCACATATGACGGAATAATACCATATTTAATACCGGGTGAGTTAGCCGTGGTCGTTACGGCATGACTAAAGGCAGTCGCTCACATCCGGGAGGCTAGGAGGTTCGAATCCCCCCGCCGGCAACCTTGAAGATGGTCTTCTGTGGTTTCCCATCTTCCTTCCAGGCAAATGCCGGGGTTGGTCCCTAACTATAGGCCACAGCGGCTACCTTCCAACTCCTCGCCCTTCCTTTCCAAATTTCCTCCCCAACGGTACATGTAGCTCACCCATTGGCTGTCCGTCTCGAAGCAACTACAAAATTTGGCGAGCCGAACATGTCCTCGGACACTCCCGGCACTAAAAGCCATACGCTAAAAAAACCATATTTAATTATCACATTTACTTTACACAACATCATTACAAAAATCATGCATTATTAGCATGTCTCAAGAACCCACACTTAACAGAGCGTATCAACTTTATCGGGACCA
This sequence comes from Meconema thalassinum, assembly GCA_946902985.2. Lineage (NCBI taxonomy): Eukaryota > Metazoa > Arthropoda > Insecta > Orthoptera > Tettigoniidae > Meconema > Meconema thalassinum. The sequence continues at coordinate 1,524,247,821 of OX336389.2, read as the reverse complement.
CGAGGTCGTATGATAATATGGCATCCTATCCAAGGAACCGTACTCGACAATCTCCAACCATATTCATGTTGCTATCCTTTTGCTATTAAAATCTATGCAATCCGTGACAATCCTTTCAGAATTAAATTCATATATTGACCTCGGAAATCGAAGTGCTAGAATCTCCCAGCAAAATGGGCATCTCATATTATCGTTACCCAATTTCAACTTATTATTATTATTATTATCAGGTCTCAGAGAATAAATGTATGTCTTACTCCTACCATTGATACTGTTAAGTTATGTAAGCCAAAACGACCCGAAAAGAAAGGACAAAAAAAATCTGTACAACCCTTATGAGAAAATGATGCTCTTGTTCAATCTGGAATAAATGATTATGAATGGCGTTAAGTTACACGATCTCAGGTCATCTAATGGCACGGCTATCCGAGGTAGAAGTTCTCTTCTTCCTGATGAACAAGGTTGGAAATGAAATGTCTTACTTTAGATCCAGCGTTCTCGGAAACCCCTGGCGTCGGCGTCGGTGTCGTCTTCGGCATTTGGGCGGCGTTGTTCCTCCATCGTCTCCGCGATGTGGTCTCCCAGCGTACTGCTAGAGGTATTCGCCCCCGGCTCCTCTCGATCTCCTGGCGACGCCCATGTCCGCCTACTGGTTGCCCCCGGTCAGCGACAGCATCTCCTGACGTCCCAAACAAGGTCCACTCGTCCATCTCGTCGCGACCGTTCACCCCATTATGGCCCCTTTAGAGGTTCAGTGCAGCATAATTTGCGAATTAATATGCATGTTGATTCCCAGAATATTTGAAGCCATGGTTATATAGTTCATACTGCCGTGTAACAATATTACATTTCACTATATCAGAGCACTTTCACGCCCACGCACTATAGCGTCTAGTTCCTGGTTCACTTGAATTATATGTACTCACTTTCCTCATCCAGTAACACAGTTCCTTCCACGAGGAGTTATTTCGACCTGGCCTTGACCGACATATCAAGTTGCCTGCAGCCTGCAGTCCTCCAACACAAGCTTAAAGTAGATGTAGCCTTCCGTCACATTCCCACTGCGTCTCTTAAATGCCAGCACTGCTATGCTATTTTCGAATGAATGTCTGTTACAATATAGGGCCTCGCGATAATGCTTCGCCTCGACTATCGTTATTATTATTCTTTCCCCGATACTCGTAATGTTAAACACCTCCTGGTATTCACCTTTAATTAACATAAATTGTCGGCATGATAAATCAGTTTTTCATTACGGCCTACACTCGGGCGTTCAGAGGCGCACATATTTGTCTTGCTATTACCACAGTACATGCCTTCAACCCCTTACTATCCGTTAACTTAACCGGACCACGTGCATTAATCTTCGTAATCAAAATGGTAAAGTACTGTATAATATTCAACGCGTCTTCACATATCAATAGCAGCATATGCATGAATTTAACGGACCTTCGTTTATTAGTTCTGAATATTTCCTCACTTACTAGCGAGTCCGATATCGTCTTGAAATTCACGATTATCGTTCTAGTGACACCGTACTGAACACTGTTCGACAAACAAACTGACACACTTCACTGTAAACAACTCAGTGGCACTACACGCACGCTAGCCTCATGGCCTGCTGATCACTCCTCGTATTAAATGGCCACGAGCACTGACCACTCACGTAAACCGTTCAAGTTCCCGATGCAAATTTCAGTCCACGTGACGTAGGCTACTCGTCCGTGCCACGCTGGTTAACATACTCGTCCACGCCCTGCTGACTAACTGAACATTCCGGAACTGCGTTCTCCTTCGAGAAAAAGAAGTGGAAGGGGTTGGAATCTTCTGGAGCATTACCCTACTAGAGCGGTTGCCTCGCCGCGTCATGCCATGACGTCATACTGACCCTCCGGTCTCCTCTCGATCTCCTATCATCCGGGGCCGGTAATTGACCCTGACTGGATCGGTCACATCTCTCCCGTGGCCTTCAAAATATAAGCTGTGGGAACATAGCTTATATTTTTCCTCAAATGATGCATGTGAACGATCCTTTCAGTCATCTCCTCAATGTTGACTAACGGGCTTGCCTGTGATACTTCCGCAGATTCGCGGCATTGATGTTCCCAACAAGTGCATTCGTGACGTTGTCAGCCACCCTATAGCAATTGTTGTCCATCACACTGGCAATCCTATGGGGTCCCGAAAATGGGCGCGCAAATTTCCCATACACTCTGAGTGGTAAGTGTGATGACGTAGGTTTCCGAATCAGAACCAGGCCATTTACTCGAAGTGGTTCGCGAAAACGGTGGCCAGCCTTCCTTCTCTCCCGTTTCTGCGCCTGTAGCTGCATCCCCTCCCGAGCCAGTTCGTTTCTCCTTTGCACCGACGGCTCAATCTCTGGGGGTGCCTGTATAGAGCATGCCAAGGTCTACTTGGTTTTCGCCCATTGTGCATAAGACAAGGAATTTGTCTGGTACTCTCATGTGTTGTAGAGTTCAAGCAACGTTCAATTATGGCTACCACTTCCATCCATCTATGATGCTGTTCATGACAATAAATCCGGCAGTATGTTAAAATCTCTGCATTTACCCTTTCAACTGGATTTCCTTCTGGGTATATTATGGAGCTCAAGATATGCCTTATGCCGAGTCGTGCCATTGCCTCTTGAAATTCGGGGCTCACGAACTGCGTTCCGTGATCGCTCAGGAGGAACTCTGGCTTCCCTGCAGTTGGAATCACGCCGGCTTCAATCCTGCGAATTACGTACCGGGATGTTGCCTTCTGTATAGGGTGCAACATGACTAATTTGGTAAACACATCCATCGTCACCAAGATGTATTGGTTACCCCTGGTGGACCTCGGAAGGGGGCCATACAGGTCCGTAGCCATTAATTCATTCGGACGGGTCGGTATAATAGCCCTCGGCTTCTCCTTAGATACGTCCGATGGGAACTTGCACCTCTGACAGATGTCGCATGTCCTGATTACCGCTCGTATGGTTTTTCCCATATACTGCCAGGTAAATGTTTCTGTTATGGCATGTAAGGTTTTATCACATCCTCCATGCCCAATAGATCGGTGAGCCAACCACACCACTGCTGAAATCAACTTCGGCGGTATTACAATACGTAGCCTTGTGTGGTCATTATCGACAAACTTGTGAATCACGTCACCAACAATGTGATAAAAGTGAGCTATCTTTGCCGTTCCAGCATAATCGGGGTCATCTGCACCCATTATATCGTCCAAACATGACTGAGACACCACACTAATCATCTCTCCGGTGTCAATCAGGGTTTTTATTTGTTTACCGAGTACCTCTACTGTTATGATTGGCAAAGGATACACTTTCCCGCGGCGGATGACGTCTTCCTCATGAATCAAGTCATCGTCGGTAGCCTGAAATATCTCTTGAATTTCGATCAGTTCGGGAGGACCAATGTTTGAGGAATTTCTTAATTTGAAGTTTTTTTTGTTGATCTGACCGACTTGTGTCAGGTGGTCGGTCAGCTTCCCCCGGTGGTGCGGATGGATTACTCCGTAATTGTTGTAAATATTCCTGGCTCTCTCGATGTCTTTCCGTATAGCGCGGCCGAGTCCCCTGCGAACGAGAATCCCTATCGGCATTCTGTCTCTGATAATATTGATTTGACTGCCTCCGCTGATATTCACCATATCGTCCCTTCGTATTGTTGAATCGGGATCTCCTACGTTCTTCGTACGGTTTATTCCTCCACCTGGGTCGCTCGTCTGTTCCACCGTAGCTCCTATCTCGGCTCCGATAGTACCCCGTGTCTCTTGGCCTGTCCGTCTCCCGCGGCGTTCGCTCTTCCGTCTGCGCAATTTTGTCAATAACGACCGTGTTTACATCTCTATTTTCCTGTCGTCCGGACCTCGCCTGTAACTGTGCGCTAGTGAGGTCAAGTTTTCGAAGAATCTCTTCACATCCCACTAAAGTCTCGGCTCCTGACGCTATTACACTCTTCTGGACCTCTACAGGTAATTGTCGTATAATGGCTTGGACCAATTCGTCCTCCGGCACTGGTGGAGTCAAATACTGCAGCCTGGCAAGTGGCGATGTGAAGTACCCCGCATACCTAGTCGGATTGTACGTCGCATACCGTTTAGCGTATAGTTCCGCCCGTATGTTCAATTGTTCTTCAGGGCTCCAAAAGCGTTTGATTAATAGTCGTTCGAACTCGTCCGTGCTCGTGAACGTGTATCGAATTGCGCGAAACCAGGTTAATGCTGTCGATTCCAGGGACCTCTCAATAACTCTTAGTTCCCTCTCACGTGGTATCTTATTTTCTGCCATGTATTCACGGACCTCCCTCATAAATTCGATGGGTGTGACGTTATTAGTCCCATTGTTCCCCGAGAATTTCCTCGGCTGGTGGTCTATACTTCTAATGATAGTCGGGTGTCCCGCGGGGTTTGTACTCGGTTTACTCGGCGTTGCAACTACCTCTCCCGCCTTTCTATAAGATGGGGTGTTTCCACTTTCCGTCCCGTTAAGAGGTGGCGAGTTTTCAATTTCGGACCATCTAACCCTTTCTGACTCCGATTTGTCTTTTATCTGCGTCATTTCCGCCTCTAAGTTGCCTAATCGAGTGAGTTGCCTTCCCTGTTGAATAATGATCTTCTCCTCCAACTCAACAATGGAAGTGTGGATAGATTCTCTCACATGTTCGAATAATGTCGTTTGGGAATGAGTGATTTTCCTGTCATACGTGTCCTGGAATGATTCAACCTGTATCTGCATGTTTTTCTCGTCCTTCGCATCCTCTTCTTTCCAACCTGGAACGTCCTGTTTCAATTTATCCAGGGTTTCCTCGTTAGACTGACCAATTTGCTCAATTTTTGCCGTCAAATCTTGTCCCATGCCTTTAATATTACTGTTCAACTTCTCCTCAAGTCCTTCAATATTCCCCCGAAGCGAACTCTGAGTATCCCTGATTTGCCGTGCCACAGAATCTTTGAGCTCCGCGGTGAGCACTTGAAATGTAGTTTCTACCTTTTTATCGAGTAGATTAATCTTATTATCTATAGCCTTTCCTGATAGCTTAAGATTACGTTCTACAGCATCAATGTTTTTCTGCAAATGAGATTCTAAACACTTAAGATTAGATCCCATGACTTCCAATAAGTCGGTTCTGAGATCATCAACTTTATCACTAACATCTTCTTTTATTCCTGCTATTTGAGTGCCGACACCCTCTTGTGCCCTCTGTACCTCTGCTATTTGAGTACCGACACACTCTTGTGTCGTCTGTAAGCGATCCATATCACTCTTCATGTTTGCCTTAATTGACACAATACTATCCCTAACATTATTGATTTCAGTGGTTAGACCACTTAATCCATCTTGGATTTGTTTTAATATATCAGCTATATTTTCTGCGGTTACTACTTGTGACATCTTACAATACAACTTAAATATAGGGGCCTACAGGGGAATGTAGGTCGTCGAGTATAGCCATGACCTGAGATTGTGTACCAACCCTGTCAAATGGTTCACTAAAGGATCAGTGTGATACGAGGTTAATTTTACACAAAAGAATTACACATGGCAAGCATCTCGCCCACATCAAAGGCACGAATCTGACCACTCAGTATAATCCCATCACAACAACAAATGATTGAGTAATAAGCATGCCCATGTCGGAGAAGAAACGCACCATCGTCGTCGAGCCAACACGTTAGCGGCGCCACTTCCCCCTCCCTGTGCCCGTTTCTCCAATGGGACAGGCGATCACCCGGCCAACATCCCGGCCCCATCAGAAGAAACGGCCAAGGGAGTGGGTGAAAAAAAAAAAATAGGGCGTGAATCTTGGTTCATACAGACAAGAATAAAAGAAATGCTCCAGCGAGCCAGAGACAAAGGGTCTCGGGTCGTTTACGGGTTGGGATGGAAAATTAACTGAACCAGGATTCAAAAGCAAACTCCCTAACTTGAATTATCAAACAGAGAAGAAAAAAAGCCCTCATAAAATCACATCTGCTCCTTTATTGGCCAAAGGATAAATAAATATGCAACCTGCCTACCACGCACGAGCATAGAGCTGGGGAGGGACAAAGTTCGAAAAAAATTAAGTTCATAGTCCCGAAACAAATAAACAAATTATACTTATTCAAACTCGTGAGTGTCCTCTCTTAAAGTCCCGACAAGGAGATCGCCTTTCAAAAAAACTAAATTAACCCTTAATTTATCGGTGCACACGCATGTAAACATCACTGGCCACGTATCACAAAGTTCACCTGCGGCAAAAACTCGAAGAAAATATCGAATATCAGTGTATATCACAACTGTCTACCCTTATACAGCAATGGACGGATCTCCTCTATCGAACTGCAAATTAATAACTAAAGAGCATCATATCACATCAAATAACACTCAAACATCGACTCAGCTTCACATAATATGGAATTTCAACAATTAATTATAACTTATAAATTATTAACACACCCAGATTGTGCTCACATATTTACACTATGAATTCTTATTATTATTAATGATTTATGTTCGCCGTTCCAACAACCTTGATCCACACTGTCATATTTGTTATTGTAATTAAATCATAACTTTGTCTAACGTTTAGGAAAGGTTGAGAACCTCGTAATAAGGTATCCTAGTGTATTTCATTCTCACAACGAACATTTAATCGCAACCCTTCCGTCGAACACTCTGTGCGAGGATCCGAACAATCTGACTGTCGAGCGCACTATCAATTACACCCCTGCGCTATTTAATATACAACTCATCGATAAACGTAACACGTTCGTCAAGAGGACCCTGTCCTCACAAATTCAATTCAACGGTCATACGTCGCCCCGTGAATAACCTCGTCACATATGACGGAATAATACCATATTTATTTATCACATTAACTTTACACAACATCATTACAAAAATCATGCATTATTAGCATGTCTCAAGAACCCACACTTAACAGAGCGTATCAACTTTATCGGGACCACGAGGTCGTATGCTAATATGGCATCCTATCCAAGGAACCTTACTCGACAATCTCCAACCATATTCATGTTGCTATCCTTTTGCTATTAAAATCCATGCAATCCGTGACAAACCTTTCAGAATTAAATTCATATAATGACCTCGGAAATCAAAGTGCTAGAATCTCCCAGTAAAATGGGCATCTCATGTTATCGTTACCCAATTTCAACTTATTATTATTATTATTATTATTATCAGGTGTCAGAGAATAAATGTATGTCTTACTCCTACCATTGATACTGTTAATTTATGTAAGCCAAAACGACCCGAAAAGAAAGGACAAAAAAAATCTGTACAACCCTTCTGAGAAAATGATGCAATTGTTCAATCTGGAATAAATGATTATGAATGGCGTTAAGGTACACGATCTCAGGTCATCTCATTGCACGGCTATCCGAGTTAGAAGTTCTCTTCTTCCTGATGAACAAGGATGGAAATGAAACGTCTTACTTTAGATCCGGCGTTCTCGGAAACCCCTGGCGTCGGCGTCGGTGTCGTCTGCGGCATTTGGGCGGCGTTGTTCCTCCAGCGTCTCCGCGATGTGGTCTCCCAGCGTACTGGTAGAGGTATTCGCCCCCGGCTCCTCTCGATCTCCTGGCGACGCCCATGTCCGCCCACTGGTTGCCCCCGGTCACCGTCAACGACGGCATCTCCTGACGTCCCAACCGAGGTCCATTCGTCCATCTCGTCACGACCGTTCACCTCATTATGGCCCCTTTAGAGGTTCAGTGCAGCATAATTTGCGAATTAATATGCATGTTGATTCCCAGAATATTTCAGTCCATGGTTATAAAGTTCATACTGCCGTGTAACAATATTACATTTCACTATATCAGAGCACTTTCACGCCCACGCACTATAGCGTCTAGTTCCTGGTTCACTTGCATTATATGTACTCACTTTCCTCAACCAGTAACACACTTCCTTCCACGAGGAGCTATTTCGACCTGGCCTTGACCGACATATCAAGTTACCTGCGGCCTGCAGTCCTCCAACACAAGCTTAAAGTAGATGTAGCCTTCCGTCACATTCTCACTGCGTCTCTTAAATGCCAGCACTGCTATGCTATTTTCGAATGAATGTCTGTTACAATATAGGGCCTCGCGATAATGCTTCGCCTCGACTATCGTTATTATTATTCTTTCCCCGATACTCGTAATGTTAAACACCTCCTGGTATTCACCTTTAATTAACACAAATTGTCGGCATGATAAATCAGTTTTTCATTACGGCCTACACTCGGGCGTTCAGAGGCGCACATATTTGTCTTGCTATTACCACAGTACATGCCTTCAACATCTTATTATCCGTTAACTTAACCGGACCACGTGCATTAATCTTCGTAATCAAAATGGTAAAGTACTGTATAATATTCCACGCGTCTTCACATATCAATAGCAGCATATGCATGAATTTAACGGACCTTCGTTTATTAGTTCTGATTATTTCCTCACTTACTAGCGAGTCCGATATCGTCTTGAAAATCACGATTATCGTTCTAGTGACACCTTACTGAACACTGTTCGACAAACAAACTGACACACTTCACTGTAAACAACTCAGTGGCACTACACGCACGCTAGCCTCATGGCCTGCTGATCACTCCTCGTATTAAATGGCCACGAGCACTGACCACTCACGTAAACCGTTCAAGTTCCCGATGCAAATTTCAGTCCACGTGACGTAGGCTACTCGTCCGTGCCACGGTGGATAACATACTCGTCCACGCCCTGCTGACTAACTGAACATTCCGGAACTGCGTTCTCCTTCGAGAAAAAGAAGTGGAAGGGATTGGAATCTTCTGGAGCATTCCCCTACTCCAGCGGTTGCCTCGCCGCGTCATGCCATGACGTCATACTGACCCTCCGGTCTCCTCTCGATCGCCTATCATCCGGGGCCGGTAATTGACCCTGACTGGATGGGTCACAGTATTGAATCACTTTGTCAATGACGCCATTGCCAGTACAGGTCTGGCATATCCTTTTCCATTGATGGTAAAAAGGTTTGGTCTTCCTCCTCCTCTGTGGACGAGGTTTGTGTTTGTTGTTGTTCTTGTTGTTGCTTTTTCTCGCCATGACACCCTTGGAATGATTCAACAAAGTCTTTACACGGACTTTATGACCGTGATACAGTTTCACTAGCTGACAAGCCGCACATTGACGCATAGACGGTATTTTTGCCATGGCCACTTGCAGATGGTGATCGTAATCCGTACAGGGTTGCAATTCACTCAACACAGGGTCTTGTGTCCATGATTTTGGTTCATGTTCCCAGATTTATTTCACCTCGTTGGCGGCCACATAATAAATGAACGACTTGGGCAGCGCCAAGAGTTCCTCTTTGGTAGAACTGTCCAGTTTCTTTTTGCACACAAAGAACTTGCCTATGGCTTTGTCCATAGCATTGCCTTTCTCCATGGTATCACGTGCTGTAGATGTTTACACGTCGCTTGTAGAAATCTCACTGGCGTCATTCACAGGTAAATCTTGAGTTATAATTTTGTTCAACAACTCCCAACAGGCATGGGTGGTTAACCAATGAAAGAGTTGCCATATATGGGCTAGAGCTGTATGGGTAATGTTGCCACAGGAACAAGTATCCATGAGCGTTTGCCGGGAGGGGCAGCCCAACTCCATGAGGTCGATACATTGACAGTAAGACGCCAAAAATGGTTGCAACCATTGACGTCTTTCATTACCTTTCACAAATACCACATTGGCCGAGGACAAGTGTGCTTTCATGACCACGTCGAAATATTTATAGGAAATGGTTCCTTGATTCCAGTCTAGTTGCCTATGATTTTCAATTTACTGGGTTTGTTTGTGGTCTTTTTCACACAACAAATCAAAAGCATGGGGTGGTTTAAATAGCAAATGCGTAGCTTGTGATATCCAAAAGGTAGCACAATCGATCATGGCCACTTGTTTAAATATAAATTTGTTGTCACCAATTTTAAACTCTTGGCAATCCACAGTGAGTGTGCGCAACATGTTGACGCTTGCCTGGACCAAGTTCAACTGACGACTGACTGACGATCAATGACTAAGGTGTGATCATGACATGGACTTACCTGCCATGCTAGTTTCAAATTGAGGTTAGGGTAGGACAGGGGGACATGCAAAAATAAGAATTTAAGAATTACATAATTTTATTATAATAACACGTCTTACAGGCTTTTGTCATTTTGGGATATGGACGATACCAACTGATACAACTATATAGTCTCTTGTGTTTGTAACGTCCATAACACAGATGATATCCCAATGTCTCTAAACTAGGCGTTTTTGATGGTGAGCTTCTCACCGAAGCACCATGGACACCATACGGTCCACACGTATCGTAACTTGTTTTTTTCATCACCCAGAGACACAAGTGAGGGATATCTTGAATGACAGGGTATAATTCCCACTTCCATTCTACACAGGTAGGGGCAGCCGGGTGACCAGCGCTGATGTTCCTGCATGGATTCATCGCCCTCCTGCCATTGGTCTATGATGATGGGACAAAAGGCACATTTCACTTCACCTCTTGTTTTTAAATAGTAGAATCCAGCGGCCGCCAAGGCTTGAGGGTTTATGAAAGACACTGGCCATGTTGCAAATGTCTTGAAACGTTGTTCCTCAGAGTTTAAATTCATGGATGTGACGTCTCTTGAGGCTTTAAAGCAAGACATGACTGAGCGGCTTGACGTGGGTTGACCTGTTATTTATACACTCGTCACTTGGTTGGACAGTGGATAATAGTTGACTTGTTTGTGATGAATAATCAAACAGTAGGCCGTGGTATTGGCTGGTACATAGTCATGTGTTTCAAAATCTAGTCGAATGTCGATATTGGATGGCTTGACAGACTCTTCCAGGTAAGAACAGTCAAAGACAATCAGTGGTGCTCTTGCCTTAAACGCTTGTGGTAGCAGCATGGGGCCGTTCTCTTTTTGATAATACGAACATCGAAATTTAGAAAACAAGTCGTACAGGGGGCCAAACTTATTTTTTGAAAAATCCAAATCTAGTCCTTCATAGGGAAACACAGCTCCGTTGAGGAAAAGACGTGCATTTCTCAATTGCAGGTGATCAAATTGCGTGGCATCTTTGGTTTGTTGATACTTGCGATTCGTTTGAAGTCTCTCCGTATAGCGAGCTGTTTTTACAGACCAACTGTGTGTGTTGGTGGTGGGCAATAGCAGATACTCATGGAGTGCCCAGCTTCTAAATTCCATGGGTAGAGGCACATCTCTCTTTACCATTTTGTGTATGTCCAGTTTTTTGCTATCGTCAAGGGTCACATGAGGCAATTTCCATAGCAAGCGTTGTAGTTGAATTTTTGAATCTATTGTCGGCTCCCTTGAGTGCATTATTATCACTCCTGTCTCTCACTAGATAGAGCACTTGCCTTGCGTTGACCACAATGCGCTGGTGATCTTCGGCAAAGCCTAAAATCAGTTTAAAATATAAATATCCTGTAAATGTCCCATCGGTGTGTACCATCCAGTCATTGGTTGAGTCAGGGTACCAACCTGCCATGCAAAGTGTTTTACCCTCTTCCTCACTATAAGAGGGGTATAGTTTCATGACACTGGAAATGCCCACATTTCGAGTGCTATCCACCACGATATAGTTAATGACATACCGCACCTCAGAAAAGAGAAAGGCCAAACCATGGTTGGCCAACTTGGATGCGGTGGGTGTAGAGCCATCGGCATGGTGAGTCGACCTTCAATCTGAATTACACTGTCATGCGGCAGGGTGTAAATATCTTGGTTGTTGATAACAAATTGAATTTCATAATTGTTATTGAGTCCAGGTGTTTGAGCTTGATAGGAATGGAGATCAATTCATACCAATCCTGGTTGCTCCTCGATGCGGTTCGCTACCCCATGGGGGTTGACGTGGTAACCCAAATGCTGTAAAATTTGCTGGTCTTGAGATGTTAACGTGTATTCACGTGGCAAACAACTAACACCATTCCTGGACGGCGTTGTTGCTTTATACACTAACTTCATAGTGGCTTTAGCACCAACTTGTAAGTCACTGGTGTGGTAGAATCTAGATCAATGAGTTGTTGCTCTCTATTGATCAGTCTTAATGTTATATCACTAATAGTATCGACAGCCACAGAATGAAAAAGCACCACTGGAGGGTTTTCACGAATAATATAGCCATTGGGCGATGTCACAATAAAGTCATAAAGCAAATGCGATGGTTCCTGATTGTTGTACACTTGGCTAATAATATTACACGTCACCGACACATGATGGTCCTCAATGAATATCACTTCATGGTCTGATTCATGTTTTTTGTTGGGCTCCAACACGCGTAGTTTAAATCCTAGTAATGGGCCAATGGAATCGAGGTGGGTTTTAAAGTCAATGTTGAAGGTAGAAAAAATACTGCAGCGATGAGTGTTGGTATTTCCTACAAGTTTAAACTTGTTACCAAATGAATTTAAAACATACTCATTGATCAACAGCACATAAATGTGTTCATAAATGTCATCAATCGTGTATCCGCCAGAGTTCAGGGTGAGCAGAGAATCATCATAGTAAAACTTGTTGTTCACATTTTCACGTATGGTGTATATTCGATTGTACGTTTCAAGAGAAACAATTCCTAAACCATAAGGTTTTTCACTCAATTCGATAGAAGGGTAAAAGTCTAGGCTGACTTCAGGTCCACGTCCATGCAGTGTAAACGTTTTACTTTCTGCCGACATACTGGTGGCGTTTTAGCTTATGCTGCGTCTTATATAAAAAATTAAACACAAACGTCCACACTGTTGGCTGTTAAACGTTTGCTCACGTTTCACATTATAATATATCTTGATCCTGTTTCCAAAATAGGTCACTAATTCCATGGGCGGGGGCAAATTACCAAAACTGTCAGAGTACCATACGATGGATCCCTCTTTGACATAAGCTACATAATGTGTTCCTGGTCCTCGGTGATCATCCAAATTGACAACAACACATTCCTGTTTCCAGGCTCGAGGGGGTAATTGGTTTCGCATAAACACTCCTCGAAAATGAGAAAGCTTTAGTTTTTTAGCATAGCTTTCCACTTGTTGATGCATCAGGGCGTCTCGTTATGGCTGGGGTTAATTTTTTTTATATTTCGAAATGGTGAAATCCCAAATCCTTGTTGATAAAAGGCTGGCTTTAAATTGGAATTTCTAGCCCCCATAGCAATCGCTTTCATCGTTTCATTGTGTCGCTGACTTTATTTGAGTTGTTGCTTGCCCTGCTGCTCTGCTTGAATGGTTTTCGCCACTGCACTGGCACCGCCCAAAAGTGAACCCAGAGCAGCCAAACCGGCAAATGATGCAGGTAAAAATCCCGCTCGTTTGGGGACGGGAATCACTCGCCCTTGTTTTGAACCCTGTCGCCGACTATTTGGAATAACATATCTCTGTGCTGCTCGAAGGGCTTTCCTTATGGTCAATACATTTTTTTCTTTTTTTTTCTTTCGCAAGGGCGTGTCCACGAATGTCTTAAGCCCAGGCTTTTCCAAGGACAGGGTCTTTTTTTTTTACTCTTTCTCACCACATACCTTTGTTTCGCCATGATGATAATGACCAACAACCTATCACAAGAAAGGTTAAATCACAACTAACGTCAGATTGTTATTTCATGGCTGTATATTCCAATTCCACATTAAGTGGGAAATCGTTGATGGTTTTTCCCGCTTGCTTTTCATCCCATGTCAACATGAGATGAAAGGATAATTCTTCACCTGCATTGACCATTTCATGGTTATGGACCAACATCCTATGACCATTTATCTTTATTTGTAAATGGTTCTCATCAGGTATGGCATAGTTGATGTGAATGGTTCCATCATAGTGTAATCGATAGTGGCTTAAACCCGAATCAAGCACATAGGTCAAGTGCTGGTCACGAGCTAGCGGTAAATGGTTTCTGTCATTCAAAGGTTTTTCACTTGTCAGATACACTAAAAATACAAATGGGATAAATTTATAAAGCCTTTTCATTTCATAGGTAACGTAACGCTTGGTACATACATCGTCTTCGTCTTGATGGTCTTCCACGTGAATAATCCGATGGTGATTAGCGCTATAGCCATTCACCGTAAGCTGGGGCACTTTGTCATAAAACTCATACACTTCTTTATCCACATACTTTTTCGTAGTAACGTCTGTAGACACTTGAGAATGTTTTACATGGGTTAACCGCTTTCCCTTAAAGTCATAATCTCCCTGTTTTGTGCGTGGCACTACTGACCTATCCACATAGTGTTTATTAGCAGGATCTGTTTCTTGTTTAGGATCATGTATGGGGACAGACCTAGCTTTGGCCATCAACGCACGTCCAAAGACATCCATCGCCAACCGGTAGTACCAGTCTACTGTTTCTATGACAAGACTCGGTGTCCTGTATATAGACAGCCAGCTAGCCTGGCTAAGCCTTAGTTGAAATGAAGATTATTAACCAGCAAGAGTCATTCCCCGTGGGGGACATGGTTTCCAAACTCTGTCCCACATCCCGTGAACAACGCCATGGTTCACTGTTTCCATCTTCCATTCGCTGCATCATTGTGGGGCCTTCCGGCTGTGGAAATACTAATCTTTTGCTAACGCTCATCACAGCGCCCAATGGTCTGTGTTTTCAAAATATTTATATTTTTGCAAAATCTCTCTACCAACCCCTCTACGTGTTTCTGGATCAAGTCATGTCTGGATTACAAAAAGATAATATGGGTTATTTTACATTTTCCATGCAAGAAAATGTGATTTCACCGGATGAGGTAAAGCCTGATTCACTCATGATTTTTGATGATGTATCCACTGAACGTCAAGGCATCATTCAAAGCTATTTCAGCATGGGTCGTCACAAACATATCGATTGCTTCTATCTTGGAAAAACGTATTCAAAAATGTCCAAACAGTTGATTCGTGACAATGCAAATGTCATTGTTTTATTTCGCCAGGACGAGAGGAACAGTCGTCACATTTATAATGAACATGTGATTACGGATATGACCTTTCAAATGTTTACAGAATTGTGTGCCAAGTGCTGGAACACTCAACGTCATGCCTGTTTAGTGATTGACAAACAAAGTGAACTCAACCAAGGACGTATCGCTTAGGGTTTGATCACTTTATTGCTATTTAAGGCCCTGTCTCATTCCCCGTCAAGTCATTTGTCAAGACACCATGGCGTTAGCAGAGAGTCAATTGAAAAAGCATATTATTAGAGCAAAAAATACTATTCGCCAAAAGTTTCGTCAATTGAAACGATCGCGTGCCGATCATGCTTTGTTTATTCAACAAAATTTAGCACCTCTGCTAAAAGCCATGATGAAACCCTCTTTCAAGCCATCTGCAACGCTACCCACTGTTTCACAAGCCACGCAGACGCTGCAAGAGGACCCTGAGGAAGAGGAACAGGAACAGGAAGATTTGACTAGTGTTAGCGAGGTTGAGGATGAGGAGGAACAAGTGTTTACGCCTCAAAAAAAGGCCACACAACTTGCAGAGTTTTTGAGAAAAAAGAAATCCTTGGCCATGGTCGAAACACCTTGCCCTTCCAGAGAGTCTCCGTTTTCACAACTCTTGGCCACCCCTCAACATAAAGCTCAACTGAAAACTATTTTAATAAAATATTATGGATCAACATTGGAACCCTATTTCACCGATCTATTTATTGGAAACACTGATACCACGTATGGTGTTCGATATGAGGATGATAGTTTTAAAATTGGCGATTCATCCCTTAAATTTGCTCGTACCAAAGCTGTCAATAAAACATTAACTGTAAATTAACTCCAGGACTGTTAAAGCTGCTCTTTTGTCGGACCCCCTCTTCCCATGATTATGCGTCAGAGGACCTTGACAAATATAAATCCATTTTATTGGATACCCATGCTCACAAAAGACAGTATGATCCCACTCAACAAGTGAATGCCAATATATCTCAAAAATATAAAACCATCATTGCAAAAATGTTTCCTACTAGTCAAAGCACTCGTCGTAAAGCATCCACTTCGGGAGTGACATTTAAACCATTAAAACCCCTTGTGGTTGTTACCTACTGGCACAATCCCAATAAGCTCGTCCAGCGGCTACAGTTGTTGCATGCCTCACGTCAAACTGACCATACCGGTCACGATTGGGAATTTCAAGAAATTGAACAAGAACTTCGAAATGCCAAAATTATTGTTTAAGCCCTCACCGGGTATTGCTCACGAGTTGCATCGCCCAGCTAGGCGTCACTATCCGTGACTCAAGGTGATTTCACGAGGTGTGGATGAACTTTGGCAGGCTGACTTGGTTGAAATGATACCCTATGCTAGCGTTAACGACGGTGTACGCTATATGTTGACCGTCATTGATGTCTATTCCAAAATGGCCTTCGTTGAACCTGTGCGTCGCAAGTCTGGTCCACTAGTTACCAAGGCCTTTCAACATATTATTCAACACTCCAAACGTCAACCTCAACTGTTACAAACCGACCAGGGGAAAGAATTTTTCAACAAGGATTTCTCCAGTTTTCTCAAATCTAAGGATATTCACCATATCACCACGTACAGCAATCCCAAAGCCAGTGTGGTCGAGCGGTTTAACCGAACATTGAAAACCCAAGTGTGGAAAGCGTTTACCGCTCAGGGCACGTATCGCTGGTTGGACATGTTACCAGTGCTAGTATCACGTTACAATGACACCAAACATAGAACGATTCGGACCAAGCCATGCCTCGTGACCAAAAAATATTCAGCGATTGGATAAACTGTTTAACCCCATAAAAACAGCCGATCCTAAACGTCACCGACTGATAATTGGGGATTTTGTTCGTGTGAGCAAATTTAAGTCTGCCTTCAATAAGGGCTACACGCCTCGGTGGGGGACTGAACTATTTCGAATTCGTCAAGTCAACATGGACAGTCCAGTCACCTATTTACTCCAGGACCTCAACCATCAACCCATAAAAGGTAGATTTTATCTCCATGAACTTCAGAAAACAGCATTCCCTAAGCATTATCTTGTGGAAAAAGTGTTGAAACAAAAAGGAAATAAACTATATGTCAAGTGGTTGGGATTTAACTCTACGTTTAATTCTCGGACCAATAAATTACATGTTGTATGAACCTGTGTACTTATTATTTATTCACACATGTTGTGTGTACAGTCCTCAGCTCCACATATTTCTTTCTCTTTCCACCTGCGTTCTCTTATACATTACCCCTCCCCCATCTCCCCCTTCACCTCC
Source organism: Meconema thalassinum (assembly GCA_946902985.2). NCBI lineage: Eukaryota > Metazoa > Arthropoda > Insecta > Orthoptera > Tettigoniidae > Meconema > Meconema thalassinum. Next base: position 1,524,230,602 of record OX336389.2, on the reverse strand, counting down.
CACCCCTGCTGTTCCCAGCTCTTGCCTATCTATTGGTTGTGACATCATTCCCACAAGTTGCATCATACTTTTTACTGATTCAGCGATTCCCACGCTTTGAACATTCTGTTATCGGATACGTGGACAGATGACGTCCAAGGTGAACACGTGTGTTGGATCATTTTACACGTCAACTTACATTTTGTCACGTACGAAGCAAACAGGATGTGACTTGTTAACAGTTATTGTGCACGTGGACAGCTAACGTCCAAGGTGAACACCTGTGCCAGATCAAATTTCACCTGAACTTGCATTTTGTAACGTACGAAGCAAACAGGATGTAACTTGTTTAGCGTACATGTGGTTTCACACGTATGTGCATGCATTTCGCACTCCCCTGCCACCACGGTTGTCTGATTATTTCACTTTCAAATGTCTTTGTCATTTTTCCATTGCACCTGTTGTCAACTCAGATCAGCGCATTCCAATAAGCTCAAATGACATTCACCCCTACTCGTCTGCTCCTTGGCAAGTTTGTTTTCTGTACTCGCTTCAACCAACATAGAACCAAGTTCTCATCACCGTTTACACGTCAAAGATCCCCTTCGAGGATAAAATGTGTGAAAAAAACAAACCCTCGCTCAGTCATAAACCGACCCGCCGAAATAGCGATTGTTCTATTAAGCATGGTCATTGTGGTTAGCGATAGGTTCGTTGAAACACACACCCACAGCACTATCGTATCTCTCAACCACCACGCTTCATAAACATTGTAAACAGGTAAAGAGAAACATTTTTCAACAAAAGTGTCATTAGGCCCTTTGTCAAAATTTCAAAAATTGTTTCAAAAAGGGGCGTTAGCCCGAGTCCTATGACACCTCGTACACGTCTCTAGCGTTATTGGTTCGTGAAATATTGGCAAAAATCACAAAAAACACGTGTTTACCCCAAAAACGAGTTTCCAATTTATTTAAAAAAATATAACGAGGGATCCATAGCAACGAGGGCGTCACCCTGAGTCCTTGGACCCCTCGTACACGCCTCTGGCATGATTGGTTCGCGAAATATAACAAAAAGTCTAATATCACGTTTTTACCCCCCCAAAAAACATGTTTCCAGATATTCACCTTTTCTACACCTACAGTCCCGTAAAGAGCACGACGAGAGGAAAAAAACGAATCCAAGCACGCCTTCCTAGCATGACTCCTTCCATTCCAAGGTCGCAGGGGCTCACAAATTCCTAAGTGTAGCAGCTCTCTCATCATCCCACTACTGTCAGGTTTTTATCCTAGAGACTTGAAATTTATTTTGGGGGTAGAGGGGGTAAGGACCATTGATTTACGTCAAATAAACTTTTTTGTAAAATTTCTAATTTCCAAAATATAGGAATTTCAAAATTCGAGTGTTTTCAAAATATCATAAAAAATAAAAAAGTTTTATTACAGTAAATAAAGGATATAGAGACCGTTTGTTTGAACCATGGCACAACGTTCTACCATGTTTGGTTTTCAAAGTATCACCTACTTTGAAAAACAAAAAAATTGAATTAAAAAAAATATATAACGAGTGGTCCATAGCAAAGGGGGCGTTACCTCAAGTCCTACGACACATCATTCGTGAAACTCCGACCATGGGTTCGAGGGAAAATTCTATTTAAATGTTTCAACTTCACGCGGCGGCCATGTTGGTTTGTTGGGCACAGCGGCGTCGAGTGAAGTAGAACCCCTAATACTCCCCTACTTACCCACAAAAAAACAGCCCAAAATTACATACCAGAACAGTTTACAATTACTCCCGTACCAACTGGAAACTTCTTTCTGATATCTTACTGAACAGATTATCGGTCATTACACCTGAACTCACCAACAGTGTACATATAGATGGTACCCGGAATACTTGGAAGGAAATCTTTTTACAGTGCGTTGATGAAGTGATCCCTAAGATTACAATTAAAAATAAGTAAAAAACACCTAGGATCTCAAAGGACATAATAAACAAAATAAGAAATAGAAATCAGCTCTTTAACAAGTGGAAACAGTGCCCAAGTGACAGCAGATGGGAAATGTATAGGCAGGCTAGAAATAGTACCAAATCTGCAATTCGTGAAGCCTACAGTGCGTATATGGACAAATTAAGCTTTAATCCCAAGGCACTGTGGACATTAATTCGGAGCAAAAGTGGCGACACCGCACCACAGAGCTTTAAACATAACAGACTTTCAATTTCCAACCCGCTAGACATAGCCAACTCGTTCAAATGTAAATTCAAAAATAACTTCTCTCCACCTGACACCAGTGAAGGAATGTTCCTACCAAGGACATCATCCCCTCTCTTTCCCCTAGCCAGTCTATATTTCTCACAACAGGAAGTTCGAGACAGCCTACGGAGAACTCGCCCCCATGCTGCGACAGGTCGAGACTTAATCCCTGCTCGGATCCTCCATTACTGTGCAGATGCCCTGGCGCCCTCATTGTGCGCTCTCTTCAACCAGTCCATTAACACCGGGACTCTACCACAAGAGTGGAAACATCCCAACGTGGTCCCTGTGTTCAAAGATGGTGACAAGGAAGACATGGACAACTACCGCCCTATTTCTCTAACGTCTGGTATCTGTATATGTATGGAGCGCCTGGTTGCTAGGAACATACTGGAATTCCTGAGCGACCGAGGCCTGTTAAATCCAAGCCAACATGGCTTCGTTCCTGGGAAATCTTGTACAAGTGATTGATGACGGGCAGAACTCCTTGGATCAGACTAACGTCTCCCAAGTAGACTGTGCGGCCCTGGACTTAAGCAAAGCTTTTGAACAGGTGCCTCATCAAAGACTCCTGTTAAAGCTTAGCAAATATGGCATGGGAGGCAAACTGATTACATGGTTGACGTCATTCCTGGTAGGTCAGGGCCAAGTTGCCGAACATAGTGGTAACTTCGGGAGTATCACAGGGGTCGGTGATTGGGCCTTTGTTGTACATGGCTTTTACCCTCGACCTTCCAAGCTGTGTGACGTCTGCGCTGGCGCAGTAAGCAGACGATTCAATAATTTACAGAGCCATAAAGAATAATGACGACGTCAAAGCACTACAGGAAGATCTGGAGAGTGTGGAACTGTGGTGTGATGTAAATAAGATGACCTTGAATGTAAACAAGTGTAAATATATTCGGCTAAGTAGGGCCAGACAGCCTGTTGAACATAGCCTTTCACTAATCGGCAAAATTCTTCCCATGTGGAACTCACTGCGAATGCTGGGAATACACATTTCCAGCAATTTGAAGTGGAATGTACACGTTGAGGAATCTAGGTGTAAGGTATTTAGAATTCTAGGATTTGCAAGACGCAATCTTCTGGGATTCAGAAGCCGTGCACTCCGAGCGGTGTATCTCTCCACTATACGGCCCATTCTTCTGCATGGACTTCCTGCCTGGCATTTCACTACCGAGGAAAACATGAGGAAGTTAAGTGCAGTCCAACGTCGAGCAGAGCGACTCATTTACAAACAGGGAAACAAAGTTTTGACAAAACGACTAACATCAATCAATGACATATGTAGCCAAATAGATCTCACCTTTCTCCGAAAATCTCTAGCTGGCGCCATTAAACTGTCCCCATTTCACCGCCTTCAGCTGTCATATCGCTCAGTCCGTAGAGCACAGGGTGTCACCCTCGTTCCTCCATTCGCTAGGACAACAGATTATCAATCTGGGTTCTACAATCGCTCTGCTCGACTTTGGAATGACCTGCCTCATGCCATAAAAGACCTTCCTCCACGATAATTTTGCCGCAAAGTGAAGGCTCTAAAGGGACTAAAACCCCCATTTAATTTAAATTTATATAATGTAACTTTGTGAGTGAGTGGGATTGTGTGCGTGCGTGTAGGTATGTATGCATGTGTGCGTGCGTGAGTGTGTGTGCGTATTGTATATATGTAACATATCATATTTGTATAGATTTAATGAATGGAGATGGAGACACTGCTGTGTATGTGGGGCTTGCTCTTTCTGTATCTACCGTCCATAAATTGTAGACACAATTTTTGGTAAATAAATAATAATAATAATAATAATAATACAATTAAGTAGAGACATAGCTCAAAAACCTCCTACAACTATTCTGTTCATGAAATGTATGTCTACCCCTTATTATTCCCGTTTTCCAACGGGGTCGGGGATGAGATGCGATGGAAGTCTTTGTGGCGATGATTTTTACGGCCGGATGCCCTTCCTGACGCAAACCTCATGAGAGGAGTTAATGAGAGATGAAATGAATGATGGTGAATGAAACTGGGCATGGATGTGGAAGGAAGTGCCGTGGCCTGTCAGAAGGTACCGTCCCAGCATTTGCCTGGTGTTGAAATTGGGAAACCACGGAAAACCATTTCAAGGACGGCTGACGGTGGGGCTCGAACCCACGCGTCTATTGAGTCAGCAGAGAGCTTGGCCCCACGACCTAATGCTGAGCTTTAGCCAGCGTAGCCACTACTGTCGGTTTCATGAAATAAATATACTTAATAAAAATACACATTTCCACTCGTCGAATAATTACCATAAATGAAAATATTAGGAAAAGAACCATTTAATAGACCTCAGTTTACTCTCACCTTCAACAAAGATCCATTAAATCCTATAATTTCTATCAGATTTAACTTCATCCAGGATCCGCTGTCCTGTGAATTTCAAGGAGTTTCAATTATATTGAGACTATTTCGATAACATCCACAATTGATAAACTTTCATAACACTGCTCTCATAACTTCTTACTTCCATGAAATACACGCGTCTGCCACTACAGACTTTTCTACAAAAATCGATCAATGGCTACACTGGCTCATTGTCTCACAACAAATACCTCCGTCTACAACGGGAATAATAAATCTCATCCATCGAGATACTTCGCAGTTCCTTCGATACAATTCCTTTCCCTATACTCTCCAATAATAAACTCTTCTTTCAGTTCCCACAATCTTAATAACAATATAATAAAATATACTGGTTCTATCCATGAATTAATTTAACAGGTAATGCGATAAAATGATAATCTTCAAATAAAAATCTCATTTCTCTGCCTCACTCACATTTCTTAAAAAGCTTTCAACAAACTGTAATATTCCTTCAATACCTTCGTTACATTATTTCTTACTTCAAAATACGCTATCATTCGTATTTGTTAATTCCACATTACAATTCTTTACTGAGTCATTCTTTACTGTCCTTTCAACAAATTCCAATGCTTTAAAATATATTACTCCCAAAACTTCTTCACCAAATCTGTTTATTTATTTATAAGATCGTGACTTTATATAGATCTCTACAGTAGATATTTCTGAATCGCATTCTAAGACATATACTTTCTATCACATACTTGGAAAACATTTCCATCAATACAATCATTAATAAAACATAGATATCGGGCGATTTTAAACACGTTTGAATTGTACTATAACTATTCTGAACTAAATTATAAAATCTCCCTTCAAATTTCGAATATCGCAAAAATCGAAAGATCGAAATGAAAAATCCCTAATACACCGAAATCGTCGAAAAATACGACTAAACATCCGCACGGTGTTTTTACGAACATAAGAATGAAAACTGCAATAATCTAATAAACAATGAAGAAAATGGCTTTCAACAATAGTTGTCGGAAATTCTAGATATTGAACCGTTTTTATCAGGTTCAATATTTTTTGTCATATTATTATTATTATTATTATTATTATTATTATCATCATTTCCTTCATGTCGCATTATTGTGACATACGTTTCTCTGTCTCACCTACTGCGTTCAAACTTTGTAATTCTGTGTAAACGTTTCACCAGATGGTGAAACTTTTCACCCCTACTGACACAGTTTTACCATTGGTTGAAGCATAACTTGTTGCTAAGCTTTGCTGCTCCCATTGGCCCCCTTTATGTTCTGGAGAGGGGGTGTTCTACGACTTATTTTTCTCGAGCGCGTTACTGCGTTCCTTTAGAGAAGGTTGCTTCCTCCCATTTCTGACCGTCATGTGAAACGGTCACAGCCGTGTGTGTTGGGCTTTCGCCCGTGCCCAACGCAACTAAGCGTAAGTACGATTCGATCACTTGATTTATCTGGCATGCTATCATTTTTGAATTTCAGTTTATCCATTTTTTATTTTATTTTTATGTCTCCTTTGATTCACTTACAATTTCCCTTTCTTATGATGATGTGAATTCGATCCATGAACCCAAGTCCCTTCGCCTTTGTTTACGTTAGTTTAGCGAAGCCTGTGTGTTTATTTGTCATCCCTACCTTTCATGTAATCGGTTTTACAGGGTGGGGCAGCATAACTTCCTTTTTTCAAACCTTAATAAAACACATTGTACGAATCAGAAAATATTTATTTTTTAATATAATGTAGGTACAAATATAAAGTTTTGTTTTACTTGGTTTTGAAGATCAAATCAGGTAGGTGACGTCCCCCATTCTCTACACACTGGGTGAACCGATTTCTGGCGTTTGTCATAATTCTTACCAGCATAGCAGGCGTTATGTTGGCAAGTTCTTCCTGGATGTTGTTCTTCAAATCTTGTAGGGTCATTGGTCGGTTTACATAAACACGGGATTTCAAAAAAAACATAGAAAAAAATCACAAGGGGTCAAATCGGGGGATCAGGCCGGCCATTCCAAGTCGCCCCTAATTGAGACTAGGCGCCCTGGGAAGTGTTCCCTCAAAACGGCCATCGATGCTCTTGAAGTGTGTGCCGTTGCACCGTCTTGTTGAAACCAAACGTCCCCTAAGTCCAACTCATCCAGTTGTGGAAAAAAATCCTGTAACATGTTTACATACCGGTCCGAATTCACTGTCACTGTGACTTCATTTTCCTCAAAGAACCAGGGACCAATTATTCCACCTGAGGAAATTGCACACCACACTGTGAGTTTTGGTGAATGCAAAGGCCTTGGATGCAATTATCGAGGATTGGTAGCAGCCCAGTAGCGCATGTTTTGTTTGTTGACGGATCCACACACATGAAAATGGGCTTCATCACTAAAAAACACAATAGCGTCCTCAGGCACGGCTTCCAGAAACACCTCACAAGCGTTCCTCCGAGAATTGAAGAATGTTCCTGCACAATCGCCATCTTGAATGGATGAAAATGAAGATCATCATGAAGAATTCTCCTCACAGAACGATTAGAAAGTCCGAGGGCAGACGAATGTTTGCGCGCAGAACGCCGTGGTGATCGCAAAATTGAAGCTCTCACTGCCTCAATGTTATCAGGTGATCTAATGGGCCGTGGGACTCCAGTTCTACGTCTTGTTGCACTTGCAGTTTGTCTGAACGTAGTGACCCACGTAACAATTGATTTCCGGTCTGGGACAGGCGCCAATGGGGCTAAATTAAAGCGATTCCGAAAGGCACGCTGGGTTGCGATCACAGAACAATCGCTCGAAAAGTAGGCCTCAAGGGCAAACGCACACTCCACACTGTTCCAACGCATGATGGCGACTGAACTGTGTCAGTACAAAACTTTACAGACCCGCCTATTGGACGAGACCACTAGCGCTCCGGTACTACATCACACTACTAAATGGGGCGCAATTGAAAAAAGGAAGTTATGCTGCCCCACCCTGTATTTTTACTCAAATCTCTCAGGTCTGAAATATATGCTATTTTTCCGCGAGGCTTTCTAGCGCTCTGTATTACGTCACAAATTGTTGTGCACTCTTTCGAGGCATCTTTCATTTGATTGCCGTATCAGAGTTTGTTTTTTTGGGTCAAGGTATCATTGGAGTAACGGAGCCATGTCTCATTTCGCCTCCAAGTTGATCCTTCCCTCTGTTTTAGGAAAAGTGTGGGAGCGATGGTCTTTGTGTTAGTCACTGTCCATTCGCCATGCCTTAATTCCTTTGTTTCTTCGTATGTCGTTATATTTAGACATTACTACCTCTATGTAAGCCTATATTTTCCTACAAAGCATATTTCTTAGCTGATTGATTTTTCCTTTCATTTCCTGTCCCGGTAATGTCAATTAATTTAATGTAATGCTCATTTCCTTTATTTTTATGAGTTAATTTTGTGTTGCTTCCTCTGGCTTCGTTATATTACTTAACTCCATGTCATCCCCCACCCCCGTTTCCTACATACGCACTCCTCCAATCCCCACCACTTCCACCCCCTACCCCATGATTTCACAACATCATGAGCGTCTTAGTTCTGTTTTTTTGGCGCGGGGCATTCTAGTCCAGGTCATCCTCGTAAGTAGAGGTGTTCTCTTATTTGACTCGTCCATACTCTTTTTTTTTTTTTGTTTTTTGCATTTTAAATTTTGGTTATCGAGTCGCGCTTACGGTTTAGTTGCACATTGATTGTAAGTACATTTTAATTAATCTTGTTTCATCTTTGTTTGTGCTTAAGTTAATTTATACACTTTTCTCTTGATATTATTTTTGTGTACCCCTTTCTTGGGTACCATCTTTAGTCATTAATTTTATTTGTTATTAAGTGATTTTAATACCCCTTCAAGTTTACCTTTCATTTTGTGTTTAGATTAATCCTTACTCTTATGCGCACCTGTTTTAGTTTGCTTTAAATACATTAGTAAGTAGTTCACTTTGGTTTCGTCCTCTTTCATTTGTAATTTTAAGTTCCCTCATCTCTCGTTCGATTTCGTCGGTCTTGGCTTCGTACTATAACGCAGTCACGACCTACACGCTTCTGGGTTCTTCGATCAATTAGATAAATTTAATTCCGCTTTTGATTTGTTTTAAAGAATTCATTCGTTTCCTTTTTTGGAAAGTATCTTTCTTTCGATCCGGAATCTTGGGCCCAGCACGCATCGAAAGAGACATCCTTTCCCCGCTCCTTAGCGATCCTGTTTACGTTGTTGTTTTCGCTTCCACTGTATTCCTCATGTCTCTGCTATTTTGTTTAACGTAAAAGCACAAGCGGTGCAATATATACAATTCTTCAAAGTGGGATGTTCAATATTGGTCCGTGGACTACCTTGTGCTGGGTTAAAGTTGACATGAAGCGGACTTCCTTTGGTTACCCATTAGAAACGGAATGTTTCTAGCGGCTTAAGACTGCGTGATGTTCAACATTCTTGTCCAATTCTCCCACCGAATATCTCGTGCGGTCAGGTCTCGGGATACCAACTCGATCATCATCGTGCTGTCGCCCCCTCCGCCTATGACCCTTCTGGGTGAGATGGGATGGCCCTTTCTCGCTTCGGCGCCGGGTCATTCCCTGGCCGCCCTCGTTCATGAATTATTCTGGTCTTCTTTCTCCAAAGTTCCCTGTAGATCGTCATTTGATATGGTAAAATGACTGATAATTGTAGAATTTCTATTACGGGAGAGATGAGATGTTAATCACCCCCGAAATGTTGATGTTAAGTCATTTCGGATGTTCTTGATGCCATCATAGCGTCGTTCCCATAATTGTTTAGGCGGTCATCACGACGCTTGTAGAATCGTTAGGAAATTCCTCCCTCAAATTTTGGAATTTCACCATGCTTGAAGCTGTGGATTTGTTGTAAATAATATATTTATTTCTTCGCTGAATGTCGACTTTTATGTTACTTGCACATTACTAACTGCCTTCGATGAATATTTGCTAGTTGCGTTGTTCAACTTGTAGAGTAGCTTGTTCGAACGTCCTTCTGCTTCGAAGTCGTGATTGATAAGAATCTCGCTGCCTCTTCTCTTTCCCCCGCGTCTAATTTTCAAAACCGTGTCTTTTCTCAATCCATGGCTCCGATTGGTCGCTTATAATAATTGATCAAACTCTTCATCAATTACTTAAATACTCGGCTGTAATTGTACTCAATCGTTCTTAATTATCATTCAACACTCTTCATGATGGTTTGATATAGTAACTTTGTCCTAGTAATTATATATGTTAATTACTCTGTTGGTGATAATTTCAATAAGGCGGCTTCTCATTGGTTCCAGTCACGTGTCGAGCTCGCGGCTCTTCCCCTACTCCTCATTCTTGCCACGCGCCTTGCTTCTCTGTCGGGAATCTCACTCGGGAGTCCTCGTTGCTGCTCGGGCTCTCTGTCGTCTCGACAAAACAAGTTCCAAGTCCCCTAGCGGCTACTAATCTGTTATTGGCTGGCCGAATTAACTCAGTTAATTCCCTCGCTCAACAAACCTGTTTTTGTGTCAACTTGCAGCATCGTTATATTTTAACATGGGCCAATTTATAAAACTTTCAACTAGATGTATGATTTTCAGGCTCGTATCTCCTAACGAGTACAGTACTTACTTCATAAGAACATCATTGTGAATCTCAAATCAGTAGACATTTAAATGCACAAAATACTCTAACCAAGGAAAATAAGAAGTCCAAGAAAACGATATTGCTGCTCAAGATTGTGCAGTGTTTGTTGAAAAGCATTCATCATCCCCTCAAAAGGTTATGTTGGAACACTTGTCAACACTCACAAAACCCTCAACACTATCAAAAGCCACGCAGACTCCACAAGAGATCCCTGTGGAAAAGGAACAAGGGGAATTGGATAGTTCTAGTGATGTTGAGGATGATGATGATGATGATGATGATGATGATGATGATGATGAAGAAGGTGGCAATGACTATAATAATTTTGATGATAATATTCATAATGATGATGTTGATGATGATGAAAAAGAAGAGGATGGGGTTTTTATGTCTATAAAACTATTGCGGCTTCCCCAGTTTTTAAGAACAAGAGTACCTGGAGAAAGTTATAAAAAGAACTACAACAAGCGTTGTGTTTAAAAAATCTATATCAAACAATGGTAAAGAGAGAGAGTTTTATTCAGTGTGAATCTATTATAAAATTTAAAATATTTTATGGTTGTTGTCTGTTTTCCTTAATTACTATCACTACATCCCCCCATTATTACTGCAATTGTTAACAATCGACAATCTCTAGCTAAGTTTAGAAAGAGAGAGTGGACTTGAACAATACACTCTATCTATGGTTTGTGTATCTTGTATCATAATAATACAGTATCGCTAAGCCATGTTAAAGCAATAGTTATGCCAGGTAAGGGATTCAAACCCTTACTTTTTTGTATTGGAAATGTGAAAGTATGTCAAACGCCTTAACCGCTCGGCCAACCTGACAGTTAATAATGTAATTTGTTTTGTGAACTTAATGGTCTACAAAATATTCCAGTGTACATTGACTCAACCATTTGCTCGTTTTTAAATGTAGTTTTTGTTTGTTTTTTGTTTTTCCATAACATTGCAGTTATGAGTATTGAGAACTGGGTGTTTAATGTAGGGTTAAAGGCATCTTAAAATCATTTTAGAAAAGCTGTCAGGTATCGTTCCATGGGTTTTAGAAATGCATTACTGTTTGTTGACTAGCATTTACCTTTACACAACATTATTTTGGTAAGCTCTACATGTTGTTGTTTGAGTCTTTAGCCATTTGACTGGTTTAGTACAGCTCTCCATGCCTCTCTGTCCTGAGCTAATGGTTTCATCTCTATATAGCTACCATACTCTAAACCCAAGGCTATGTGTTTAACATATTCTAACCTTGGCCTACCCCTACTCTTCTTGTCCTCAACCCTTTCTTCCTTTACTAAGCTTGCTATTCCTGAATATCTTAGTATGTGTCATACCAACCAATCTCTTTACTTCATTAGCAGTCGCCAGAATCATCTCTCCTCTCCCACTCGTCTTAATACCTCTTTGTTTGTAACCCTATTTACCCATCTCATCTTCATCATTCTCCTGTAACACCACATTTGAAACACTTCAATTCTCCATTTTTTTACACCAATAGTCCAAGTTTCACTTTCATGGAGTGCCACGCTCCAGACAAAGGCCTTCAAAATGACTTCCTAATACCTAAATCTATAATCAATATCAACAGAACCTGTAGAAATGCTAACCTTGCCTGAGATACATAAGAATCCTAATCGACTCTGGTATAATGTCTTGTTTAGCTAACATAGTCGCTCAGTAGGTCTAAGCATTTTTTGTAATTAACACAAGATAGCAAACAGTTTTTCTAAAACCCTACTCACTGGTCGATAACAAGCATAGTCGCCAAAGTGTTTCGTTGGTAGTTAACTAATGTCTGGCTAGTCAATTCTTATTGCAAGGCCAGTCAACCCCTAAAAATTCATCTTAACACATAGTCTAATCATCTTTCTATCTACACACCAGTGTCTAATGAATAGTCAATATTAGTTTGGTCTTTACCTAAAATCTAAAATCCAATATCTAAATTCTTAAATCTAAAATCTAAAAAAATATAGTATAGAAAACATAATTCCAAGTAATACAAATCTTTATATGTTTTTCTTTAATAATTAGATACCGATTATTTAATGTCATGACATTATGGTTTGGTCTGTTTGTATAATATTAAATTTAAAATGTAAATTCTAAAATCTAAAGTCTAAAATCAAAAAACAAATCAAAAATCTTACTAGCATTAACTGTATATCAAACCCAGTCCACCTTTGTATTTGTAATCCAAGTAATAATTGGAAAAAGAGACAAGTGTAATCAGGCTTAAAACATTATGCCTGCTTTTTTATATGTTTATGACATGCGTATTAACTTAAAATCAAACCCTGGTCTACCTTAGTGAAAGACTAACATCTGAACCACTGCACTACCATGACCGTCTTTCTTAGATTGGTTCGTTCTGATCCTCAAAGTTAAAGTCGAGTTAAGACCTCTAGTGCAAGAGCCAAAAGTGCTTGCCACTGCAGCACAAAATGGTTAGCTAGTAACATTAGATATCCGAAAAGGATTGTATTGGTTTGGTTTTGCTCAGTGTAGTCACCATCATGTTTTTGAAGCTACCCTCTTTAACCAATTAATTAAAGATTGTCGTCTCTTACTTCTTGAATCGATAAATTGGATTTGGTGTACACCGTTTGTCAAGCCATGTCTGAAACCTATACACCATATGTACTGCGTTTAGGTCTAAAGACAAGTTTCAATGGTCAATGACTTGTCAGTCACCATACGTGTAGCCTACAATAATTCTTTCTCTACCTAGCTAAGTTTCATCACTCACCATAAACTTCTAACATTATGGGTTTGCAATATATTAAGAAAAACAAAAGAGTACATGATTTTGTTGTTTTCAGTCTTTTGGGAAAATTCATAAATCATAATAAGAGATCGTCATGTTAAGTTCTAGGACACCTTATGTGTCCAAATCCCATTATTAGTTTATAAAATCTCAAATCAGTAACCTTGCCGTTTTGGGATATTTGATTAAACGCATGCATCATAGGAAAAATCATAAAAATATTCTTAAAACAAGTCGTCGCTTGACCCTCTCTGATCAATGCTTTATAAAATATCGATTCATCCATAGGACATGGCCACCGTGGTCAGCGACATTTTCATTTAAACACAACCGGTACTGTCTATCTACTAAAAATCTGAATTTTCAACATGTGCACTTAGGCCCTTTGTCAAAATTTAAAACATAAATAATAAATTCAAAAAGGGATTGTCACCCTGAGTCCTATAACACCTCATTTGTCCAAATCTGATTATTGGTTCCCATTTTCCCCTCTAAAATCTACATTCATTGTTTTAGGGGTAAAATGACCGATCGTGGTAAACGACTATTTAATGACCAATTTTTTTAGCTATCACACCTAATTTTAGGGTTCTTAGTTTCCAAGATATCGATTTTTATATTTCGGAGTAGTTTTCACCCTCGTACTATTTGTCATCAAAAACAAAAGATCTTAGGTTCATTTATCATTTTTAGATGTTTAACACCTTATTCCCCGCAAAATCACTATTCCCTGTTTTAGGGGTGAAATGACCTATCGCGTTAAAAGCTTATGTCATGACCCATTTTTGAAGCTATCACACTTAATTTTAGGGTTGTTAGCCTCCAAGATATCGAATTTTCATTTTTTGGGAGGCGGTTGTTTTCACCCCTACTACTTTGCATCAAAACTAAAGATCATAGGTTCATTTATGATTTTTAGATGTTTAATTTCATTTATCCCTGTAAAATCACTATTCAATGTGTTAGGGGTGAAATGACCTATCGTGGTAAAAGCGTATGTAATGACCTATTTTTTAAGCTATCACACTTAATTTTAGGGTTCTTAGTTTCCAAGATATTGATTTTTCAACTTTTTTGGGGGAGGGTAGTTTTCACCCCTACTATTTTTCATCAAAACAAAAGATCTTAGGTTCATTTATCATTCTTTAGTGTTTAACACCTTTTGCCCCCCATAAAATCACTATTTACTGTTTTAAGGGTGAAATTACCTATCGGGGTAAAAGCGTATGTCATGACCTATTAATTAAGCTATTACACTTCATTTTAGGGTTCATAGTTTCCAAGATATCGATTTTTCAATTTTTGGGTGTGGTTCATCCCCTCAAAGGGGAGGTTAGGTTAGGCTAGATTAGGTTAAGCTACGGCCGCCATCTTGTAGGTGGAAAGCTGTAGATGGCCACAGAACCGTTAAAAAAACTACTGAGGAGTGATCACACACATTCCACCACGTGTCCGTTGGGACTAAGCTAATTTTGGACTCTCAGAAAAGACTTTGAATGCCAGTCACATTATAATATTGGTCGTCTAATTGGCGTACGTTCTTAGGTGCATGGAAATATGTGGTTGCTTGAATGTAATTTACGTGACTATGGTATAAACGCTTTTGGAAGTTCCTCCTACCTCCATTCCATATATTAGCTCGTGTCGTTCATACTAAAACTTTTATTTTGACATTTTTTGTTTATTTTTCAGGTTGTCCCAATGACTGGATTGAAACATACTTTATTTTCGCATGCGTTTGGGCATTTGGTGCGGCGATGTACCAAGACCAGGTAAATAGCCATTTATTCAGAATTATGTAGCCTACTATTAATCAGACATACTGGAAGGTTTCAATTTATTACCTACTATTCCTATACGCTTATACTCGCACAAGTCTCTTTCATACTCAGGTAAGTACTAACTAATCTGGGCCATAAATACAGTTTGTCTAGGAATGATAATAAGAGACTGGTCACTTACCAAGTTATCGAAAGTAGTGATTCTATATCCTCCACCTCCACATTCCTCCACTTTCCTCCACACAAGATGGCGGCCATAGCTTACCTTAACCTAGCCTAACCTAACATGATAGCGGTCATAGCATAACTTAACCTAACCTAATCTATGAGGTGTGAACAAAAAGTATTAACATGTTTATCAATAGTTTAACTTAACCTAATCTAGCCTAAGCTAAGGTAAGCTAAGCTAACCTAACCTAAGCTAACCTAACTTGACCTAACATAACCTTACCTACGAGATGTGATCAAAAAGTTCCAAGATAGCGGTTATAGCTTAACTTAACCTAAGCTAACCTAACCTAACCAAATCTAATCGAGGACAAGCCAAGAGCCTAAGTGTAAAACTCAGTGGGTGGATGCTCTACTTGGCATGGTGAAAAGGAAAGGGATGAGGAGGGACACTCCTGGCACTAAAAGCGTAATATAAAGGGTAAAGAGACCTTTCATTTAAGCTAACATACAATTCTACGATTTCTAGGTTAAAAATATAGCCTATTTTAAAAATTACAACAAAATTTAAAAAAAAACCTACAATGTTTTGTCCTAGGAATAAATGAAAGGGAGACCTTTCGATCGATCAACATACAACTTTCTACGATTTATAGTTTAAATGTTAACTTAACCTAACCTACGACCTGTGTTCACAAAGTTCTAAGATAGTGGCCTATAGGCTTAACCTAAGCTATCCTTACCTAACATAGCCTGGTAAATTGGTGAATTACATACACCTAACTATATGGTGTCGATTACCAAGAAACATTATTCAGGAAAACAGGATGTCTCAATCTCTTACACTTCCACAACTACTGTATATTCAACAAGATTGACATATAGCTAGCAATCTAAGTGGTGGATAGGTGAATACCGGTTAGTGGACACTAAGAATTGTTTGATTCTCAACCCCCATACTCCCGTCTGTTTTCATTAGAACTAGACTACTACATTTCAGTCATTTATGCTGGTAATTAGCTAGTGTTGTAAGTAGCAATAACAATTAAAAGTCTCGTTAGAACTCGGACACACTAATACCGTCGGGGTTGGAAGAAAACAATTTTTGACCAAGCGTGTTCAGCAAAATCGAACCCTCGTCTTTCTGGTTTTGTCTCTCAAGGCTGTACACCGTTGCTGACCTCAAACCAG
Source organism: Meconema thalassinum (assembly GCA_946902985.2). Classification (NCBI taxonomy): domain Eukaryota; kingdom Metazoa; phylum Arthropoda; class Insecta; order Orthoptera; family Tettigoniidae; genus Meconema; species Meconema thalassinum. Next base: position 1,524,214,466 of record OX336389.2, on the reverse strand, counting down.
AATTAACCTGCTTGGTAGAGTTGTAATGCTTGTGAAAATGTAATAAAAGAGTGCTTCTTAGTTATATGCTTAGTCTTGCACATCCTCATAGTCTAGCGGGGAAACTCACCTACTTGTTAAACATGCGACTCTCTGGAACTCTGTGCATATATGATCTAACAGGCGGTTTGACTTCTATTTCTTAAACCTGCTAAAATAATACCTGTTGGTATCCCTACTTGACAGATGAGAGACTCGTTGAAAAAACAAATAGGTAATTTAACTGGTATCTATTGGGTGTTTATAATAACAAGAGTGTTAAGTGTAGTTAAGAGACCCCTGAACCATTTCAATAGCCCTTAAACCCAAACGAGGTTCTAGAGTGTTCTGACCTTGGTAAAGTTTATGCTATTCAAAAACCGTCCTGAGAAAAATAAACTAAATCCAAAATGTTTCAAATTTAAAAGACTTGGATAGAAATGTGGTGTTCCAACCACTTATCTTATCTAGTATTAATGAAAAATAAAAGTCAACTGTGAGTTGTAACGTGTGGTTTCTGGTATGTTAAAATATAATGTTCAGGTATTTGTCTATAGGGGATGTGGTAAACCACAAAAGCATCTTTTAAGATAGTCGACATGTGAGTGGCATGTTATAGAATCTGGTTAAATTTGTAGACATTTGCTGGATTTGGGTTAACTTGTGGAGTCTTATACTGTATATTTAGAACAATTTTCCATCAATTTGAGAAATTTAAATAAATATAGCTAATAGTTCAGATGTTGTTGGTATTTCAATAAATCGATATAATCATTAGAAAAAAATGTGAGTAATTTATAAAATTAATATAGTGCCAGGAATAAAAATTACATTGGTAAAGGTATGACATTTTAAGTAAGTATAGTTCAACTATGTTTTCTCTCAGGATATAAGTATAGTAAAGGTCGAGGTGCAAACGCCAATACAGCGAGTACTCGATTCATATCTACAGTATTCTGTAAGAAAAAACATTCCCTCTACATCACTGAGTATCTAGGCTAGCCTTACTGTATGGTATGTTTAGGATATCTAATATGAAAGCTAAAGTAAGAGAGTGTGGAGATAAATAAGTGCTAGCAATAGCAGGAGAGAGACAACTCATAGAGTAAACTGTTTGTGTCAGCCAAGTTAAATAATGTGGGTTTCTGTGCTGCTAATACAAAAGGGTGTATTATCTAAGAGGTTAATGAGTTTGACTATCCAGTTTAATAAAAAGCATATGTGTGTTTAAGCCTATAATTTAATGGTTAAATTCAGTAATGAATAATGTCAAAGTAAGAGGTAAATATGTAAAATGCCTCAGTGGTAATTGCTAATAAAAATAGTATAGGTTACTTGCTCTCAAACAAAAAATATAGACCAAACTCGACTGAATCTATGTGTATTTGTAGCAATGTAATTAATTTTATGTTATTTGTGTTATTATGGTGTCGGTAGTGTACTCGCTTTTGTGGTTTGAGATAATTTATTATAGCCCACGAAGAAAGCCACAGTTTTGTAAATTTATTGGAGCTTGAAATGGCATACCAGAAGAGCCTAGCATGAAGCAACAAAGGGGACGGTGTCTTCTCAAAACGCCGAGCCAATCACAGAATATACTAGAGGCGGCGTAAACCAGTTGCTTGGCTTGACACAGGAGGTAGACGAGTGGCACAAGTAAGTTAGCATTCCGCAGTGGATATGAAAAACAGAGGAGGGGTGAGATTCTTGCCGTGCGACAAGTAATCTCGACTGGAGCCGAAAGTGGGGGAATAAATACCACATGATAGCTGGGAGCCAATGGGAAAATTAGATTGGATGTAATTAGTTAGGCTCCTCATTACTTTATTGCAGGTTATTTATAAGGTATTTTATGAACCAAGAATATGTAGTATAATATTTACGGATTTATCAAATATAAAGTTCTTGAGAAACAAATCTCATAAAGGCAGAAAATGGATAATAGGGAATCCCGCCAAAGACACGCGCGTATGTTTTATGATGACGCCGAAAATTAGAGTAGAGAAGGGGAAACAAGCGAGGGAATCGTTGCCTCTTGTTCGGGAGACGTGACGGAGTACAAACGTGGTGAACCACGGTCTCAAAGTGTGCGCTTTTGTACAACGCAAATATAATGTTAATGTGATGTAACATATTATAGCAATGCATTTTCTCGTGTTAGCAAGCGTGTGATTATAATTGTATACGTGCAATTGGTGAATTCTAACGGAAAATAGGTAAAGAAGTAGTTATCAAAAGTACGAGAAGTAGGCTCTTTGTTTGAGAAGTGAAGTGAACGTGAAGTGAAGATAGACATTGTTGAGAAACAATTTGAAAGCAGTAGAAATATATATTTTCATCGAATGATATGTAAAATTTCGAAAAGGAAACCTCTATTTCTCTCGAAACAAAATTCTACAAAATCATTAAAACACCTGTAACTACGTGGAAGTGGTTCATCACTACAGTAGGCTAAACGTTTTTAGAATTATTGGAAATGTCAACAATTCAGTGAATATTATAATTATAAACATTTCTTCGAAATTAATAAAATTACGATGAAACAACAGAGATTGATAGGGATATTTTCGAGTATTATGTATGTTGTTATGATTCAGTACTAAATATGCACGGGAAAAATAGCCTACAATGAGGATGAGAATATCAGGAGAGACTTAGAAGATCAGCAGTGATATAAAACGTCAGGGAACGAGTAGAAGAATGTATTCCTCGATATTACCAACATTCATAAACTAAATGGACACTACTGAGAAGAGGATGATGATAGAGTTCTACGCAGAATACATGAAGAACCGAAGAGATGAAGATGAAGTCGGAACGAGAAGAAGAACAAGAATGAAGTACCAGAGTCCGGAGTCGAACGAGGAGGAAGGTCGAAGACGGAGAGATACAGTTTGGATTGGCGTAGCATCTTGGTCCATTCAGGCGAAACAGCTTGGTCCTGTGTGGCGTACCATCTTGGTCGAGATAGGCACAGCATCTTGCAGCTGTAAGGCGGATGCTCGTATTGAACTAGAAACAAGGAAAGTACGAGACGGAAGAAATTGGGTATGGAACCCAGTTCTTGATCTTCAACTAGACATCTATACGAGACATAAAGTAAGGAAGGAATTCTCTTCAGTAGCCCATTTTTTAGATAAAGATCTGCGATAAACCTGTCCATTTTCGACGTTATTTTCTATTTTTTATGTAATATTGGAGTATTTTAAGCAGTTGTTTTATTTTCTTTTCGATTTAGAAAGTTAGGATTGTAGAATAGTTTATTTGCTGAGTGACGAGGTATTTAGAATTTGAGGTTTCAGACTTATTGATATTTTCAGGTATTTCGTTTTTTTTGTGTGTTATTATTAGAGATTTCTGCTATGGAGTAATTATTCGGCTTATTTTATTCGACGATTTCATTCATATTGGTATTCAACTGAAAGGTAGGATGACGATCATTATTCTGATCGATGATAGCCAGGCATATCTATAGATAGTCAACACAGTGACAAGTCAGACGAAAAACATATCTCGTGGAAATGTAACATATTATGTGTAAAATGTGATAATGGAAATGTATATTATTAATTGTTTTGAATGGAGGAAAAATATTTTGACAAGTTAGAAAAGTTTCCACAAGCATTTAAAATGTTATGACAATGTATTAATAATTACAGAAGGAAGTTATGTCGTGGCGACATTATTATTGTTGATAGATATTAAAGACGAAGGGATTATTGATGTTATGAACTAGTATTGATTTACGAGATATTTGTTAGTAAAGTTATGAACCAGTGACCAGAGAAAGTATTTTTGACAGTAGATCAGTTGGTATTACGAAGTGTTATATTCGAATATCTTGTGTTAGGCATTGTCCAATAAATAAGCAGGAGAGAATCTATGGTAAAGGTGAAGTTAATGGAAGCATTATTATTGCTGATATATGAAGGCTACGACGAGATATAATTTTAGGAAAGATAGGAATTATTCCCAGGTATTGGATGAAAATACAAATATGCATAATTAAGCGAAGTAACAATGAGGGCAGCATTGTTGTTTAGAGAATGGAGAATGGAGGTTTGTTGTTATAAGATTACTCTGCGATGATATACTGTATATGTGGAAAAGAATGCATACTAGAATGGAATACGAGGTGTTTTGCACAAGTTATTGTTCTGAATGAAGTTAGTTCGATGTGGTTAAGAGATGTTGCATGGAACGAGGCAGAATTTAAGTTAACAGCTGATCGAGAGTAAAATCAATGTCACAATTAGATCAGATGGTTCTATGTAAAGACAGAAATGCCAAAGCTGTTTATGTATGAAAAATTCGATGATTATTATTATCATTATTACTATTTATATTTTGAGTGGCTTGGAAGAAGTATTATTTTTATATAATCGATGATTTAGTGAACGGATAATAGATCCCTATATTGACAATTACGGTATTGCCGAAATTGATACAAGTTAGAGGAGATTCTGTATTTATATTGAGAAGGAAGTAAGAAAGGAAGCAACCGTGCAAAAGTATGTAAATATTAGTGATAGTTCGATGAGTATAGTCAACGTGATTTTATTTAGATAAGGATTAGTGTAGGAACCAGGAGTTACGTATAGGGTAATGCGTAGCGACTGGCCATCGCTAAATAGAGTATATTCTGGCGATTCTGGGTAATTTCAACAGTTTAATTTTGTTTATACTCCTGAAACCTAGGGCTCAGGAGATAGTTGCCAGAATTGAGTTTATTTACGAAGTATAAGTTACTTAGCTAGCAGCGACGAAGAGGTTTTAGTTTAAAATTTTGCGTTTATTTTGATTTTATTTTCATTGTTAATTGTTTACCTTTTTGAATAAATCAGACAGGCACGTACTGTATTTGCGACTGCTTGTAATATCACTTGTATTATCCTTGGCAACAGTTAAGAGTAGAGTAGTAGTCACAATCCACAACCTAATCCCGTTACGCCCGACATTCTCACTCTCCAGAGTAGTTAGTTCACCGAACCTAGAATATTAGAACTATAGCATTTCTATAGATAGTGTGTATTTGCCAGTTATTTCTAGCCGGGTAGTACAAGTTGCTCGCATATTGGCTGAAAAAAGGGGTAGAGTAGTAACAATTAGAGATACAGTATAACTGTGAAAAAGCTGCCATGGACTTAAGTTACGTAGTCTAAATATGTAAACATTAACAGAAACAACTGGTGATAGTAGCATATCAACCGTTAAGGTAAGCACTAGCTTGGTTCTGATTAAGAATAGGTCATTGGCGGCCGTGGCCCTAAGCTAAGAATCATCCCAGAAACCATTCCCAGGCTTCTTCTCAATTTTACCTCTCAATGTTGAGTGTACCCCGTTTGTTGACATAGCTGAGAATCAAACTCCGGCCTTTGCGGTGAGAGTAAAACAGCTTGACCACTGAGCTATCACGTCCTCTCTTCCTATAGAGATCCCTGTTTTATTGCCAGACCCGGGAATCGAGTTCGGACCTCCGGTGCTAGCCACTACGCCACGAGGTGCTCCATTTTCTCTCTTGTCATTTCAACTCGTAAAACAGTTTCAGCTACCAAGAGCGGATGTGAAAACTATACAAGCGGAAATGATTGTATTTCAGCTGACTGGTGCTTTTGCTGTTTCGCATTCCAACAGGCTGCATGCATAGTCTTGGCAACATTAGCATGTGTTAAGGTTTTAAAACATTTAGTTAAGTGTGTATATTGGTAATCACTCATTAATCTCCTATAGCAAAAACGTAGGGATAACATGGTCATTAGTCTCGTATACTTGCATGTGTTATTTATATTATGGGGTTAATATACCTTGGTCATGAGTCCCATGCGGTAAAAACGAAGGGATTCCTTTGGTTATCAGCTCGCTGTACTTAAGTGCGTCAGTGTAGACAATGGTTATATAAGGGGTTATCACCATGTGGTTATAAATTTTTGAAGATCTTAAGAGAACTTTATCGTTCGTTAACTATAGTAGAAATAAGTTTGAACAATGCCAAACGGCTAGCTGTAATTAAGAAAGAAAGGCTAAGTTGGAACTGCCTACACTAGATAAAGTTCATCGTGAGAGCCGACTCATATGGTGGGATCATGTAAAGAAAATAGTACCAGAGAGATTACTGAGCTTAAGGATGAGAAAATCAGAGGTAAAACAATCCTAAGGCGAGAAATATAAAAGCTAAATACATCGCAGTCTACTCTCTGTTTTTATATAAAGTCATCGTACTGCCTCGCAACAGGTTTCTACATGTGCAATTAGACCATGATCTTAAGGATCTACAGGTTGGGGTTTATTTACCATAATCTAGGGGAATTTGTGGGAAATTTATATATTTTCTAAAATATTTGTAATAACTTGTCTTATTATGGTGTCAGTTACATTGAAATTTAATAAATAAGGATATAGTACGCATTGCTAATTAGCTGGTGTCGTAAGTATCAATAACAATTATAAAAGGACTCGTTATAACTATCATAGCCTAATATGATTGGGGTCGGAAGGAAGAAATAGTTGACCAAAAGAGGTCAACAGGAAAGCTAAAATAAAAGAGCCGGTTATCCGTAAGTGAAAGCAATGCCTGACTCAGCTGGGGTCCCGTCGTCCCCAATCACAGAACATGTGAATCACGTGAGGTATTGAGAGTCCTCCGTTTGAACGTGGAATCCGAACCACAGGATCTAAAATTTTAATTCCAGAATCTAACATACATTAACCGGAAGATCGAAACCTTTCTGCTTGGTTTGAAGCTAAGCAACCTGACCACTGCCCCACAAAGCCCCAAGGGAGATTGGAAACCACGGGAAACTAGTCCTATGGTAGCTAAGGTGTAAATGAAACCCATGTCTTCTTAGTACTATCTCTAGAAACTTAGTAGACATCGTTCCTATATTTCTGACCAGAATTAAATTTGTTCGAAAAGTCAAGAATTATATCTTGAGTCAATGGTTACAATTAGTAAATTTTAAGCAATTTGAGTTCATTTTATGGATTTTAGGGATTTGAGGAAATATAATGGATTTTAGATGCATTTACGGGAATTATCTTAAATCTAGAGAATTTTAGGCTATCTGGGGGGAAATCTAGAGAATGTTAGGGACATTTTGGGGGGGGGGGGTTCTGGGGAATATTAGGTAACCTCTCAAACACCGTGCGAGGTTTTAGTAATGAGTCATGCTCGTTGACTACCATTTACGATTACACAACAGTGTTTTGGTAAGCTCTACATGGGGTCTCCGCATTTGAAAATAAGAAATCAAACTTTTGAAATGTGGTGTTACAGGAGAATGATGAATATTAGATGAGTACATGGAGTAATAACGAAATAGGAATAAAAATATGTTTTTGGCGTCTTCTAACGAAGAGGAATGACATGGTGTGTTTGGCGTCATCCAACGAGGAGGAGAGATAGGTTGGTAGGACTCTTACCAAGACATCTAGGGATAGTAAACTTAGTTAAAGCGACCATCTAGATAACAATACGACCAAAAAGCAACGATCTAGATAAAGATCGCAACCAAAAACGACCAAAAACGACCAAAAGCGACCTTCTAGATAATAAATGTTATTATCTGTATGGTCGCTTCTGGTCGCTATTCTTATCTAGATGGTCGCCTTTGGTCGCATTTGGTCGCTTTAACTAAGTTTACTATTCCTAGATGTCTCAGTAAGTGTCCTACCAACCTATCTCTCCTCCTCGTTGGATGATGCCAAACACACCATGTCATTCCTCTTTATTTATTAATCCATGTACTCATCTACTATGCATCATTCTCCTGTAACACTACATTTCAAGAACTTGAATTATCTTCTTGTGTAAAGCGAAGACCCCATGTAGAGCAATGCTGTTGTGAATTCGGTAAATGCTAGTCAACGGGTGATGACTCATTACTAAACCCGTCACACGGTGCCTGAGAGGTTTCCTTAAATTTTCCAGCAGCCCCTAAATATCCCTAAAATACAACTGATTTTCCCCGCATTACCTAAAATTCACAGGATTTACCATAATTCCCGTAAATGCACCTAAAATCCATTATATTTACTCAAATCCCAAAAATCCATAAAATCTACTCAAATTCTTTAAAATTTACTAATTGTAACCATTGACTCAAGACATAATTCTTGACTTTGCGAACAGATTTCATTCTGGTCTCAATACAGGAACGATGTCTACTTAGTTTCGTGAGAGAGTACTAAGAAGACATGGGTTTGATTTACACCATAGCTACCATAGGACTAGTTTTCCGTGGTTTCTAATCTCCCTTGGGGCTTGGTAGGGCAGTGATCAGGTTGCTTACCTTTTCACTAAGGAGAAAGGGTTTGATCCCCGGTTAATCTATGTTAGATTTTGTAATTAAAATTTTACACCCTGTGGGTCAGATTTCACGTACAACCGGAGGTCTCTCAATACCTCTAGGGATTCACAGTTTATGTGCTTGGCAGTAGTGAGGTAAGGCGGGAGCTGCTTAGTTCCATGTTCCGCCGCATCGGCCTGTTGACGTGTGGCGCTAGTGTAGCTGCGTATCGGTGATGGTGAGCCCCTGGGGGCCTTGGGGAGGAAGGAATGGTCGGATTTGGACGTGTGAGGTATCATTTTCTCAACGCGTTGCCCTGTTTAACATGGTGCATGAAGATGGGCAAAATTTTTCATACTTTTGAAAAAAAAATAGATTTTTGTTTTGTTACGTTTGGTAAAATAATGTCTTAACGTGACGCATGAAGAATGGTAAGATGTTTGCCCCGAAGGGGATCTTTAACGTGCCAGTAAATGTACTAACACGGCTCTCTGGCATTGGCACATTCTCATAGGACAGCTGACTGCGCCTGGATGTGAACCTATAATGATGGGCCCACCAAGCGATGTGAGTTGATGCAAGAAATGGGCGTAAATGGAAATTATTATTCTGTTATGGGTTGAAGCACTATGAATCTGTCTCCAGATCCTTGTAGCAGCCAAGAACTCTGTGAAGACAATACTGCGGCCCACACACTTGGGCAAGTGATAAACGGTTAGCTTTGTCCTTTGCAGACAGAGATAAGACGCACAGTTTCTGGTTGACAGTCAACCCACACAAGCAGGGCTGATGACCACACACGTTTGTTATCCATTGAGTTGAGTGTGAAAAAATTACATGAGATTAATAAATACACTAGTTAAATACACCAGTTAGGCTCATGGGTACTGAGTTGCCCAGTAACCCCTTTACATGGTCGGCCGACTCGACAAGTTAATTTAGAAACAATTCAGCACAAATCTGACCCCTGATCGGATTTAAAATAGGATTTTGTTGTGCCATAAGCGCACACCGCGTTTAATTCCATGGCAAAGGGTTCATGGTTTTGAATGGGTTTGACTGAACTCATAGCGGTATCTGGTTCGCATCCCTCCATGGGTGCTGTAAGAGCTGCAAAATCAGCATATACCACAAAAGGCACTGCATCACGCTTCTGGATGTTCTTAAATTTTAACAAGGCATCGTCTCCTTGTGGTAATACTAGTCTATCCGCCTCTTGGGATACACACAATTCCCTATGTCGTTCTAAAAGAGGTGTACTAAAAGAATACTGCGGACAAAAATCGCCAATATGCTTCTTATGTCCAAATTTGGACAGTTGACTAACTACCAATCTACTAAGGCTTTTAATGATACAACAGTGATACACCTCTCCTACAGACAAATATAAAAGATGAAGGTGTTGTCGTTTTGGTTCTTTCGTGCCATGAAGAGGATCCATAATTTCTTCACCGTCAAGGCCATAAACCATAAAAGAATAGTCAGGATTACCTTGTTCAAACCTGTGTATCTTGGTTAGATCCATAGGGAACGACACGCCAGTAAAATTTAAATGTTGTTTTAAAGAATTAAATGCAGCCTTATACAGTACATTCCAGGTCTGTTAACATTACGATCTTGTGCCGGCTGAGAATAGGCAGCCACCGACTAAAGAAAGCATTCATCGTCCTTATTTTCAACGTTCACCACGGCCTTTTTCAAAGCTGTCACTCGTGGTGTAAGGATATAACTGGACCCGGCATTGAAAGAGTTGAATTTGCAAATATTAATTTGCAGTGTTGAATTGCAATTTATCGAATTTTTTAGCAAGGCATTCCCAACGTGTGGTTCATACCACCGTTCCAAATTATGGGCTATGAAATGCACTTGCATTTTGCTACACAAATAAAAATTTTCTTTACGCTCTACGTCATTCTTTTGCAAACGATCTTGCACACGAGTTTCATATTCACTTTTAAAGCTGTGTGCAAAGTTTGGCCTTTACAAATTTGCTCACTAAAAATTAAAAAGGAAGAATTCAAAAATTCTTCGGGAACGAGACATTCATTAACATTTGCTACACGTCCTGAGCAAGCACGAGATTTAAAACAAGAATCAACAGACTCCCAGTTTAAACTTTTTGCAGTGGTAGAATGGGCCATAATTGTAAGTTAGTCTTACCTGAGTTTTGAACAGTCAAAAGCACAGCAATGGTTTTACTTGAACGCCTTTTTGGGGTTTAAAGCTGCTGTGGTAAAGCTTTCTCCAAATATCTACAAAGAATAAAATAAACCACCATAAATTCATAAATTCAGGCTAATACATGTATTTCATAAAAAAATATTGTATCAAAGAAAAATCAAACAGGTTAAAAAGAAATATCACGTTGGCTTGTTAAGCCTGCTTTATTCACTTCAAGTGGGCTAGTGTGGTAATGGTTCATCTTCCTCTCTCTCTCTCCCAATCTCTTTCTCTTTTTGCTCCACTGATATTGTCTAAAATAAAATAAAACAATCAATCAATAAGTACCAGTAAATAACAACATTAACATCCATTGTCATTAAAAGAAACAAACTCCGTTAATAATAAACTTATCTCTCAAAAGAGTTATCAACATATCACGCAACTTACTGCACTAAGTATATCAATATCCCAATCGTGTACAATATCTGCAAACAAATAAATAAAATTAATTAATTACTTTCTCAATTAATCAATCAATAATTGCCAGTAAATATATAAATAAATCCATAGTTACATAGCTCACAACTATTTCAATATTTTCCGCCATCACGTAAAAAACAGTTAAACGAAAGCAAGTGTTTACACAAGACTGTAGCGTCTTCAGAGGTGTTCACGTAAGTGAGAGTGGAATTGTTTAAGACGAGTCTTGATATATCGCGTTCCATGTATGATCTGCCATTTCCCACGCCTCGCCATTCTGTTATCATGCCTGTACAAGTTTAAGTCTAAGGCGAACAACTGCGTGATATGTTCCAAGTATAACATTGCTGACTCCAGTTTAGCAAAAGTCAGTCTTTGCATTCTTTGCAACATACCAGTGGAAATGGTCAGTCAGATTAGTAGTGGGATGAGGGCAATTCTAATTATTGTCTTACTTTCATATAAACTTTACCGATATCTCCCGAACGCATGATCGGACTTTAACGAACGAGATATTGTTGGCGTTGGGGTGACGTCCTCTTTGCTAAGAATGTGTGTGGTATTTTAATTTTTTTTGAAATTGATTGTTTTTGAAATTGGCGCTATTTTGGAAACGGTCAATTTTAGAAAAGAGTTTGTTTGACGTGAATGAAAGTTCCCTATGCCGTCTAGGATGACAGCAAGTTATAAGTGTGTAGGAAAAAATATGATAGCCTACTTTCTAGCGAACATTGGTGATAATTCGCGAACGCATGATTGGATTTTAACGAACGAGGTGTTGTTAGCGTTGGGATGACGTCCTCTTTGCTAAGAAAGGGTGTTGGTAATTTTTTGAAAATGTTTATTTTTGAATTTGTCATTATTTTGGAAACGGTGAATTTGAGAAAAAAAATTGTTTGACGTGAATGAAAGGTCCCTCGGCCCTGAAGGGGGAAAGCAAGTTTCAAGTCTGTAGTGGACCTGCTAAGCACAGGTTCATGTGACATTATTCATTGCAACATATTTTTGATGTATCATCTTAGAACGCACTCACCGACCAGCCATGCTGTCGCCACATGCTAACATTCTTTGGAGTTATAAATGGTTGATCTTTTGACTATGGAGAAAACCATTATAATATAATCTGAGCCTTTATTATAACACTTCTACTTTCTACGAAGCTCAAATATTTCCATGTTGTAATTCTGTATCATCGAAACATTCTTCAGAATGTTATTTCTACTTTTGGTAAGGTATTAACGTCGCAGGTACGCGAACTGGAACCAATCAGTCGCTGCACGACTAGTGTATTTGTAAGCTCTAGAAGCGCAGGACTGAACTCTTCGCACATGTGTATGGTTGTCCATCCAAATTGGATGTGTATTTGAAGTCCGTCTTAAAGACGAGGAAATAGTTCGCCTGGAAGGCGAGGAACGTAATCTTTGTGCATCGCACACTATTTTGCAACGAACAGTATATTATTCAAGTGAATATTAAAGCCGGAGAAGGCTGGTGCTACGATATTAGCGAATTTATTGAAAAATGATTAAAATTGTGCACCGTGGAACACCACATTTTCAACCATCTGTTGTGGGAAATTCAACTTCCTCAAGTGACGATAAAATATGTTAATTACTATGATTCTATAATCAACCAAGTGAATTATTTTAACACTCACTGTTACGAATATTGCTGTAATCACCAGAGCGATTAATTTCTGTAACGTACAACTTCGATGCCACGTGATTTGTGGACCATTAGAATCTGTGATTGTGAAGCAGATAAAGTGCATGGCCAATTTTTCAATCATCTGCGCTGTGTAGACTCAGTGAGATTGCTGCCATATTAAAGCTAGCTTCAGTGAAACTGAGCTAGGCCCGTTTTCTAAATTTTCCAGTGGTTATTTTCAACTCAAACATGTCACATTTATAACCATGTGTAGGACGATTTCCATTACACATCATCTGTGGAGATGAGCAGATAAATCTCATGATGTGAGGGAGAGTTCAGGAGAAACTTCAGCAAATGACGGAAGAACCATGTCTACAGCACAAGCTAAGCCAAGGAACATGACTACCGACACAATGGAGAGGAATCTGGTCATATCACGACGACAACGCCGAGGACGAGTTAAGGCCATGGTAAAAGATAGAGCCCATGTGGAGGCCTAGATTGGACAACCCTTGTCCGGAGACCAAAGCCTAATTATATCCCTCAAGTCGTTGGAACGACTGAGATGTAGACATCCTTTCTTGTGAGTCCGATTAATCTATTCCTTGTGAGGTTCTTTTGTGGTGTAGTTTAGTGTAGTTAATAGTAGTTAATTGTAGAAGCAACCGAACTTCTCGACTAGCCATAAGAAGGGTTTTGTAATGGTGGAACTAATCTTTGTAGTTCACTTTCAATGATTAGTTAGTCACCTTTGTGATTGAATCTTTTCGATCACGGTGCATTCTGATGGACATCGCTAAGATGTTAGTTCTACCCCTGCTAAGCGTGACGGTAGTCTTTGTTACTACGTTTTGTTTCAACCCTAGGTGGGTGATTTTGTGGATAGTTGTTTTGGCAATCTAGCATCGAACACTGTAATTACTACCGTATCATTGGCAAACTTAGCAATTGTAAGAATTGCGCCTTTATAATGTTTATTTTGTGTCAGGTGTTTCGACACACAGATATTATTTGGTTATTGTAAGACAAAGCAGTTATGAAGTGACATATCTGCAGATTTCATAGAAGTTCAGAATAAGTGGTATTTCTGTATTTTAATTTTCTTTGACTTAATGAACATGCCACGTCTTTGTGTATGGTTTTGAGGCATGATTTTAAGCTTATGCTTATTCTATTTGTGTATTATATTTGGGACCAGATAACAAGGCCAGTTTTCTGATAGACTTTTTACGAGAAAGCTGCCTGCCTTCAGTGTTGTTTCATTTCAAACCGTACAAGTAGATGACTGTGAGTAGCGAGCCTAAGTCAAGTCATGGACAGTTCCCAGCATGCAACGAACGAGAGCACCACTCATTCAGTGATACATACTTTTTCAGACTCTTTGACAATGCTTATAGCATTATTTATCGATAGATGTTGTGTTTCATAAGTAGGTCTATGTCCAGGCCACCATTTTGTAGAAATCACATGTTTTGCTACATTGATCTGATTGGCAAATACCATGCTTTCATCGCTATTGAAGCAACTATCTTTCAACTCTATTTGAGAGTGATTACACTTTATATCAAGGTTTATTTGTTGAGATTAAGAGGCTATAAGAGGCGCCTGCGTTAGAGGCTATTTATATATGCCCAGACTTTGTTTCTGTGGACTAGGTATTTTAAGGGAGGTGACTGAGGTGCATTCCAGGCCTACCCAATGGTAAATTAAGTGAGCCGAGAGCCACTAATAACCTGTGTTATTGTTATGTCCAAGCATGGAGAGCTCGATGATGGTATTTTATCGCAGAGATTGATCTCGAACGAGAGTGCTACTGCTGAGCCCTAGGTATTCAGGATCGTCAGCTTATTCGCCACAAACCAACGATAATAATCAAGCGCATAATTATTATAAACTTATGATAACTAATTGTTTATTGCATTTAACCTTGATTTACTTGCATTTTGGACCTGCTGGACATGACTTTTTGTTACACAAAAACATTTTCCTTTTCGCCAGCCTCCCACCGCCATTTATCTGTGACGTCATAGCCAGTCTCAAAGCAAGTCTATACTTGTAGAACATGTCATGTGACAAGTTTAGGTTTACTGAGCTGAGGTTAACTTAGGTTAGCAAGCTCTATCTCACTCCTAGCCAATCATTAACCATAAAAGCACTCTAGAGTTCTTGGAATCTGTTCATGTAATTATTATTCTTGACAGTACTTTGGAAATTACACCCTGAAAAATATCAATCCCCTTGATTTTTTAAACTGTTATTATTGTTATTATTATTATTATTATTATTAGCCAAGTCACTTTACTAAAATTTAATGTATGTGTATTAGTTGATATGAAAGACTCAACAACCAGCCATGCTTGCACTCACTTTTTGTTTTCACTTCTGCTCCCATATTAATGCCAACTCTTATGACTATAAGCAACAGCAAAATGTAAATGGAATAATATTTCTGATAATGTTCAAAACAAAAGTCATGAGGACTTGGGTTTGAATTCACAACTATGGTTGTCAGCCAATGAGTTACACCACAGGAAACTTTTATTTTTGTGTTGTGTTGCATGATAATTTGCCCGACTCGCGGTGTAGTGGCTAGTATACTTGGGTGTTATCCCAGAGGTTTTGGGTTCGAACTCGACTATCGCCAGAATTTAATATTTGATCTGAGAGTTGGAAGGTTAGGTTAGGTGAAGTTAGGTTAGGTGAAGTTAGGTCAGGTTAGGGGAGATTGTTTTAGTAAAACACCACATTTGCGTCCATTTTACTCACAAATTTTGCTCCCACTTTGTGCACTCACTTTTGCTCGCTTTTTTGCTCACACTTGTTTGCTCCCACTTTTACTTACACTTTTTGCTCCCTCTTTTTGCTCCCATATTTGCTCTTTTTTTTGCTCTCATATTTGCTCCCACTTTTGCTTACACTTTTTGCTCCCACTTTTTCTCTCACTTTTTGCTCCCACTTTTGCTCTCACATTTGCTCCCATACTTGCTCCTACTTTTTTAACTCTCATATTTGCTCCCACTTTTGCTTACACTTTTTGCTCCCACTTTTTTCTCTCACTTTTTGCTCCCACTTTTGCTTTCACATTTGCTCCCATACTTGCTCCTACTTTTTTAGCTCTCATATTTGCTCCCTCGTTTGCTTACACTTTTTGCTCCCACTTTTTATCTCACTTTTTGCTCCCACTTTTGCTTTCACATTTGCTCCCATACTTGCTCCTACTTTTTTACCTCTCATTTTTGCTCCCAATTTAGCTTACACTTTTTGCTCCCAATTTTTTTCTCTCAATTTTTGCTCCCACTTTTGCTTTCACATATGCTCCCATATTTGCTCCCACTTTTGCTTTCATATTTGCTCCCATACTTGCTCCTACTTTTTTTGCTCCCACTTTTTGCTCTCAATTTTTGCTCCCACTTTTTGCTCCCAATTCTTGCTCCCACTTTTTGCCCCCACTTTTTTTTGCTCCCACATTTGCAGCCATATATTCTCGCACATTAAACTATTGTTCTTATTACCAAGTTGTCTTTACTAGAGCTTAGTCTATGATGACAGTTGATATGAAAGTATCTGTGACTAGGTATGGTAAGCCTCATGCATTCTATAATGGATATTCATATATTGTGAAACGAACCAATAAAAATGGAACTGTTATTTGGCGTTGTTCAAAACAACGTTCAAAAAATGTCGCAGTGAGCTAAAACTAAAAATAGTGAGGTTTTAAGTGTCAGTGATCATCAATGTAGTGTACTGCATGAAACACTGTTGCTGTCAACAGAAAATCATGAAAATGTTAATAGGAAGTGCTACAAAACAATACTAATAATTCAATGTTCAAAAAACCCTTAACATTATCAAAATCGACGCAGACTCTACATGAGGACACAGAAGATGAAGAGGAAGAGGAAGAGGAACAGGGTTAGGAAGAAGAACAGGAATATTTAACAGGTTTTAGTGATGTTGAGGATAATGTTGAGGATAATTATAGTGATTATAATAATAGTGATATAGAACATGATGCTTATGATTATGTTACTGATAATGATCCAAAGCAAGACAATAACGTTTTCATCTATATTGTTCACCGTGGAAATAAAAAGATCTACAACAAGCTTGGTCATTAAAACTATAACACACTATCGTAAAGGCAATGACTTGTATTAAGTGTGCTTTTTATTGTCATAATCATGTATACGCTGCAATGTTAAATATTCTGACTTCTATAGATAATAAAACAACATTGTACCATTATTTTCATTTATTTACAAATTTTATATACATTTATTTTTGGTTTCATGATAATATTTTTTAAGACAATACTAAACACTAAAACATTATTATTCTATACACATATTTTTCTTTCAGTCCATAGTCATGACTTATATTTTCCATTATTATTTCACATTTGTCTTTTTTTCATTTAATTAAAACGGACCATGCACCTATAGTTTCCAAATCCTTCATAAATTAAGTGTACAGGTTGCACAGCATTATTGACTTCATCAAAAACACTCTCCGACATATCATTAAACCGTGTAGGCAGAAATGTCTCAAAGTTTTCACTTACACAAAGTACACGATCACCATATGCTGTTTTCAATTTCCGAATCTTGATAATGCGGAATGGACAATGCGTTGGCAATTCGCTGAGCTTCTTTGTCTCTAAGCCACATGCTTCACCCACAGCATTCAAAACATTCATTGTAGTATTCTATAAACAAAAGAAAAGCATATCTATTACACTCTAAAACAGCTTTAATAATTTTGTGCAATTTGGGATTTTACACTATGCATGGCTGATAAATTTTACTATTTATGCAAGAAATGCCCTAACTGTAACAGATACTGGTTTTCTGCATATAGCACAAGTGTTAAGTTCTAATGCACACTTGACACACGCTATCATGTGTCCACAAGGCAAAAATACAACACCTAGTTCATCTTGATACCAAATTTTACATAATTGTTGGTCACACTTTAGTATCTGTTCGTGAGACACGTCTTTTTTTTCAGCCTCATGTATTTGCTCCGCGTGTTCTAACTTTAAAGGCACTTTTATGTCTTGTACTGCAATCACGTTTTCTTTACGAATAGTGTTCACAAATTCCTGACCTTTAAGCAACACCATGTATTTACAGTTAGTTAACCAACGAGCGTGTTGCACAAAAGGGTCATCAGTCATTTGCCAATCCTTTAAAGCAAATCCACAATAAAAAATATTATTTTATCCCCTTCACCAGTATGAGAAAATCCAGCTTCACTTAGCTGTTTGGTAAGGTGTTTTAATATTAAAGGCCAAACATTTTTATAAGATTCTAAACGTTTTTCAACAGAGCTGTACTCTGGGTGTGCTAGTGCTTTAGTCTTGCAAACTCCCAGTTTTTCAAAAGCATATGCCAATTCAACACTGTCTCTGGCATATTGACCACATATATCGACACTACCGTTATTGGCTGGTCATCATCATCATCATCATCAATGTCCCACTCCAGTCGCCCGGGTGTGGTTTACAAGCCTCTTCCACTCGTTTCTGTCCTTCCACTTTTCCTGCTCCATTACTTCCTCCACGTCCAATCCAGCTTCTCCGATGTCCTTCCGAATCTGATCCATCCATCTTCTTCTTGGTCTTCCAACTGATCGCTTACCCTTAACTTCTCCTTCCAACTCCCTTCTTGCCGCTCGTTCCTTTCCCATTCTCTTCACATGTCCGAACCATCTCAGTCTTGCTTTCCGTATCTTCTGTACTAACGGTTCCACATTTAGCTCCTCTCTGATTTTAACATTTTGAATTCTATCTCTTCTTGTCTTTTTTACAGATGTTCTTAAAAATTTCATTTCTGCTGCTTGGATCTTACTATCTTGTCTCTTGTTAGTTACCAGCGTTTCCAGTCCGTATGTTACAATTGGTATGAAATACTGTTTATATAGTGTTAATTTCGATCTCCTGGGCACTTTGTCATCCCATAAAAGCTCTCTGACTTGATGATAGAATGTTGTGCTTTTACTTAGTCTGTTGTTAATTTCAGGGTTGATTTCATTACCTCCGTTAACAATGCTACCCAGATATGGGAACTGTTCCACATTCTCCAACCATTCTCCATCTATGTTCACTTGGCTTCTCTTTTCCTCTTTTCCACAGTGCAGGACTACAGTTTTCTTTTTACTAATTACCATTGCAAACTCCTTCAGCTTTTCATTCCAAATGTCCAATCTCCTTTGTACTTCCTTTTCTCCCTCTCCCCAAATCACCACATCATCTGCAAATACCAAGGCCTTCACTTCATCACTACTGATACTCTGTTTTACACGTTTTATGATTTCATCCATCAATATAACAAATAATAATGGTGACAGTGCACTTCCTTGCTTGAGGCCTCTTTTTGTATAGAATGTTTCAGAATCACCACTACCCACTTGTACACTGCTCTTACTCTCATAATACCACATTTTTATCTTGTTAATTAGTGATTTTGGTACATTCCTTTTCAGTAGGCATTCCCATACATATTTTCTTTTAACTGTATCATAGGCTTTTTCCACATCCAAAAATATAAAGATGATTTCCTTGTTCATTTCTAGATGCTTTTCCATTATCATTCGCACTGCAAATATCAAGTCTATTGTTGATCTATTCGGTCTAAAGCCATACTGTTCTTCCTCTAACTGAGGTTCTATTATATCCCTCGGTCTCTTGCCTATGACTTTCTCCATTATTTTTAGCCCATGTGATAACAATGTTATACCTCTATAATTTTCACATTTCTTCCTATTTCCTTTCTTGAACAGTGGTACAATGCTTCCTTGTTGCCAATCTTCAGGTATCCTTTCATCCTTCCATATGGCATTGAGGGTTCGGTATAGCCACTGTAGTCCAATGCTTCCTGCTGCCTTAATCATATCAGCATTGAATTCGTCTTTTCCACTTGCTTTACCTTTGCTCATTGCTTTCACTGTCCTTTCAAGTTCCAACCATGTTATTGGGTTCTCTTCTTTTTCTCCATCTATTTCCATTTTCTTATCTCGTTCTTCCTCTGGGAAGTCATCCCCATTATAAAGCTTTTCAAAATACTTAGACATCACCTTCTGAAGACCTTTTTCATCATGTACTATGGAACCATCTTCTCTCTCTAATGCCTTGATTTTTTCTTGGTCTGCTCTTTTCGATTTTATTACTCTATACAGTAGTTTCTGATTTCCTCTACTATCTTGCTCAATTTTGTTGGTGAACTCTCCCCAGCATTTCTCTTTTTCTTTCCTGATACTCCTTTTTACTTGTAGTTTTAATCTTTTGTATTCCACATGTAACCTTTCTATCCTATCCTCATCTTTCTGATACGTTTTTTGCTTTTCCTTATCCATTTCTTTCTTCACCTTGTTCCTTTCTTTTATTTCTTGCTTTATTTTGTCTGTCCACCACCGGGTCTCCTTTTCCTTAACCTTTGCTTTTGTTTTCCCACATACCTCAACTGCTGCTTCAACAAATGTCTGTCTGAAATTGTTCCACTCTTCTTCTCCACTTTGTGTTTCTGTGTTAGGCAGCTTCATTTTTATCCTATCTTGGAATGCTATCCTTTTGTCCTCCTCCTCCAATTCCCAAATCCTGATCTTTGGTTTTTTCTTAAGTACAATTTTAGGGATTTTTACTCGTTTTAAATCCACTGTTAATAACCTGTGATCACCTCCCATACTTTCACTGGGGATTATCTTCGCATCCATGACGTATCTTCCCCATTCTCGGTCTGTTATCACAAAATCGATGAGAGTACCATACTGTCCATCCCAACTATACCGGCTGATCTTATGGCTATTCCTCTTCTTGAACCACGTGTTCTTTATTATCAGGTTATTTCTGACACAAAAATCCTACAGTTTCTCTCCATCTTCATTTCGATCGCCATACCCATGTGGACCCAAAACATTCTCATATCCCATTCTATCAGTTCCTACATGAGCATTTAGATCTCCCATTATCATGATCCCATCTCCAACAATATGTGATTCCAGTTCACTGAGGAAATCTTCTTTTTCTTCCAAGCTACATCCTGTCTGTGGAGCATACACCTGTATTATCTTCAGTAGTTCCTTATTTACGTGTATTTGCATTATTATAATTCTTTCATTTACATACTCAACATCAGCTATTGGTCCAACATTTTGATTCACTATGAAGCCCACTCCATTTCTTTTCTCTTTACGGTTACCCATCCAGTACAAGGTGTACCCCTTACTTAGTTTCTTTATTCCTTTTCCCTTCCGTTTCACTTCACTTAATCCCAGGATGTCGAGTTTTCGTGTCTCCATTAGGTCAATCAATTCATTTTCCTTGTCATTCAGTGTTAAAATATTTATTGTTCCAAATCGGGTTTTGTTCTCTGATCTAACACTTGCACAAACATCAGCATTACCATCATATGCTGCAACTGTAGTCAGAGTCATGTCAATTCCGTTTTTCTTCGATCCGAGGCTTGTATTATAATTGAAAGCAACTACAAATTTACTCGTCTGCTGGCTTGCTAAGCCTAACGCATCTGAGGATTTTCTTTTGGGGTTTACTCCCTTAGCCTTTGAAGATCCCCCTTCTCCACAAGGCAGTGGTTTCCTCTTCTAATTTCCCCCAGAGAGGATGGGTTGCCTCATCCACCATCTTCGCCATTCTGAAGGTCTCCTTCTCTGCCTAAGATGCTGTTAAGGTCTTCACCCGTACCCTGGGCATGGGTTTCATGTTATACCCCGTGAGATTGGGTCCCTGTCTGAACTTAGCTCTCCTTCACACCGGCCTACTGATGTGGAGGATACCCACCCCCGCAGCGTGGATGCGCCAAACAAGAATTACTCAAGTGGAGGATAGGGAAGGTGACCCTATCTCCCTTGAGCCGGGTTAATGGTTGCGTATGATGCCACAACCAAAGGCTGGTAATACATTATTATTATAATTATTATTATTTATTTGTGATTCAGCAACGTAAGTAGCGGCCAATGTTCTTGTTGTTAGGTAAAATGGATACACGGGTATGTTACCCACTTGTTTTACAAGCAAGTAAGGACGACAAGGAGACCATCGCAAATGGTCTCGAAAGGGATCATCCCCTTCTTCCCAGTGTGAAAGTTCAATACGACAAAACACACAGCGCACCACATCTTCTCGGTTCAAGTAAAAAAAAAACTGCTTTTGCAAGTTCATGTGTCGACAAAAAGCCTACAGACCAGGATTCAAATGCTATCCAACGATCATATTCTGCTTTTAAATTTAACCCACGTTGTAAACCAACTTGCTCACTTGTTGTGTTTGGTATTAACGCCATGTGTTATAATAAAAAAAATATTGCAAGTTATTAATGTTGCACAAGAGCGCAGAGTACTATAAAGCATAATGTATGCTTGTTCACTGTCTGTTCACTACGTTAATGGCGCATGACCACACCTAAAAACAAACAAAATAACCCATCACTCAATCAATCAATCAATCAATACTTGTAATTAAACTTAAACGTTAATTGACATTAATATATCAAAACACCATTAAAATAAACTGTATGTTGGCACTAACAGTAAACCATGCACTTATTTTCTTTTTATAAAGCTTTAGTCAGTTACTTCCCCCTTTAACCAATATATAAACAAAAATGAATGTCATGTCAGTTTGTTCAGATTATCTTGTTCAAACCTGTGGATATTTGTTGAGTCCATAGGGAACCACCCATAAATTAAATTATTTTGTTTTTGTTTTTAGGAAATCCAATATGGCCTTGTACTTTCCCCAGTCAACAACCAATATAGTCTTGTACGGTTTGTCAATACATGGTCATTATTCAAGAAAGCAATCATTGTACCTGTCATGTACAGGTACCGTAATGAATATTTTTTTGTCTATGGTTTTTCATTACTGGTAAAATCGCATAGCATTTTTAAGTAAGACTTACCTGAGTTTTCAATAGTTCACTGCCTGGAAACAATGGTTGCACTCTACTGCGTCTTGGGTTATCAGCAACTGCTACGGTGGTAAGGCTTTTCTTTCCAAGTTTCTAAAAATAAATAAAATAAACCGCTATAAATACCTAAATTCAGGTTAATACATGCATTTCATAAAATAAAATAATATCAAACAAAAAATGAAACAAGTTAGTTTAAAAAAATAATCTCACCTTCACTTGCAGTGCCTTGTTACTGTTTCCTTCAAGTGGGCCCAGAAGCGCAATGGTTTCTTGTATCTCAGACATGTAAGGTATACCGGTTATCTGCAAACAAATAAATAAATAAATAAAAATCATTAATTACCTAATCAATAACTACAAATTTAAGGTTCATTAGCAAGACATTATTAAAATAATCATTCATAGGTACTTACCAAAAACTAACAGGATTTTTCTTCCACAGCTCTACTGTATACGTCCGTGTGCTAAAATGGCAAGTGCATGACTAACGCAATCGTTATCAGTTAGCCTAGCAACAGAAAAAGTTGTATTTTCTCAGCGTTTTGACCTTGAATGGTTCTCTGTCTCTCTCTTGCACGTGTTCCCAGGCCTCTTCACATTCCTCAATCTGAATAAGATTCGTGTACCTTATACTAGTTTCATGTTTTTAATAAGGAAAGAAAATGGCTACCTCTCATACATCGGTAGTCCTGCTGCCTCAGAACCAAAATGTCGGTCTCTGCTTAAACAGCACACCTGCTAGCCCCCACGAGGCAAGTAAGCTGATATCACACTTCCTGCTGACGTAGACATTCCTGCCTCGTCTGCACCAGCAACAGCTCTCACAAGTCCTCTGGCTAGGTACAATATTCAGTCACCAGTGAGCAGGACTGAGTGTGTGTGTGTGTGTGTGTTAGGATTGAAAACATGTGTGTCTTATTCTTCTTCTTCTTATTATTATTAAACGTTTTACTGTAATAATAATAATAATAATTACTAGCAAGCTGCCATCCTCAATACATGATCATGTTAACCACATACTTTCATCCTAAAACACTTGACTTTACCCAGTTCAATATTTAGTTTATAACATTTCAGGCCAATGACCTTACCGTTTTGGCTCTTTGCATACATGCACATGACTTGGTCGAGCAAATGTTATAGGTTACCATATTCTAAAACCATTTACTGTGCCAGACAGCAGTCTCGCTTATTACCGTTTACTAGCATGTTAAAGATCCCCTTCAGGGATAAAATAAAATTCCTAGCACACTTAACACATTTCAAATATTCACCTCTATCCGTCATAGGAAATATCACAAAACCAACCGTCATAAGCTTCCCCGCCATCCCACCAAAATAGCAATTCCCTTCTTCCTGGCTCGGTCACCGAGATCGCCAAAGTCTAAGAATCACTTGGTCATATCCTACAACCGTCTGTTGTGTCAGAGAGCGATCTCGCTCATCACTGTTAACTAAAACGTGAAAGATCACCTTCAGGGGTAAAAATCTTAGCATGCTTGTCATATTTCAAAATATTCGCCTTCATTCATTCGTCATAGGAAAAAATATCGAAAAGCAACCCCTCGTTTTGCCATACATCACCCCCGTAGAAATAGCCATTTCCAGTATTCACCATGCTCAGTCATAGCCTCGTTGTAACATACGCCAAGCGCTGCCGGCTCCCTGTCTACAAACACGCTTTTATTTTTATTTATTTTATTTAAAAAAATTAAAATAACTAGTTTCTTTTGTCCTAGAAACTTGACATTCATTTTCGTGGTAGAGGGGGTAGGGACCTTTCATTTATGTCAAACAAACTTATTTGTCAACGTGTTAGTTTCCAAAATAGTAAACATTCAAAATTTAAGGGTTTTCAAAAAATCTCAAAATATAAAAAGTTTATTATAAAAAATAAAGATCATAGAACTAATGGTCTCATTAGTTTGAACTATGGCACAACATTCTATCATGTTTGGTTTTCAAACTATCGCCTACTTTTTAAAACAATTTTTTTAATAACGATTTGTCTATAGGAAAGAGGACGTCAACTCGAGTCCAACGACACCTTATTTGTTAAAATCCGACCATCCGTTCGCCAATGATCACCAATGTTCGCGAGAAAGTGGGCTATCATTTTTTTCCTCCTACACCCTTGAAACTTGATATCCGCCTACAGGGCATACCCACCTTTCATTAACGTCAAACAAACGTTTTTCCAATTCACCGTTTCCAAAATAGCGACAATCCAAAAAACAAACTTTTTCAATTTTCTTTTTTAAATATCATCACACATGCTTAGCCGTTCCTAAACAACACATCGTTCTAGCCTTACAAGCTCATTAAATATCTCCAAAATGTAAAAATCACACGTTTACCTCAAATTGCGTTTCCAAATTCCACCCATTGTAAAAAATAACCTCATCATCAAATAGAGCGGGAAAAATACCATTTAAACGACCCCTCACTCGACCCTAGTCCTCCCCCACCACCAACGTTTTCCAACATAGCCATACGTATTCAAGCACACACGGGATTATAGGTAGAACCCCCCCCCCTTATCACACTACTGCACAGATTTCGTCCTGGAGGCTTGAAATTTATTTTGCGGGTAGAGGGGGTCAGGGCCATTCATTTATGTCAAACACATTTTTTGTAAACTCTTTAGTTTCCAAAATATAAGAATTTCAAAATTGAACTTTTTTCAAAGAAACATAAAAAATTTAAAACCTTTATTATAAAAATAAAGGACATAGAGACCGTTCTATTGAGACATGGCACAACGTTCTATCATGTTTGGTTTTCAAACTATCACCTACTTTCAAAAACAAAAATTTTCAAAAAAAATCAAAATTATAACGAGTGGTCCATAGGATAGAGGACGTCAGCTCGAGTCAAACGACACCTCATTTGTCAACATTGGACCTTGGGTTCACGAGATATTGGCTTGGACTCACGCGGAGGCCATGACACTAGTTAGAACTCTCCTTGCTCCCCTACTAAAAGGCTTTAAAAATTTGTCCCATCGGTATTTTTAGTGTATCTGTCAAATCAAAACCTAGACAATGACAGAAACCATTCCACACGACCACCACCACTGGTGAATGATCGCCTTACCTATATGCTTGCTTCTGGTTTAAGACATTATCGATTGCACAATCAAATATGCGATGCCTGGTGAGAAACATTTAAAAATAGAAATAAACCGTGATGGGCTGTTGGTCCACAACCATCAAACAGTAAATGCTGGGGATCAATTATCCTTTCATCTTATGCTTACGTTTGAGGAAAAGGAAGCTGGGAAACGGTAAATGATTTTCGGCTTTATATAGAAATGGAATATACTGCTATGAAATAAGGTTCTCTACGTTAGTTGTTATCGTATGTTTGCTGTGAAACGTTCACCAACTAGCACCATGGTGAAAAAATATATGTGGTGAACATGAAAAAAACAAAACTCAAAAAGAGAAAATAGCCAGGCCGGAAACCGAGTCGAGCTGCCTCTCACCCTGAGTAAAAAATTTAAAAAAAATATATAAGAGTGGCTATCGAAAAAGCATTACAGGCGGTGCGATTGTCTACAGCCCTAAAATCCCACCATAATGCGTTCGTAAAAAAAGAAACAAAGAAAGAAAAAAAAGTGGGCGATTAATTCCTGTTACTAAGCGTGTTTTTTTTTGCCGGCTATATTTGCGGGGTTGGCAGCTTTGGGTTCGCTTTTGGGTGGTGCCACTGCCGTGGTGAAGACCATAAAAGCCGTAGAGCAAGGTAAGCAACAACTCAAAGAAAGCGAGTGACACAATAAAACGCTAGAAGCCATTGCTATGGGGGTTATAAACGGCAATCCTTTAAAGCCAGTCTTTTATCAACAAGGCAGTGGCCTAACGTCTAAAAAATGTCCATTCCTATCAACCTCAAGCATCAGGACTCGATAACAATGAAGAGATTCAATTCATCATTAACATTCAAGATATTTTTACCCTACCTCATGAAAGTGTCCTTCAAATTAAGGGTAAATTGATGAAAGCAGATGGCAACACCCCCACGACATCTACGTTGGCTAATCATGGTTTGGATTTTCTGTTTTCTGAAGTGAGCTATGTGATAAATTATATTGTCACAGATATGAGTCGATATGTGGGCATGACCAGTCTTATGAAATTATATCCTGCCTATAGCGAGAAAGAAGGTAAAACGCTTTCAATGACAGGGTGGTGCCCCAACAGTAGCAATGACTGGTTATTTCATACTGATGGCACTTTTACAGGCTTCCTACCTTTAAAATTACTCCTTGGCTTCGCCGAGGTTCACAAGCGTATAATTTTAAATGCAAGACTAGGTTTGTATCCCGTGAGAGACCGCAGTGATTATAATGCACTAAAGGAAGCCTCTGATCAAGTGATAGACTCAAAAATTCAACTGCTTCGATTACTATGGAAAGTGCCCCACGTAACGCTATCAGATCGTAAAATCTAAGCATGTAAAATTTGGTGCAAAATCGCCTATCGCCTTTCGAAGTTGGAGTCTACATGATTACCCCTTGCTACCTAACACAGACACTCATAGTTGGAGTGTGAAATCGGCTCGCTCTACCGGGCGACCTCTCTATATTATTATTGGTTTTCAAACCAATAGAAAATACCAACAAAGCAAAGATATCACCCTGTTTGATCACATTCACTTGAGAAATATACGACTTTCCATATGAGGGGTTGGAACTCATTAAAAAAAATAAGTTTGGCCCCCTTTATGACATGTTTGCTGAATTTCAATCGTCTTATTATGAAAAACAGGATTGTTCTATGTTTTCGCCGCAAGGGTTTAAAGCAAAAGCACCACTGATTGTTTTCGACTGTCCATATTTAGAAGAATATATGAAAATCACCACCATTGATTATGAGTAGATTTTGAAACAAAATAATATGTACCAGACCATACAAGTGCCTACTGTTTGATTATTCATGCCAGACAAGTAAAATATCATCCTTTGTCCAATTATGTCACCAGCATTTGAGCCACCTGTGGTCAGGTTAAAAATATCATGTCATCGCGGATTGTCAGGGGTTTAAAATTGCAAATTACAAATTTATATTTAAGGAAGTGGCTTTTGTCGATTGTAGTACGTTTTGGGTGTCTAACTCTATTCATTTGGTGTTTAAACCTCCCTATGATTTTGAGTTGCTTAGTGAAAAAGATAAAAAGCAGAACCAATGGATTGAAAATCATTTCCTACAAGTATCTTGACATAGTCATGAAAGCCCATTTGTCCTCGGTCAATGTGTTATTTGTTAAAGGGAGTGAAAAACGCCAGTGGCTCCAATCATTTTCTCCCTCTCACTGTCAATGTATTGACCTTTTAGGTTTGGGTTGCCCCTCCCTGCAAACGCTTATGGATACTTGTCCTTGCGACAATATTGAAAATAAAGCCAGTAGCGCATGCGTGGCAATTGTATCACTGGCTCACCACCAATGCATGTTGGGAGTTGTTGAATAAAATTAAAACTGAAAGTGTATCGTCCAATGATAGCAGTGAGAGTTGACCACGTGAGGTGATAACATCAACGTTATAAACATGCACGCCACTACAATCGACAAGGCTATTGGAAAGCTCTTTGTGTACAAGAAAAAACGTAATAGCTTTACTCAACATGAATTATTAGCACTACCTAAATTATTTCTTTTTTATGTTGCTGCCAACGCTGTGAAAGAAATTTGGGAAAACGTACCTGCCGAGTGGGCTACTGACCCTGTATTGAGTGAACTACAACCATGCAGCCATTCTTCCCATCACAAGCAATTAACCATGGCAAAAATACCTTCCATTTGACAGTGTGCCACATGCCAATTGATGAAATTATATCATGCTCATAAAACTTACTGTAAAGACATTGTTTCACCATTCCATGGCTGTCATGCGAAAAACAACCACCTACCAAGCTCGTCAGCAGCCGCCGAATAACAACAAGAACAAGAAGAAAAGAAGAACAACAAAAAAAAAAATGTTTTTCACCGATTGAAACCTGCATGCAGCAAATGTACTGGCCGTGGAATTATTGCTAACATCATTAAAAACTTATCATTTGAACATCACCAACCCGCTTACAGCTTTTGCGGACCTGGTACTCATCTTGAAGATTGTTTGTGGTGAGGGGATATGGGGATAAATGCTTTGGACCATGCATGTCGTAATCATGATATAGCCTATCAAAACAGTTATCCCACACTAACACGCATTTCCGACAAAGTCCTGTTAAACATAGCCAAGCAACGAATAACATCTTCAGATGCCACTCAATCAGAACGAATGGCTGCATTTATGGTTATTGCTGCTATGAAAAGCAAATTACTTTTATCTAATTATGGACTCAAACATGATCATTTTACATGTATAGTATCACTGTTATATATGTATGTCTATCCCTTATTATTCCCGTGTTCCAACGGGGTCGGGGATGAGATGGGATGGAAGTCATTGTGGCGATGGTTTTTACGGCCGGATGCCCTTCCTGACGCCAACCCCATGAGAGGAGTTAAGAAGAGATGAAATTAATGATGGTGAATGAAACTGGGCGAGGATGTGGAAGGAAGCGGCCGTGGCCTGTCAGAAGGTTCCGTCCCAGCTTTTGCCTTGTGTTGAAAATGGGAAACCACGGAAAACCATTTCAAGGACGGACGATGGTGGGGCTTGAACCCACGCGTCTACGGAGTCAGCAGAGAGCATGGCCCCATGACCTAATGCTGCGCTTTAGCCAGCGTAGCCACTACTGTCGGTGTATAGTATCACTGTTATGATTTTGAAAAATAAATAAATAAACAAGAGACCATGTTGTGTTTATTTTTCATTATTATTGACTAATTGATTAAATATGAACATGATAACAATGATATAAATGGTGTTTCATTTAAAATTATTTTTAAAATTATAAACAATAAAAAAGAAAAGACAACATTGCATTATTATTGACTAATAGTTTGGTTATGATCATTAAAAACATTTTATCAACGGTATTTGAACTAAATGATAAAATAAGTTAAAACGTCATGGGCTAAAGTGTCGCTTGTTCATGAAACATCCCCCTCATGCACTGCTACCACAAGTAAAAAAATAAAATAAGACATACTTTAAAAAGTAGTGATAGTAGCGTATGAAATCATTAACTAGTCTAGGACTGTGTTTTTTTAAACGCTTATTTTTAGTATTATAATTATTATAATTATCATTATTAATATTATTATTATATAATAGAAACATATCATTATGGTTTTGTTTGTACAAAACCATGTGACCATTTAAGACAATGTAACGTTAACTTTAAATTATTTATTATTATTATTATTATTATTATTATTATTATTATCATGTAATAAAACATGTCATTATAATTTTGTTGCTACAAAACCATGTGACCTTTTAAGACAATGTGACGTTAACTTTAAATTATTTATTTAATTAGTAAATAGTGTTGATTTGTTTTCTTTTTTAAGTTTGGCTCTTTCTTTTTTCCTCTGTTTTTTGTAACTTGTGGTTGCATTTCATGAGTGTGTGTGCTAAATCAACAAGCTATCCTTAAGCGCATGACATTTAAACTTATTTTAAAAACTATATATGTACATGAAAAGAAAGTAAAAAACATGCTTCACAGGAATCTTTCTATTCACGTAGCCTATGGCTAAAAAAATTCTCTCATTAGACAGTGAACTTTCAAAAAATTAGCATTTACCTATAGCCATTATAGCCATCATTGTATTGACATAGCTTAAGGCTAAAACAAACATAAAACAGTTGAATTAAACATGCATCATAAGAATGTTTCTATTCACGTAGCCAAAGGCAAAAAAAAATTACCTCATTAAAGAGAGAACTTACAAATAATTACCATTCACCTAGAACCATTATAGCCACCATTGTATTGACATAGTTTAAGGCTAAAACAAACATAAAAGGTTGAAAAAATTATTATTTTTATTATTATTATTATTATTATTATTATTATTATTATTTACCATTATAAACCATGAGCAACAATTAATAAACGTCAAATGGTTGAGCACCAAAAAAATAATTTTGTTATAGTAAGGCATCAATAAACAAAGTCATGGCTAGCGTACAATCATTATTTGTTTTTTAGTTTTACAAAACGAATGATGCAACGATTATTTTTTCACCCTCATTGATTAAATACACAGGGTTAATACTGGAATTGACATCTTCCATGACTTTATCAGGTAGGTTATAAAATCGTGTGGGGAGAAATGTCTCAAAGTCTTGGTAAATGCAAAGAGCTTGTTCACCAAATTTGGTTTTAAATTTTTGAATTTTATATTTGCGAAAGGGTGTTTGTGTAGGCAATTCACTCATTTTCTTGCGTGCAAAGCCGAAATCTTGGCCAATGGCGTTCAAGGCGTCCATGCTTGGCTATAAGGAAAGAAAAGAGTGTTATTTTCTTAACACTCTCATTCTTATATAACAACAACAACAACATTGTCAATACATTAAAGCGTGTTGTTTTTTAAGCCTGAGCGTTTAATGCCTAAAGTTGTAGATAGTATTGGATAAATAGACAAAATATAATAATGTTTGTAAGAGGTACGCGATAACTGTTGAACCAACATCAACAGCCAATTTTTTTGTGTTTCATAGTCCACATGAGGTAAATAGGTATACTGTTGTAAATGACAATCATCATCGATAAGAAAAACTTTTGTTTTGCTGCGTATGACGTCCATTAATATAGTGCTTGATGAATTTCTTGCCACGGACCACGCCCGTCAAAACAATTAGATTTTAACACTGGAAGAAGCAACAACTTTGTTTGCAGAATATAATCTAGGATGTCTGCGATATGATGATTCATATTACGATACATGCTCATGTTTTCTAAAAGAAATAAATAAATAAACCAAAGCCATTATTTTAAAACTATTTTAAAGCTATAAATAAACCAAGACATTGTTACTACCATAGGGTAGTGGGGGTTGCTAAATTACATTAATAACGTGCAAGAGCATCATTAGATAAATCAATTAAAACGTATTTATAGGGATAGGGTTCAATCACTTGCACATCTGCTAATGAAGTGGCGCAAAACACAAACCATTGCCACTGTCAAAACGTATTTTCAAAATCTGGCAAATATGTAAATGGTATCAAATCACCATCAATTTTAATTAAAAATAGTGGGGCTCTCATATCTATAAAATCTAAAATAAGACCTTAGTTTAAAGGTTGATTACCAGCTAAGCCTGTTTTAGTATGGGTACAACTAATAGTTGTTTATGTTGTATCATCAGTAAATGATCTCGAACTTCTGAGCAAAGGGTTTATTTTTTTTTCTATTAGTTAAATAATAAATTTCAAAGTTGTTATTATTATTATTATTATTATTGATATTATCAGTTATATGGGTGGTTCAAAAATTTGTGGCAAGAGTTTCCCTGACAGATAAACAAAAACGTTGGCGTGTGGACAATGTTCACATGACCACTGTATTACCTTTCGGTAAAACGCATGTAAAACAAACAAATGATTGTCCCACACTGTGTAGCCTAATTCTAAAAGTTGACATTCATTTTCATCGTTTTCGGCCAAAACATGAATATGAAATTTATTTGATAGGAAATGTTTTATGAAGATTAAGTGAGAATCATTTTCAAGATCGCTTGGAGG
Source organism: Meconema thalassinum (assembly GCA_946902985.2). Lineage (NCBI taxonomy): Eukaryota > Metazoa > Arthropoda > Insecta > Orthoptera > Tettigoniidae > Meconema > Meconema thalassinum. The sequence goes on along the minus strand of OX336389.2, from coordinate 1,524,182,298 downwards.
TAAATGTATGCTTCTGTTGTCAATAGGTATTAGCATATAATCCCCTTGTTGAATGAGTTCTATACGATTCCCCAGTTGGCGTGCAAATCGCACTACATACTCTTAAAATAAAAATGTATGCACAGATAATATAAACAAACATCTGCATGTCAATGGTTGCCTAGAAAGGTAAAGTTAACATACCATGAAATTTATTAACCATGTCTATATCCAAGAAACAAAATAAAAAAACAACACAAATTTAAACCAGGGTATGTGTTTCCATAAACATGAATACACCATAAACTAAAAAAAATGCCAAATGTATCTTCAATGTAAAGTAGGTTCCTAAAAAAAGCCGAATCAAACAAAAAAAACATAAGCATCACATGTAGTTGTTGTTAGTATCTAACAGACCACATTCTATGTGGTGAATATTGATTCATAGGTAAAGTAAAATAAAGTTGACAAAATGCTTGTTGGCGATATGAAGTGGTTCCTTCCTCAGCACGGAATTTATAAAAGTGGAAACAAAACATATTTGACGTTAGTGGAAAATAGACATTAAACAGGGGTTTAGTACATAGTGTACACCAAAAATCTGGAAAATCATCCTCATCCGCTAGTTTAACAATCACTTGTTTCATCGTTAAACCATACAATGATTTATGAATCACTTCTGTAGATACATTATTTTGAAAACCAAAATTTAGCATACAGGATTTGCAATAGTGATGGCCTGGATCATAAAACATGTCATCATCCACAATGATGTTATAAAAAGTGGTATCAATGCGTACTTTAGTGTTTCTATATTCCAAAGGCTAGGCCACACGTTGCGGATTATAATTTATCATCGTTGCTTATTCATTAAACGTGGTGTGTTTGGTGATGATAAAAGAAACTCCATCATGGTTCGTCATTGAATCTGAAAAGTAGTAATTTAACGTTTTTTTCTAAGTAAATAAAAAAACTGTTAATGTATACACTCTATGCCCCCTAAGTCAATAGCAAAAACAAAATAAAAAATGAGCAAACTACAAATAAATAAACATCTGTCTGTTGACATTTTTTAGCTGTAGACCACAAGGATAATATGCATTACGTCTAAAAAACCATTTCAGTTCAGATATTCAAGTGGTATTGTTTTCAAATATACCACCATTCTTAACACTTGTCATTAAGTGAGATTGTCCACAGTAAAAGCAGTAGATTATATTTTTGTTCTTGCCTGAGGCCGATTAAGCCACAACCTAGTGAGGCCTATTATGCCGCATGTCTAATGACGATGGTGGTCACTTTGCTGAAACATGTGGCCTATTAAGTCACAACCTAGTGAGGCGTATTAAGCCACTTGCCTACTGAGGGTGGTGGTCACTTTGCTCAAACATGAGGCCTATTATGCCACAACATAGTGGGGACTATTAAGCCGCATGCCTACTGAGAGTGGGTGTTCACTTTGCTGAAACATGTGGCCTATTAAGCCGCAACCTGGTGAGGCCTATTAAGCTACATGCCTACTGAGGGTGGGTGGTCAATTTGCTAAAACATGAGGATTATTAAGCCTCAACATAGTGAGTCGTATTAAGCCACAACCTTAAAAAAGCCAACAGGTTTTAATCTAGCCTGTGCACAGTGACCTATGCAAACGTTGATTCATGGCTCTCTTTATGTGTTGACAGGCAAATAGCATAAGACGTACAGTATATATACAATTATTTACACGCATTCACACATCTTTACTTTCATCCATGCACACACCGGTTAAAAACAAAACGTATATGATACACTACAATTTTTTATTTTTATTCCAAGGCTCCACATGGCATCACACACGTTACAGCAACCAAACCAAACACTTGCCGTGTTTTACAACAACAATAGCAACAACCATTACTGGTTGTAACCAAAGGGAACGCTTATCATCATATCCTGACACCACTGTATCTTATCATCCAACAAAGCAAGTGTTTGTTTTCGCTGTTTCATTAAAAATAAATTATGGTTTTTCGACAGAATCCTAAACTGACTATGTGTCATCCCTGTGTGGGTCTGAAGGACGTGTAAATAATCATCCACACAGAGGTGTTTAACCACATGTTGGCTAATCCCTGTAGCTCGCATAGATTCACATCGATATAGCTGCCGAAAACTATACATTTTCGGAGCAAGCCCAACAAACTCTAAAATCATGGTGTCTGAACACTCATATTTCATTAAACCAATATCTTTTCTGTTCAGACGGAGGACATCGAATACGTTCTTCTCACTAAACGAGGACGTGTCAAACAATTTTGGGTTTTCTTTGATAACGGCATTTGGATCACAGTCACGGATATGGTAAATGAAATTATCCGTGTCTGTATATAACAAGGGAATGGTACTGCCCCCGTAAATTGAATTATATTGAGACCACGGTGGCTGTATTGGCATATGTGAATAAAGTTATGGCTGTCATAGTTGTGACGTGTATATTCATGACGTAGGCACGGATGACGCAGACTTCATGCAAGTAGGCTGGTTGAGCTGAGATTCTTGGTGACGTCATGATTTTGTTCGAGAAGGATCTAAGATTTACGACGCAGTCGCAGGGAAGCAAGGAATTGTGCTAAGGAAGAAGTTACGCTATTGGAGGAAAGGCTCGAACCAATGAATGATAGTTTGGAGGGAGACGGAGATTACTGAAACTACCATATTTAATTACTTTTGGCATGCAGAATTGTGGAAAACTATTTTCAGTTATGGCATTGATTTGGAATTTTGAAGAAATTAATTATGAGTTTTTGAAATTTGAAAATCCGTCAAGTATAGCCAAAGTTAAAACTTCTAGCAATGACGGAGGAACAAGCTATGGAAGCGATGGATACGCCCCTTAAGAAGTTGATAAAAGGCCTTGCACAGCAGAGAGGAAGTTCTCATGTCTCATGGCTCAAGTCTCTCATGGCTCATTTTTCTGATTCTCACATTGTCAGACTTCGAGTTATTCAGTGAAGCAAGTCGTCATTAGCACGTGTGGTAGAGCCCACAGCATCGAACAAGCATTGAGCGTGCAGCAGTACAATTTTACGGTTACTAAAACTAGGCGAAGTTGGAGCGCACACATAAACGAGTCTACAAGATATCTATCAAGAGTTAGCTACTGCATTTATGCTAATTCAATTGTGCATTACAATATTGAGGCGTGTACGAAAGTTGAACATTTTCACTATTATATTTTGGAAGATATTCGCATTTTAAGACTGCAGACAAAAGTGATTTTCTCGACACCTGAGAAGCACTTTTATAACACCACATTCTACGCTACGGCTGACACATGTATTGCAACCGTGATACTGAAGATTACATTTGGTGATACAACGCCACATTCTACAATGGAACTATATAATCTGGCAGTACTTTCGACTATTATTATAACGGAAGTGAAGATGGAAGACTAAAACTTTAATGCAATTGGGACATACATCAATGGAGTGAAATAGCAGCATGGAAGTTCGTTAATCGTCATTCTACAAAAGCGAGCATGTAGTGAACATCCAACTACACTCATGCATCGTAATCCATCGCTGAATTACATCAAATGGCAGTGGAAATATCTTCATACTCCACAATTATGAACATCTCTGCGGAAATAATTGCAATAAACTTCATGGCGAATTTCTACCAGAACTTCAGGGAATTTTCAAGAGAGGCCAGGGTGGACCCGGCTCACAAAGAAGAGTTTTGCCAGAAGGATGTCTATCGTCTACACGGAGCAGTGCAATTTCCGGAGGAGGAAACTGTTCTATTCTCCGAGGGCGCAGGTTCCAGGTTCGAGGTCGGAGCACATCTTTACTGTGGTGAAATGGAACCAACAGCAGTCTTCTTTGGAAATTTTCCTCTAGAACTTCAATCAACAGATAAGGTAGTCGTGAACGTTTCGTGTTTTATTTGAGCCATTTAGCGATATCTGAGCAACCATTTTTCCCATATTTTCTGTCCCATATATTTTGCCCCATATTCTTGCTTGATATTTCTGTACTTTGTACACTTTGCTAATCTATGCCTTTTTCTACGATTTACTGAGACATTATTATGTCATTGGCATATTTAAATAATTTTGGATCAGTTGAGACTGATATTATATATTCTTTCAGTAATTTGCATATTTTTATAGTCACGATTTGACTGTGAAATTAACGATTTTCTATGGCAAATTTGAATTCAGACAGCGTGTCACTTTATTAGAGTAAATCTATTCAGTAAATTACTTTGACCAATTTTCTGTCATCCTCAAGAAAGAAGAATGATTAAAAGATTTTAGAGCGTTAAAATCTATTACTTTATCGACAATCTTGGAAATACTAGTCGTTTTATGAACATGATTGCAACATAGACATTTATCGTCAGTTCTGAAATACCATTCCATTATAGACAGTTTTATGAAATATGAACTTTGATTACGATTTATTGAGTACACTATAGTAATGAACATTTGATAGGAGTTTTTCTCAATTCTAGATTGGAACAATAATGTTTGCATTCCAAAGTCTAATTGTATTCTATTCGATTATTTATGCAGTTTAGATGAACTTTGATTGAAGATAGTATTTTTATACTGCGATACTTTGATGACCAGGGAGGCGTGTCTAATTGTATTTGCTATTAAATTTATTTGTGACTGGCAAATTTTTACTTCATATCGATTCATGAATGAAACCCACGAAGGTTAAATATAATAACAGTTTTTGATACAATTGATGAATATAATAATTTTTAAAGAGGAACTATGGATGTATAATCGTTAGTTCAGTGGACGTGTAAAAGTCGCTGATGAATAATGCCCTTGAATAAGTGAAGGAGGTTCCCAAAGTAATATTGATGATGATGATGATGAATTTGTAAGTGGAGGTTTTTGTATGTATTGTGGAAGATTTTGATGCCATATATAATGAGATATATGATGAATTATGTGCCAATTTTGGTGCAATTTTGTGCGATTTGAGCGAGGTATTTTTCCGCTGAGTGTATTGTTCAGGTCCTTTGAAAATTATTCATGTGAAGTTACTGTTAAAATTAACAAGAGTGTTTAAATAATTTGAGATAACGATTTTGAATGGAGGTTACCGTCACAAATAATAATAATTATTAATTCTTATTAAACCTGAATCTAAAATTTAAATATAACTAACCTTCATTGGTCGATTATATCACCACGATTTAAGTAATTATCAACCGGATAAACGTGTGGTTTAATGTATTTCTAATATAAATAATATAAATAATATAAATAATGTAAATAACTATGTAAAATATCTTTAATAATAATTTGAAACGAACGGGATTAATAGAGGCGTGTATACATTTTTCAATTGTCGTTTGACAATGTTATAAACAATTTAAAATGTTATAAATAATTAATGAACATTTTGTTATAAACATTAAGCGTTTTCGTTATTATACTCTAAACAACGCTAGTTCAACAATTGGATTATACAATTAAACAAGATTTGGGATTATTAGAGTAATCCATTGATATTTGAACGTAGCATTTAAAAGATTTGCGTGATAATATTTGAGTTGAGATGTGAACATTTAAAGTGTTTTGAAAAGGAGCTAGGCTCTGAGGTAACTAGCATATGCTAACATTGGATGGACAGGTGGGTCCATTTGACGATGCAAGCATGCGACATGGTGCAGGGTGTATCGCAGGTGGCCAGATAACTGTATGATAGAGGCCAAGGTCATCTACATAGCAGCCTTGCGGTTATAAATAAAATGTGAAGTTCATGAACAAGGAAACAAATGCTATATGTCTCGTCCCAACTCCCTTATCCATTCCAAAGTGCATTGTTATTATTATTACGTTCTTTTGAGCTAGAGAAAGCTGAAATTTTGTATGTAAAGTCTACAAGTCCTACAGGAGGACATGTTGCATTGACAATGGCTTCTGATTGCCACGTATATTTTGTTGTTAAATTTTGTTAAATTATATTTCTCTTTATGTGAAATAAATTATTGTGCAGTTTAAATTTTCTTGTTTCGTCTTGGTTCATTTTAAATATCGTTGTGGAGGTTATTGTGAGGGCATACTATTAAGTGATCCAGTTGAAAACCCAGACCCGAGATTAAATTGAATAGGTAAGTAAAAGGTAAGTATGAACCCCCGTTTATTTTGGTGTGTTCCACAATAATTTCTTGTTAACTACTGTGTTCTAATCTCGGTAGTATCTGTCAATGCCATTTTCATTGATGTAGCTGTGCCGGTGCGACTGATTTTTGGCAATCCGATTGAGGGGGCGGATATCTGACAGCCTACTATCCGGATTATCGGGGACAGTACCAAATTGCTGCATTGCAAAACCATAGTGAAATTTATACAAATGCAATTTAGAAAAATCTATTGACCTAAATAGATGGGTTTATTCATGACCACTTTAGTTTTAGCAAGTTCAATAGTGACTAGATCATGATCAATAACGTTCAAAGATTTAAAATTTGGTTTTAAAATGTACTTTTGAGCTCCCCATTGTCCATGCCATGTGTTGACCAATTTAATGTCCCTATACTGGTGAACATTTTCCAAAATCTTGCCATAAATACAATTATCCATCAGTTTAAAAAACATCATTTGAAATGGCTGAGTGGCACTTTGTCTGTGACTGGTATTTAAATCCATGTACGGTTTCAACAACCCTTTCTGACAGATACCTCTATGGATTTTTTTCAGGGTTAAGCCCCGGGCTAAACATTCTACCAGCATATCAATATGCAACACAGTGATTTTTGTCATACAAGGTGCCCATCAATTTTTTATGATTGCCCTTACTATTGGGCTGCACCATTTTCTCTATGCAAAAGGGGAAATCACCATGCCGCTGTCTGAGATCGGGGGAATAAGCTAAGTCAACGTCAAGGACATATCCTACGTCCTGTTGCTCGCTGGCGCTTTGCACATTAACATCTTTAATTTCATCCTCAGACAGCCAGACAAAGTTTTGTATGGCAGCGATCGACTCATGGCGAAACCGTATAAATTGTTACATCGAAATACATCAAGTAAGAATCTGGTTCTTCGGGACAATAATCAGGCATGTAATGATTATTTGCCTTGGCATGTCGTTCATTGAGCGATACGAACCCTCCACGAATCCCTTTTTCCATTATAAGTACCATATCAGGATCCGTCAATAAATCGCTCGATTTGGGTGTATTTGAGAGCAGCATCCCAACTTAAGCCTTGACTAGTATCGTAGTGTGCTGGGTCCAATCCATATATCGTATGACATAGCTGAAGGAACGTCTCAAATACATCTGTCAAAAGCAGCACATCTTAGTTTAAGTAGTGCATAGCATACGCTTCCATGATTTCTAAGCCAAACGCTCGTCAAACATCGCATGCGTGGTCATATTCTTGTTCAGTGATGGTGCTTTGGTTTAACTGAGAAAATAATTTTTCTCGCTGGGGCAAAGAGGATTTTTCAAGCACCTCATAACTTGCCACATAATCATAAGGAAAATGGCCTTTACGAACACAGAATTTAAATTGTTTTGTATCCGTAAAGTGGGAATAGGTATGTTTCAACTCATTCTCGCTTAGCCCTTTCGGAAGGCTATCCAGCGAACTAGACATAAATTTGAATGGGTCGATAAACCGAGTGCTCATCCCTCCTTTTCGCCATGAAAGAGAAGTAAAGCTCTCATGGTTCTTAGCCAAAATGGTGAATTGTTGAATTTGCTCTTATCTACATGAGCAAATTGTTTCACAATGAAGTGAAGGTCATAGCGAGAGAAATTGTGTAAAAAGACAAGGTGGAAGTGAGGTATAGAATACTTCAAATTTCATTCCCTGTGGGCAGCACCTCTAAAATGCCCTGTCCTGTAGCAGTGGTCTCTTACTTTTTCCTGCCTAAAATAGGCTTTTTGCATGTGTGGCAGATGGTGGCTTGATCATATTCTTTTTGCTGTACGTCATTCATCTGAATTGGTACAGGATTGTCCAATTTTTTTTCTACTTTGCCCGCTAAAGCCGCCATTTGTTCAACAAACCACCGCGCACAATCCGAACCTTCGTGACTTACATACTCACATTGGGATTTACCATAGTGACAGACAACAAAATAGCCAACAGCAAAAAGGCTCATGTTGCTGCACTGGATAGGTTGAGCTTGTACGGGGGCTTGGTTCACAACCCTGAATGGGAACCGTGAGTGCCTCAAAATCAGAAAAATATTAAATGGTACCATGTCTTGTTTATTAGTGGCCTTAAATTTTAAGACTGCGTCATTCCCTTGGGGCAAGACTAGCTTTACTGCCGACTGCCCCTCACAGTCCCCCATATGTCATTCCAAAAGTTCTGCAGTGCCTAAATATTGAAGGCAGCGCTCACAATTCTGTTTCTTACGATCATGATTGGACATTTGACTGCCTACCAATCTATTCAAATTCTTTACCCAGCAATAATGGCTTTTAGCCCCATGGGACAATAATAATATATGAATATGGTATTTTTTGTCTCTTTGCTAGCATTCAAGGGGCCGACAATGTTGCTTCCCTCAACGCCATATACCATGAATGAGAAATTTGGATTACCTTTCTCAAATAAATTAATTTTATCTAAATACATGGGAAATGAAACGCTCTAGATTCAGAGTTTGCTCTAAGTGGTTAAACATAGCTTTGTACTTCCCTAGCAAATGATCATTACTGCCTTGACAGGGCTGCAAACAACTAGCTACACTCCACAAAAAGCTGTAATTGTCTGTGTTGCATAAATTAATCACTAACTTTTTCGAAGAAATCCAGCTCGGTGTGCGAATATAGCTACTTCCTGCATTCAATGGATTGTATTTACAAATATTAATTTGCAAATACGCAATGCTATGCAGAGCCAGGCCACTGGGTACCTGTTAAACTTATCAAATTTACTGATAAGTCCATTAATAGCTTTTTCCTGATGCCACATTCCTAAATTATCGGATATCAGTAATTTCTCCATTTTTTACACAGGTTGAACATGTGTTTCTCTTCAACATTATTTTTGATCAATATAAATTCACATGGTATTTCGAAATTTATTTTTAAGGCGTGATGTAATGTAAGGCCTTGCTTGCTTTCACTCATAAAAATGGACAAACACGATTGCGCAAATTATTTAGGGGATAGACAGTTATTATCATTGTAAATTCGGCCGGAACATATTCTACTTTCAAAATATCTGGCTAATGGTTGCCATACTAATTCTTGACGCATAGACATAATTAAAAAGGTGCAATAAATGGAATGTTAACTCAACTTATAAATAGGGTAATCCCAAAAAACAGTGAATATAGATGTCTGTTTACACACTCACACACTGGCACACACACAAACACGAGTCGTAGCAACTGTTGTTCTCCAACTCTGGGTGGGGACTCCAGCAGACAGTCAGTTAGTTTCTTTCAAAAAATTATCTGAAAAGCAGAGCAATAAAACCCTTTATTAGATATGGTGATATATTGAGTAAACATGGGCATTCATTCATTCATTCATTTGTTCATTCATTCAGTTATAGTACCTCATACAAACAAAATGTTTAGGGCGTGCAATAGGGTTAATCATACGCTCACACATACAATAACACACTCACTCGGGAAATAGAAACGTAATTTTGCACAAACAAAAATATCTTCATAACGTACCATTTCAATATCATAATCGTAGCTTAGTCGTTAAGCTGCTACTCCTGCTTGTTTGTTGACACACAGTTTAGCCTAATTCTGCAACAAGAAATAAATACATTCCATAATGTTCCATTAAATAAAATAGCATTCATTCATTTTAACGTAAGTCATAAACAATATGTACACACCTTTGCAAATTAATAATATTTTTTTGCAACTGATCTTCCACAGCTAGTTTACTCTCTCTCTCTCTCTAGTTGTTGTTTTATCTGCAACAAAAACATCCATAGCATTAAGTCATTGATTCAACTTCCAATGATGTACAAATATGACATTAATTCATTCCATAACATTACTATAAAACAAATGACATACCTTGTCTTTACCTGTTCTTCAAGACAAGATTTTTATTAAGTTATTTAATTAATTAATCACGAACTCCCGCACACTAATGACTGACCGTCCGTCTGTATCGAAGGATATCTTGTGAGTAATGAACCATGTTGGTCTGTCACACTAGTTTATATGTCTTGATTAATTGTCGACCCCATCATTCTCTCACAATATAAAAAACACTTTTCGCAAGCAATGAGTTGCTGAGAGAACTGCACACATTAATGATTCACCTACGCCACAATACCCATGTGAGCGCTTAGCAAGTAAAAGTTCACCATCAGTATTTGAAGCACACAATGGTCTCAGGTCAAAATAACCTTGGCTCATGGATCGGGTTAACAGCTCAGTGCGAACAGGGGCGGTTATCTCACACAGACCAGAGTGGCCACAGTGCAGACTCCGCGCTTTCCCACGCTGTCGCCAGCCCACGGTCGACATTCTCGTCGTGATAAGACAGAGCGAAACTAAGACCTCGGGGCATGGTCAGCTTGAAGACTTGCAAATTTGCTTTTCTTTATGATTTCAAAGCTACAGAGCGGCTCTCCTCCCAACATCAAAAAAGAGTTTTACCATCAAAACAGTAATTTCCCACAACAAACTTGATTCTCACGTTTTTATTACTGTATGTTATCCTCAAATATCTGGAAAACATAACGAAAACGCCCTGTTTTAGACCAAAAAAAAAATGGTTTCACCTACATCCCAATAAGGAGGACATCACCTTTCATTTATGACAAGAAACATTTTTAAAAAATTCAGTATTTGCTTTACAGACATGAAACTTGATTTCCGCCTACAGGGCCTAGGGACCTTTCATTCACGTTAAACAAACTTTTTTCTCAAATTTCCAAAATAATGACAAATTCAAAAACCAAGCATTTTCAAAAAAAATCAACACCCATTCATATAAAGGGGATGTCATCCCAACGCCAACAACACCTCATGTTCGCGAGAAAGTAGGCTATCATTTTGTTTTGTCCTACACACTTGAAACTTGTGTCCGCCTAAAGGGCATAGGCACCTTTCATTAACGTAAAACAAACGTTTTTCTAAAATTCACCGTTTCCAAATTAATGACATTTTCAAAACCAACAATTTAAAAGAAATATCAACACCCATTCATACCAAAGAGGACGTAATCCCAACGCCAACAACACCTCATTCGTTAAAATGCGATCATGCGTTCACGAATTACCGCCAATGTTCGCTAGAAAGTAGTGTGCCCGCTGGCCGAAGGTTTCAAATGACCCTTCCGAGACCCTCTTCCAGTTAACACACAAGTATAGGGGACGATACATTCATAGGCTGGTAAAGCACAAAGGTCTGCACTCGGGGGTATCGGGAATTGGTTAGGTTCGATCTTTAACCAGCTCAGAGGAATGCATCGATAGTAAAACTAAGCAAGAAAGAGAGGTCAGTCTTATTTTAAAATCACAAATACATTTTTATTCAGAATAGATCCCTAGCCTAGCATGAGAGTTGCAAACGGCTAATCCGATACTATTTTGCCCTGAAAGAAAATATATAAAAAAAGTCTTAAACAAGATCTAAATTACTCTCATGGTCCTAATACAAAATTCGACAACGAACAAAAAAGCTAAGAGAGTGGCACGTAAGATCAGCCCTAAGCAATTACATCGAAAATGACTACGGGAGGATCAAACATCAAAATAATCTACAGCAAAGCAAGACATTTACTTGTTTACAAATACTAGAACATTTACTTTTAATAGCAAGGGGAAAAATTATTCTACGCTATAATGCTGCCATCTCTAACATTTATCTTTAAATCACGGGCTTAGCTAATCCTAAATATCATTAATTAATAAACGAGACGAGTTTATTACAAAGAAATTCAAGCTATGTGCACAACGTTGCTGAAAAAAAGAGCTATGCTAATACAACACAAATGCATACAATAATTCAGCGCTCCTATGGTTGTGCAATTGGCACTGCCTACTGTACCCGTATCCATGTGGTCTTACCTGTTGAAATCCGATGGAACAGCTGGATCGTAGAATCTGGAAGCACCTGGCTGAAATACCCCCCAAAACTCGACCAACTAGGATCAACCAGGGATAAGGATACCTCTCTTATAAAGAATGCGATAAGAAGATGCCAGTGGTCGATGAAATAAAAAAGGAAAAATAGCTCAAAGTCAACTAACAAGACTCTGAAAATAATTAAATTAACCTCGTGCGTGTTGCTAGGCATTCTAAGAACTGAACCACTGGCACTCTTAGCACATCCTGTTTCTAGTATAAATGACCAAGACATCCGAAGCATTTAAAATCAACCAACAATTTATTTATCCAAAAACTGCTGCAATGTGGAATACCTCTCCACAGAACAAAAATAATCTGCCTCCACTGAAGCGTAATCACGTCTTAATGACATTAGCATCGAATCTTGTTGAAAATGCTATTAAAATTATAGCATCATAATCGCATGTAAAACAATCTTAATAAATTTTAAACATATTTCTATACACTTGTTAAACATATTAAATAACCCTTGTATGTTTATGGCAATATTTACATTTTTACATTTTAGTTAACGTTCAAATTATTCGTGTTTTATATATTCAACTCCATCAATAAGCATTCTAGTGTACATGTTATGTTCAAATCATGTCTTATTCGACGAACGGTTAAGTTAATCGAACGCATTGTCATTGCATAAAAATGTTAACAACATTATAAATCTCACAATTTATCATTTTATTAAGCTTTCAGTCATTATTATTACATGATTATACTAATATTATTACTCGTCTTTCCAATTAGACCTTTCTTCAAAAACAAATGTCATCAATTTGAACAATCCATTCTAGATTAATTATTACAATGTCAGTTTAACTTAAATGTTGGATTCATTAACTTTATACTTGCCTTCTAGTATCTATAATCGTGACTATACTGCACGTTCAAAATAAACACATAAGTGCACTCTGTAATAGCTCAATAGCTAATTTATACTGGAAAAATATATGATATAGACCATCCATCGATGTCTAATATCCCCTCATTACAATCAAATTCCGCAAACAATCATTGCTTTATTCATACATAAGCTCTCAATAGCTTGTAGATATTTTGCCAAACATTATTAAGATTAAATAAGCTTTTACATAATAGTCGTAAAATATCATGCTTCAAATTAACATAAGTTAAAGTATCATGGACAATTTTATCAGAACTCAGACAAATATAATATAATCAGCTGTTCAAATAACAGTGCTTGAGAATTTTCAACATCATCATTTCGCTTTGTAACGAAAATTATTTCTCAATATATTCTCATGTTCATAAATATTTCTTTCAAGAAATTGTAGATAGATCACTGCAAAAAGAACGATTCAGCTTTCTACTAAACAAAATTCGACTGGAGATCCTCCCTCAAAGAAACACGAAATATACTACAACATGGTAAAGAGCCTGTCATAAGAAGGTACACGTAGACCATTAGAATCTAACGCTTAACTAGGATGGTGTTCAAAAAACGTATCATGAAAAAAAAATAAAAAACTGAACGAACTCAAAAGTGTCTTAAAATTCAAAAAGAAAATCTCAAAAAGTGTGGATTGCCAAGAATTAATCCAAAAATCGCAAATATTCACTCTAGAAATTAGTATGTTTCCATATTTATATTGCACTCGACGGAAAATAGACCCGCACGTCTATTAAAGAACCTTGCATATAATGAATAAGAATTCAGATTCAAAGTTCAAACTTTGTAGAAGTGCCTAATCAAATAATCTTCAAAAATACATGGCTTATTGGACATCTGCTTGCTAACAACTATTCTTATATAAAGTTATCGCAGTCTTCTTCCAACTCTTCATATGTGTCTTCTCAACAAACTATATTGTTCTATTAAATGCCCAAAATGTAATAAGGAAAAGAGTAAAGTAATGCATTGAAAATAGCATTATAAAAATATTAATGTTAACTACAAAATAAAATACACTACAAGACAGAAGCGATGAAGTATCGGGTCTAGCCATGGAATGCATTTTCTAACTACTTAAGAATAATTGGTGAAAAAGGGACACTCTAGAATATGTCTAATCCATACTGTCTACTATTGAAAATGGTTGTCAGCTACCTTGTACGATGCCATCTCGTTGAAATTGGAATATGCTTAAAACACACTGTTCTTGTTCTGGAACTGAACCCTCGTTCATCAGGTCACGTACTTCTCGAAACGACTAGATCTTGAAGAGAACCGAACCCCGATCCCGAACGGTTGAAAAATAAAAACAGCTGTTCGCGCAACAAGTTCATTGTTCTCACACTTCCTAAGATGTTCTGTAGCCAATTCGTGGAATGCCATTATAGTTCATGTTGTCACAGTATTAATGTACAGTCAACTTTTCCAAAGCGCCTCCCATCTCTTCATAAAAAGCTTTCTGCTGTTGTAGTATTTCATAATTGATGTTAGTGATCATCCTAGGTGGTCAACTCCACTATTGTATTGCATTCCTTCTTTCCATTCTAGCCCATTCGTGACATTAACACGTCGTGATGAAGTACTCGTTCATTCAATCTCTGCGCGAGACAGGAGTGTTGTACCCCGAGCAAAGTATAAAGTAATCAGATCTCTCTGCCTTGCTAGATTTTTCACACTGCTCTTGCGAAACGACATTGACAATCGATACCGACACTGGCTAGTGTTCGATTATACTCTGATATTTTGTCCTATGCATTTATCTATGTGTAAAATACTCTCAAGTTTCCTCTTCTTTTAATATAAAGCATTTACCAGTTGTTGTTCTGTTTCAAAAGTACTGTATCAAAATGTATCAGGTTGCATCAGATTGACGTTACTGCTGCCTCCAGTTTGTAGTCATCTCTTGTACTAAAAACATAGCACATGTTCGAAGGATGTAGTGCGGGCTGCCGAATTGCTCCTAAGCTCGCCACAGAGTTTCAATGCGCTGTCTGTCTTGTAAATAGAGCCGCAGGAATTCATCTGAGTACACTCCTGTACAACATAGATCCGACTCAATGCAAAATACGGTCTCACCACGTACTCGATTTGTTACTGTTTGTAACAAATGGTCATAGTTTCAAAGTGTTAAGAAAGTAGGAAAAATAGGAAAGCCTGCAAATGCGATGGTAATTAAACAATTACATCGACTCATATTGCTACCAATCAGATGTGTGTGCTACAGTTATCACATCATCAATTGGTTGTCGACTATTCATGTGAAAGTGTATCAAAATGTATCTAAAATGGTTTAACAATAACTAAGTGTTAACATTCGGAGCAGAAAATATGCTATTTTTAGTATTTATTATCTTATTAGTTCAGGGGGAATTATGAGATTTGTTTAGTTTTACGAAATCCTATGTTTGATTATTAAAGCTTCACAAAATTATTTATTCCTCACTGTATAGTTGTTCAGTTTATGGACCTTTAAATAGCGTTCAGTGTACTCAGGTAGCGTGTGTATCCAACTTAAGCAAAATAACTCAATAGTTTAATAGTTTACTAGACACCCTGTGTCTTCACCAATACTTCATCATTATTAGACATCCTGTGTCTCCACCAATTACTTCACTCTTATTACGGATTCATCAATTCAGGCGCGCTTGGTTAGGTACGACTGCAAATAGATCATTACCACCGGTATAACCACAATAACAATGACGGAGTTATTAATCCACCATCACGACTCATATGAAAAAATGAAAATCCACAGCCTGCTTCCAGTCTCCGACCGGGTCAGGAATGGAATGAATGAAGCCCCTATTTGGCGGCGAGGATATGAACTGTGCCGGCTTCCGAGGCCTGTCGCACTCCCCTGGGGCAATGATTGAGTGAATGACAGATCAAATGAAATGATAGTGGAGAGTGTTGCTGGAATGAAATTTTGACAGGGAAAACCGGAGTACCCGGAGAAAAACCTGTCTGCCTCCGTTTTGTCCAGCACAGATCACACATGGAGTGACCGGGATTTGAACCACGGACCCAGCGGTGAGAGGCTGGCGTGCTGCCGCCTAAGCCACGGAGGCTTGCATCCCGACTCATATAATACTCTAATAATGTTAATTACAATAAGTGTGGATTCCTAAATTATACACGTTTAAATGCTGGTCATAAAGGTTATGTGTACAGAAAACACATCCCGACAACGCTTTCAATTAACATGAAGGCTTCTGATACAAGCTAAAGAGTGTGATTGTTCTTTTATAAAATTGCCTCTTCCCTGAATGAGGTCGAACCTATGCTCTTTTGGTTACCTAATATTGTATATCTCATGGCCTGTCTGGCTTCTTGTAAATAATTAATCCTGTTTTCAAGTATTGATCTGGCCAAACAAATGAATAACGGGACTGCATTCCGATGTTATAATACTAGGAATGTCACAGCCTTCTGAATAAATAAATAATGCACTGCCAAAGATTGGGTGTGCTGTGGAATGGATCGGCTTGTAACCTTGGCCTTGATTTAACATCTGCCAAAACTAGTTTCTTTGTCATCAGCTTGACAAAATAAAAGTTGATAATAACTGTTTGAAAAGATACGAAATGGACACCGCAAAATACTGCCTTCCTGGCGTTTATAAATGTTTAATAAAGCTATTACTTTCCACACGCGTTCTTATAATAGCTGTCTGCGTTGTGCACTTAAAGAAATGAAACCAAATTAATTAAATCTACTGTTTCCTACTCATTAGAATAAGCTACTAATACATGATCTGACTTACAGATGCAGCGACCCTTGGTTCGAGACCCAACATGAGCTCTTATAAGTGGTCTCTTATATGGTATTAGATCATCTCCTCATTGTATACGGTCATCTTTCGATGCCAATTCCCCACGCATGATTTAGAAATCAATTGCCATAGAGTGGTTGGGGTTGTATTCGAAGATCTGATGTTTTAGTAGTGTCATAATGTTAGTGTTGGTGATAAAATTACACATTTCTAAAGAAAACTTGCACTCACTGATGCTAATGTGAGGTAATAAATTTCCCATTTTCACTTTCGCCACTGGCGTTAACCTGTCGCTTGTGCGACACTCACACGTGACTTTTTCAATAATATTTACACAAAATATTCAGCCAAAAATTACTATAAATCAGGCAAACAAAAAATAATATACTCGTAGATTTTATACAATTTGTCAATTTCACAGTTTATGTAGCACTGAGGTTTGACCATGCGGTCGTAAAGTTTGCATTTCACACGTCCATCATTTCACCTCGTGAATAAAAAATATTACACAGTTTATGTATTAATAAACGTATCCAATCATTAGAGTGTCAAACAATGCTCTGATGGCCGTCCATTAGACAAATATACACTGATTTTCCGTGTCACAAGGTTTCCCTTTACGCAACGTACTTTTACTTGTGCTCCAACATGCACATCGATGTTGCTTCATCCAATGACAAATAGGAACTGGTGTTACTAAATATGGCGCTCTCTTAAGATAAGAGTTAGCCGCGTAAATTGACAGTTTCGTTGATCTGCGAAGTATGCTGTATTTTAAATAAGCAGAATTACTTTTTTAAATTATAGTTGATTTATGGAATGGCTAAAGTGCATAAAAATATGATTATAAGCGATTTTGTTTCAGCTTCTTCCCGCCGCTCGCAGGGTATGTTCAGTCACTATTCAGCATGTATCTTGGTCTTTGTTAGCTGTGCAAACATGCGTCAACGGGCGCAGTAGGCTATATTTTTTTCTCCTACACACTTAAAACTTGCTCTCAGCCTAGAGGGCATAGGGAACTTTCATTCACGTCAAACAAACATTTTTCTAAAATTCACCGTTTCCAAAATAGCGCCAATTTAAAAAAATCATTTAAAGAAATACCAACCCACATTCTTAGCAAAGAGGACGTCATCCCAACGCCAACAATACCTCTTTCGTTAAAATCCGATCATCCGTTCGGGAGATATCGGCAAAGTTTATATGAAAACAGGAGATTAATTAGAATTATCCACATCCCCCTACTCAGATTACATCACATCAGCCATGTTGTGAGTGTACTGTGGTAAGGCCTTGAGTTCCTTTTTCAGTTACCTTGTCAGTCACAATACTTGTAGCCTGCAATAATTATTTCTCTACCTGGCTATGTTACATCACTGACGGTAAACAACTAACATTATGGGTTTGCGATATATATAGGCCTAGTTTGGCATTTTATTAATTCAAGTGGGAGTCATTTGGGAGACCTTGTTTGTTTTGCTTTATTGTAAATAGTTGATCTGTAATTAAATTCATTTGTTTTAACCCTGGTATTCACTTCTTCCTGCATGTTATTTTGTTATATGGTACCCTGCATGTTATAAGAAGCGCTTAACAACAACTTAACGAAATGGACTGTTACACCCCCCGAAACTGAGTCTCATATGCTTCTTTGCAAGGGTTCATACAGTTGAAATCACTGGAGAATACCGTTTATGAGAAAATGGATCGAAGCGTGGAGGCATTAACTGCCAAGATGGAAGAAAAGGATCAAGCAATTAACGAAGAGGTCTTAGTGTTAGAGGAAGAGGCGAAAGCAGTACAGCAGAGGATGGACAAAGCTGATAAAGATACAGATGAATGGAGGAAAGAATTAGCGGAGGATACCAAGAGCATAACCGATAAAATGTCTGAATTATCCATAGAGCAGGAAAGCAAGATTGAAAGTCTTAGAAGTCAGATGGGGGGATTGAAAATAGAGTTAAACGAAGAAATTAAAATAGCAGTTCTGACCGTACAAGATCAAATGTGTATTACTCACGCAGAACAGTTAAAGAGAATTGTTGAATTAGAAGGAAAGACGGTAGAGGCAAAAACGATAGATGAAAACAAGGAACCAACTCCGATAGGAACAGTATTCACACCATTCAGTTACAGATCAACTCAACAGTTCACCATCATTAGGAATCAGGAGGACCGCCCAAAGAAATTTTCAAATTTGACTGGCATTACACCTATATATTTCCTACGGGACCAGAAGGAATACATGGATGAACATAGGGTTCCTAAAGAAAGAGCAATGATGGTGTTATAAAGAGCTCTTGAGGGTCAACGGCTAAACTGGATGCGTGCTTTTAGAACTCAGTTTAGAGGGTATGAGGACTTTGCGAGCGCTTTCCTGAAGAGAATTTTGTCTTCAAAAGATCAACAAAGTATTAGGGCTGAATTATATTCAAAGGAATACGAGACTACCAGGTCAACACAATATGCTGGTTATTTCACGAATCAGATAGCCAGGCAACAATTTTTGGATCCACCGTTTCAGAAGTAAAATTTGGTGCATGCCATATAATACGGCAATATCCGGTAGAAGTCCAGCGTGTATTAATTGCATCGGGTGCAAATAGACTCGAGGTGTGTGACGTGATTTTGAGGAAACTAGACTACACGAGGAAACTGACGGAAACTACTAGCTCAAGGACGGAACAGAGAGAAGCAAATATGGTGTTAATGGATCGTACGGCGCAGACGGAACCTCAGCGAAATTATGGAAGGGACGATAGAGACGGAAGGGATCCAGGAAATGGCTTAAACAGCTACAGGAATCAAGGAATGCCATAAGACCGGAGGCCATATTATCAGGATAGAACTGGGCGATTTAATCACAGGGACTACGGAAGGTCAGGATATAGAGGGAGAGAATCGTGGTCACGTGATCAAAGACCGTGCAATAATTACCGAAAATATGGGAATCAAGAATGTAAAAATTACAGGCCTTCATTAGAAGAACGCCACCAAGAAAGCCAGAGACACATTGAACAACTGAGGGAAAAGGAACAAGAAGAAGAATCTCAGGCGAAACCGCACGAGGAACTGAAACCAAGCACCAGTGGTGTCAAATCAGGAAAGAGAAGCTGGCAGGAAGGAAATGCCAAGTTTGGAGAGGGATTCACCGACAGTAATAATGATTATTTGCCCATTAATAACGATTTACGCCCAAGTGCCAGGAAAGTCCAAACTCAAGCTATACACCACATAACTGATGAAGATATTATTTATGGAGACGAAGAAGAAAATAGAAAGGTGAGATGTGTGGACCTGCCAAAAATCAATGTAAATATAGGAAAGTGTGAGGTTGAAACGCTACTCGACACGGGTGCGAGTGTGAGCATAATATCGGTAGATTGTCTGGAAGGAATAAAAGATTTAGTTGAGATTGCTATCATGCCATTATCGAGCATGAAGATACAGGGCGTTAATCCAAACAGATCAGTAAAATGCAGAAAACAAGTTTTGTTTGACTTCCGAATCGCTGAAAGAGTATTCGAGAATGTATTCATTGTGCTCAAGGACATTAAATACAGGATTATATTAGGAGCGGAATTCATTTTTGAGCACGGCATAGTCATAGACCTGCGCGGAAAGGTGGTTCAATTCAGAGATGATATGTATGAATGTGTAAGGGATGAATTTCTAATTATTGACACTGGAAATAAGTTTGAAAGAATGTTGCAGGATAGTAAGGTGGAAATAGTAAGGATAAGTGCCATTAAAGAAGAACCATTGGAGCCAAAGTTACAGTAGAAGTTTGACAATCTAATAGAAGAGTTTAAACAGCAAACCAGGGATTATCAAAAATTTCCAGTATGAAAAGAAACTAACTGATAAAACGCCATATAAAGGAAGAATTTATCCTGTCTCGGAGTACCTACATGGGAAGGTAAAGGAGATGATAAAAACAATGCAGAATGATGGCATAATAGAGAAGAGGGCAACGTCATACTTGAACCTTCTCGCTAGAGTAAAGAAACCCGATGGATCTGTGAGGATATGCCTAGACGCGAGAAAAATTACCAGCGTAAGCCTTCCAGAATACGACAGACCAGTCGAGATCAGGGAGATACTGAGAAGGTTCAAAGGCAAGTCTATATTTACAACTTTGGATTTGAAGGCGTTATATTATCATAATGAGCTAGCGGAAAATATTCGTCAGTACAAGGGGCTCCTATTTGACGAGAAGACATATGTCTTTTCTAGGCTGCCATTTGGCCTGAAAAATAGTGGTGAGAGCGCTGGACCAAAATCTAACGGAAGAAGTAAAGAAGCACGTGATTTATTACGTAGATGACTTGATCATAGCATCTGAGGTAACAGAAGAGCATATAGAACACCTGAGAATGGTTTTTCAAAATCTAGATGAGGCGAACTTCAAAGTGAATTGTAAGAAGTGCCATTTTTGTACGGAGGAGTTCATCTTGGACACATGATAGATGGTCAAGGATACAAGCCGAACCCTCAAAAGGTAGATGCTATCACAAACATCCCTAGGCCGTGAAAAGTTAAGCAAATAAGGGCATTTTTGGTTATGTGCCAATTTTTTGCCCTGCATTGTCCTAGGTACTGTGAAGTGATGGCTCCGCTTCACGAGTTACTAAAGAAAAACAACAAATGGAAATGGGGAAACGAATGCGAAGAAGCTTTTAAGAGAGCAAAGTGTATGCTAGTTGAAAAGATACAATTGGGGTATCCAGATTTTCAAAGAAAGTTTTACTTCGAATCGGACGCTTGTTATGTGGGAATAAGCGCGGTAATATATTGTTAGGTATTTGATTGGTGCCTAACCACCATTTGAAAGGGGTGTTGATTGCTTGGCATCCTTAGCATTTTCGGAGATTTACTAGGATGTGTAATCATGGTGTTTTACGAATAGCAGCGGGACATACTCACCAGACTTACCTGGAGAGCGTTAGCAAGCCAAGCGCTTGCTAGTCGTCTTCGCTGTACTGCTTGGCAGCTTGTCGCAGCGGGAAATACTGGATTTTAACCTAACTACAATCTTAGGGGGCAAAGTTTTATAACTACTGAGTGAAATAAAAGATAAAGCCCTTGACTGTGAAAGAAGGGTTTATTGTACTGTATTGTATTGTATTGTACTGATGGGTAGAGATTGCTAGAGAGAAAAGGAATTTAGGAGACACACTTGACTCACCCTAACGATGTTACCAGTCGTCCATGATGTCGCGTTGGGGCCCTTCCGCCCAGCGGGCGCCGGCTTTCGTAGCACTGTTCAAAGAGAGAGTCCAAAAGACCAAGAGTAGAGGACGCGCGCGTATGCGTCCTCTGTATTTGAAGGTTGCCAATTGGGTCACCTTGGTCAGCGGTATGTGCAGCTGTGTAGCTGGTATTGCTACTATAACATAAGACTGCCGGCTTGCAGTACTTACGAATTTAAGTCGGTGTTGGCTTGCTACATCCGTATGTCCATGTACTGAAGCTCAACTTATACCTTCAATTTGCTAGGCATAGTACCAGACACAACCCTTATGGAGGGTTGGGGGATGCAACAAGACGCCGCTCGGTTTTAATTGTCGGCCTCGACAATTGCAGTGGTCCCGAGGAGCTAATGTAGAATTTTCTTCAGTAGTGTTTTTTATTTTATTTTTATTTAACTTTCTTCTTTCTAATCTTCTTTTCTTCTTTCTAATCTTCTTTTCTTCTTTGTAATCTTCTTTTCTTCCTTGTAATCTTCCTTTCTTCCGTTCTCCTTCGTAGTCGGGTAGGTATGCGTAAGTGTGTCGTTCCAGGGGTTGGTAGGTGTGGCAGGGGTGGAATGTGGTGTTATACAGTCATTTGATACTTCGTTACATTTTTCTTAGCTATGTTTACTCACTCACTCACACTCACTCCGTTGGCTTTTCTGGGACGTGACGATCCCGTGCCGCTCTCACTATCTGCCTCCATTTCCTCCTATCCAGCGCAGTATTCTCCCATACAGTAATACCCATTTGTCTGCAGTCAGAGGTCACCTCATCTTGCCATCTACTCCTAGGTCTTCCAGGGGGTCTCGAGCCTTCTATCTTCTTCTCATACACCTGGCGAACTATTCTGGCAGCGTCCATTCTGATAACATGCCCTGCCCATTGCAGCCGTTTCGCTTTCATGACGTCCACTACTCTGGGTTGATTGGCCAACTTGTACAGCTCATGATTTGATCGGAGAACCCATCTTTGTGTTTCCTGGTCAAAGATGGGGCCGAAAATTTTTCTATATATCTTGTTTTCGAAGACTGTAAGTTGGCGTTCCTCCCTTTTGGTCACACTCCATGTTTCGGCTCCGTATAGCAGTACCGGCTATGTTTACATGATCAATTTAAAATTTTATTTGATAACTTTGTTGATTTGATCTGATTGTATTGTTAAATGTATTGATCAATTAAGGAAATAATTAAATAATTAAAGATCAAATTAGAAATTAATGATCCTCTGAGATTAATTATGAAAGAAATCTACATTAAGACGTTTGGTGAAGAAAGATAAAAGAATTGGTGTATAGGAAATTTAGGGTGTAGTCACCCCTCTGGGACTAGTTCATGACCTGCGTCCTACATCGCCAATCATGTACTGCCTTGAGGTGCATGTACAGCTGTAATTTTCCTATTATGTATGGATGATGATATATGGAGTTTAAAGTATAGTTAGCCCTCTCGGATTAGCCTGTTCTCTCTGAAGCGTAGTGTAATAAAAAGGAAAAAATAGTGTGCTGTGTAAGTGTATTGCTTCATTAGGCCAGGTGCACCGCGAGGGTGCGCTGATAGCATTAATCTCCCTACAACGTGGGGATGAAAATCTAGAGGGTCTAGGGTGTGTTACCCTTGCAGAACACGTCCACGGACTGCGTAAAGCTACGTCATTCTGTGTGCGTTCGTGGGGGTGCAGGTACCCTGTTAACCTCCCTATGACGAGGGGGACGATTTATGATTTTAACTAAGAGAGTTATGATTTTACGGTTCATCTCTGACAAAACATGAGTTTAGAAAAGAGCTCGATTTTAAGGTTAACTTGCCTATAAATGGCTTTACATGCTACTATGTGTATTCTTCGAATTTCAGTTTCCAAGTCCGTTGGTTCTCCTTTCTTGGTCCACTGTCACCTTGTTCACTCCATGTCCTCACGTTCTAGAATGGGGAGTACAGCAATTGTCATCTTATCATTATTCTGAAATCAGAAATAAATCTTAATTTGCGTTCACATTGGGATTGTTTACCCTGGTATTCTTTTCCTACTTCTTCTAGGTATTACAAGGGAATTTCTTACTCAATGTCTGCATTTTATTCCTTCGGATAATATTCTTATAAACTAACATATCCGTCATTATCGTAATTCGCTAAATTTCGTTTCCTATACTCATATTCTCTTTAATGTTTCATTATTACTTATATTTCTATTCTTCCGTTTCCTTCAAACATTTATATTCGTAGAACCTCTTTTATACCACTTCGTAATCTCAGGGAATTAACCGTCCCAGGCTACTATACTCACAACAGGGAATGAACCTACCTGCAATTACATTCTTCCACCGTTTCCGCAAATCAACGTATTTACTTCTTAACCTATCTAAATGCAGACATTATGTAAATGGAACTCGCACTACGTGTTATGCTTAATTATAAAGCCTGATTGAATTTTGAGACTAGCGACTATAGTGTCATGAACTTATGGAAAAATCTTCCTTTAATTGTTATTCTAGCCTCTAAGGGCTGCATTGATAATTATTAGGTAGCTTAGACGATTGTTTATCCGTAATTCTGATATTTTTATTAATCGTATAAATTTTTATAGCTTATTGACTGAGCTGTCAACACATCCTGAGAAATAACATTGTTATAAACATATGCATTTTATACCCTTTTTAAATATGCCAACTATATATAGAGGGAAGAAATGGGGTATTATTTGTGCCTGGGGTTCCATCAATACCTAAGGCTAGTCCCTACTCCTAAATCTAATATTAATAAATTTCCCTTACTATGTATTGTGCCCGCTGGCCGAAGGTAACGGGGAGCCACCGGTTTCAAATGACCCTTCCGAGACCCTCTTCCAGTTAACACACAAGTATGGGGGACGACACATTCATAGGCTGGTGTTGCACAAAAGTCTGCACTCGGGGGTATCGGGAATTGGTGAGGTTCGATCTTTAACCAGCTCAGAGGAATGTATCGGTAACAAAACTAAACAAGAAAAGAGAGGTCAGTCTTATGTTAAAATCACGAATAAATTTTATTCAGAATAGATCCCTAGCCTAGCATGAGAGTTGCAAACGGCTATTCCGATACTATTCTGCTCTCAAAGAAAATAAAAAAGTCCTAATCAAGATCAAAATTACTCTCATTGTCCTAATACAAAATTTAATAAGAACGAACAAGCTAAGAGTATGGCACGTAAGATCAGCCCTAAGCAATTACATTGAAAATGACTACGGGAGGATCAGACATCAAAGAATCTACTGCAAAGCAAGACATTTACTTGTTTACAAATACTAGAAACATTTACATTTAATAGCAAGGGGAAATTTGTCCTATGCTATGATGGTGCCATTTGTAACATTTATCTTTAGATTTAAGTGTTTAGCTAATTCTAAATATCATTAATTAATAAACGAGACGCGTTTATTAACAAGAAAATCAAGCTATGTGCACAACGTTGCTGAATAAAAAAAATGCTATGCTAATACAACACAAATGCATACAATAATTCAGCACTCCTATGGTCGTGCAATTAGCACTGCCTGCGTACTCGATTTGTTACTGTTTGTAACAAAGGTCATAGTCTCAAAGTGTTAAGGAAGTAGAAAAAATAGGAAAGCCTGCAAATTAGATAGTCATTAAACAATTACATCGACTCATATTGCTACCAATCTGATGTGTGTGCTACAGTTATCACATCACCAATTGGTTGTCGACTATTCATGTAAAAATGTATCAAAATGTATCTGAAATAACTTAACAATAACCAAGTGTGACAAACATTTGGTCTAGAAAATATGTTATTTTTAGTATTTATTATCTTTATTTAAGTTCAGGGGGAATTATGAGATTAGTTTATTTTCACAAAATGCTATGTTTCATTATTAAAGCTTCACACAATTATTTATTCCTCACAGTATAGGTGTTCAGTTTATGGACCTTTAAATAGCATTCAGTGTACTCAGGTAACGTGTGTATCCAACTAATGAATAATAACTTAATTTAATAGACACCCTGTGCCTCCACCAATACTCATTATCACTATTAGACACGTTCTGTCTCCACCAATACTTCATTATTATTACTAGACTCCCTGTGTCTCACTCTTACAATTACGGATTCATCAATCCTGGCGCCATCGGTTAGGTATGACCGCAGTAGTTCGTTACCACCTGAATAACCACAATAACATGTCGGAGGTATTAATCCACCATCACGACTCACTTCACTAATACTCTAATAATGTTAATTACAATAAGTGTGGATCCCTGAATTATACACGTTTTAAATACTGGTCATAAAGGTTATGTGTACAGAAAACACATTCTAACAACGCTATGAATTAACGTGAAGGCTTCCGATACAAACTAAAGTGTGAGATTGTGCATTTATTAAATTGCCTCTTCCCTGAATGAGGTCGAAACTATGTTCTCTGGTTGCAAAATACTGTTCCATTCATTGCCTGTCTGGCTTCTCGTAAAGAAATAAACCTCTTTTTAAGTATTGATCTGGCAAAACAAATGTGAATAACGGAACTCTGCATTCCGCTTATATTACTAGGAATTTTACAGCCTTCTAAATAAATAATACACTGCCTAAGATCTAGTGTGCTGTGTAGTGGTTTGGCTTGTACATGTAACCTTGGCCTTGCTTTAATATCTACCAAAACTAGTTTCTTTGTCATCACTTTGAAAAAATAAAAGTTGATAATAACTGTTTTGAAATGATACGAAATGGACATTGAAAAATGCTGCCTTCCTGGCGTTTAAATTTTTTTAACAAAACTGTAATTTTCCACGTTTTCTTATAATAGCTACCTGCGTTGTGCACTGTAGAATGAAACCATACTAAAATTAAAACTACTGTTTCCAACTCATTACAATGATCTGACTTACAGATGCAGCGACCGTCAGTTCGAGACCCACCATGAGATGTTGTAAGCGGTCTCCTTCATGATCTTAAATCATTTCCTCATTGTTTCCGGTCACATTCCACTGCCAATTTCCCACGCATGATTTAGTTATCCATTTGCATTGCGTGGTAGGGGTTATATTCTAAGATTTGATGTTTCAGTAGGATCATAATGTTGCCGTTGGTGACAATATCACACATGTTTATAGAAAACTTGCACTCACTGATGCTAAGGTGCGGTAATAAAATGCCCATTTTTCCACTCCGCCACTGGCGTATAATTATCGCTTGTGCGATGCTCACTCGTAACCTTCACGAATTATTAACACGAAAATATAAACCAAAATAACTGCCCATCGGGTAAAAATAAAATATATTTGTGGATTTTCACAGTTTATCAATTCACAGTTTTATATTACACTTGGATGCGACCATGAGGTCTTAGAGTTTGCGTAGCACGCTTCCATAATTTTCACTTCGTGAATAAAAAATATTTCACAGTTTGAATGTTAATAAATGTCTCCAATCACTAGATTAGTAAATAATGCCCTGATGGCTGTCCATTCGACAAATACACTCGGATTTTCCATAGCACATGGGTTCCGTTGTCGGAACGTGTCCTTACTCGTGCTTTACATTCACATAGGTGTTGCCTCAACAAACGACAAGTAGGTACTGGCTTCACAAAATATGGCGTTTACTCAGGATATGAGTTAGCCGCGTAAATGGACGGTCTCGCTGATCTACGATGTATACCGTATTTTAAATAAGCAGAATTATGTTGAATAAATTATTGTTGATTTACGGAATGTCTAAAGTGCATAAAAATGTTATGATAAGCGATATTGCTTCGGCTTCTTCCCGCCGCTCGCAGGGTATGTTTAGTTACTTTTCAGCATGGATCTTGGTCTTTGTTAGCTGTGCAAACATGTGTCAAAGGGCGCAGTATAGTATTTACAGGGGGTGGGGGTGGTCTGTGTGTCTGGAGGGAGGATAATTTATGGAGAAATCCCTTGAGAAAAAAATGGGGGTATTTACCTTTGAATGTTAACTTTAAAACGTTTAGACTTTCCCTAGCCCCTACCTGTGATAATGGTATTTCCTATATCTAAAAAATTCGATAGCCCATGTTTGCAGACTGGTTGATAGCATTTGATACTGTACTGGTCTGCAGTGCATTAATAAAATATAACCCTTTACTCTTATGACATAAATAGATGGTTTCTTCTTTCTGAATAACTTATACTATGTTTGAATATTATTCCTCTTTAACTTGGTTTTTCAATGTTATTATCCCTTGAAAGTTTTGAATTAACTGTTAAAATGTAGCATAATTGTGCTTTGTTTAATCATGCGTTGTAATATATCTTTCCTCGTTTTCTCAGTTGATGTTTTACCTACTAAGTATCTGATTCGCGATGCTTATCTTCCTATATTCGTATCATCTTCTCATATAATACCTTCAAACTATCGCTTTAGTTCCAAAACTGTAATTATATATCTTTCACTTCTTAACGTCCTTTAGTATAATACCATGAAACTATCGCCTGTCGCTTTATCTTCCTATCATATAATACCATAAAACTATCGTCTGCCAGTAGTCTGACTATACACCGATGTAGATGAGTTCCGACGGACGTTAGGTCCAAATATATATTATATATCCTAAAAATAATTTATCTTAATACCATAAAACTATCGTCTGTCAATAGTCTGATTGTACACCGATACAAATGATTTCTGACGGACGTTAGGTCTAATATGTATTGAGTTTGAATATTGCCCACCGCAGGTTGTTAACGCGGTGGGATTAATCTCCCGAAAGTATTAAAGCTAACTTCCTTACGTGCTAAGGGGTGGCTATGTCCTTGCCTGTGGTCGGCTTCGCACTAATATCTGGACTGATCTCTTCCTGTTCCTGGCAGGCTAGTTCCTGGAATCTAGACTAGTAGCCCTCGATCTCCGGTTGGTCAGCACTCTCCTGACTTATACCTGTATATTAATTTATCGCTTCTTGGCGGACTCTTCTTTTAAGAATGGGAATAAATTATCCTCGTACGCTCCCTCATGATTAATGTTACTGAAATTCTAATATAGTTGCTTATAGGCGTTTGGCACAGTGGTGGCAACAATTGTGATAAATTATGACAGTAGTTATGAACGTAATAATCCTAAAATTCTCCATGCATCGTATCTTAACTTCTTATCTCAGGGCCAGGCAATATCTCATTCATGCTGCAAGATACTTAATAACTAACTTCATTACTTATTCATTACTTCTTCTCTGAGGGTTGGGTAACGTCTTCGTTCCTCCCTTATAATAACTCACATCAAAAATCAACTTCTTCTGCTCATATATTCTTCTCATAATAACTCAACTTCATAAGAACAACCTCTTCCGTTCCTAGCTTCCTCTTCTGAATGCATGATATTAATGGAATTCATAATAATAATCATATAATATAACTATCACTGTCGTGTGCCCACCTTGCCGTAGTTACGCCGTACTTAAACTTTTGCCGTTCGTTTGTCGGCAGCTGATGCTCTTGATAATTGCTCATACTCATGTCCTGTAGGACTTCGTGAGGGTACGCTTTCTGAAGACATTAAATTTACTGCTACGGGAATTATATTTCAAAAAATATATATTACGCATGTTATGGGAGCATGCCTGAATGCTTACTAGGAATTCCCTTGTTACATCACGCTTTTACAACAATGAGGGATGTACTCTGAAATGCTAAATCTGTTTAGGCTAGTCTCACTGTTACCTGCCTACGTTAGGTTCTGAACCCGTAATCTCTTACTTCCCCTAGCAGCAGTGCTTATCTGGACATTTGCCGTCTTACATATCATGCCTGGCTGCCAGCTGTATGGCGTGTGCCTAGTTTGCTGATAGTCATGATTGTAAGGACTGTTCGCTGAGCTGAGTAGAGTGCGGTGTCCCCTGATGCTAGCTTGTAAACAAAGACTGAACTGTGCCACCTTGCTGTACCGTGTTTGTAGTGTCTGTGAAAATGTAGTGTAAAGGTAGCTCGCTCCTCCTGTCTACTCACATTATCAAGGTTGCCGTTCACTCAGTCACTCAAATATTTCCTAACTACTTATGATCTACAACAATATATACCCTGTAATGACACTGCTGAAAAAAACATGCCCGGATTAATAGGTTACACTGTCTTATACTAGGGGAATTAATCTTAAGGAATAAGCTGTCTTCTATTAGAGTGGGGTGATTATCAGTACTTCCTTACCATTTCTATAAGCTGCTATAGGTTAATTCCTCCTACCTACTAGGGTGGTAAAAGCTTACTTCATATTAAGGGGTGGGGTGGGTGGGTATTTAATATTTATATCTACTTCTCTAGTTAGGGGTTGTTAAAATCTTAAAACGCCTATCTGCAAGAGGCTTCTACTGCATTCTCTCTTGTCAATCGACGTTAAGCTGGGTTTGGTGGGGAGGGATGAAATTAATCCTGAAGAAAGAAAAAAATCCCGTGGTTAAGTAAAAGAAAAATATACTGCTTGGCGTGCGAAAGATTGTACCGGACCGCAACCACAGAAACGTGTTGCGTAAGCTCCTTTTCTAAACGTGGTTACTCGGCCTTCAACCATTCTATGTTAGGTATTTGGTTGGTGCCTAACCACCATTTGAAAGGGGTGTTGATTGCTTGGCATCCTTAGCATTTTCGGAGATTTACTAGGATGTGTAATCATGGTGTTTCACGAAGAGCAGCGGGACATACTCACCAGACTTACCTGGAGAGCCTTAGCAAGCCAAGCGCTTGCTAGTCGTCTTCGCTCTACTGCTTGGCAGCATGCCGCAGCGGGAAATACTGGATCTTAACCTAACTACAATCTAAGGGGGCAAAGTTTTATAACTACTGAGTGAAATAAAAGATAGAGCCCTTGACTCTGAAAGAAGGGTTTATTGTACTGATGGGTGGCGCTTAGGTTCAGATAAAAGGGGGGATGATTGCTAGAGGGAAAAGGAATTTAGCAGACACACTTTACTCAACCTACCGATGATACTAGTCGTCCATGATGTCGCGTTGGGGCCCGTCCGCCCAGCGGGCGCCGGCTTCCGTAGCACTGTTCAAAGAGAGAGTCCAAAAGACCAAGAGTAGAGGACGCGCGCGTATGCGTCCTCTGTATTTGAAGGTTCCCAATTGGGTCACCTTAGTCAGCGGTATGTGCAGCCGTGTAGCTGGTATTGCTACTATTACATAAGACTGCCGGCTTGCAGTACTTACGAATGTAGGTCGGTGTTGGCTTGCTACATCCGTATGTCCATGTACCACAGCTCAACATATACCTTCAATTTGCTAGGCATAGTTGCAGACACAATCCTTATGGAGGGTTGGGGGATGCAACAATATAAACTAGATGACAACCAGCAGAGACACTACTTAGCATTTGCTAGTAGAAAATTGAAAGCACATGAGAGGAACTAAACTATCACTGAAGTTGAAGCCTTTGCGACGATTTTCGTACTTCAAAACTGGAAGAAACTGCTATTAGAACACCGAATAATAATAATAACTGACCATAAGGCCCTCCAATTTATGTTAAAAACGGATCTAGCCTATGAAAGCGTAGCACGATGGACCTTGTTTCTGCGAAGATTTGATGTTTCGATTGTTCACCAACCGGGAAGGAATAACCTATTGGCGGACATACTGAGCCGAAATCCCTGTGTAGAAACAAGCGTGCATGTGGTAGAAATTTAGCGGGAAGACCGTGAGATGATTGAAAGACTCAGGAAGATCCCACAGTCACAGAAAAGATCTGAGCCGTTGAGAAGAATTTATAGATTTTTGAAAGGCAGGATGGACCGGGATGACCCTGAATACGAAGCTACTTCGAAACAGGCGTTGGTACATTTGATTTTAGGGGACGCAGTCTACAAGTTCATAGATCGAGATCGCACTATGCTCAGGATCGTAATTTCACCCAGTTTAGTCCAGCCGGTGACATGGCTAGCACATCATGCCGCAGGTCATGGAGGCACGGACAAGACGATTGCGGTGTTGCAAGAACAATTTAGGCGGGAAGGCATGAGAATATCTGTGAAAAACACATTGAGGATCTGTGACGTATGTCAGAAGAGCAAGTACTCATCACACCTACTACGGGAGAAGCCATGGGCTATATTACCAACCAAGCCCTTTGAGTTGTATTCGACGGACCTGTATGGCCCCCTCCCTAGATCAACCAGGGGAAATCGGTATATATTGGTAACTATGGATGTTTTTTCTAAATTCATAATGCTGCACCCCATTCTAAAAGCCAAGGCGGGATACATCATCAACAGGATATAGAAAGGAGTGTTTCCTAAGGCAAGCAAGCCCGAATATATATTATCAGATCACGGGACTCAATATACTGCAGCAGACTTCCAACAAGCGTTGACGAGGCTGGGCATTAAACATATCTTAAGCTCAATTCGAAATCCCGAATCGAACCCAGTTGAAAGGACGATGGCTGAATTGGGATTTTTTTTGAATTTATACACATGAAAGACATGATAGATGGTTGGAAAATATACCGCTAATTGAAACGTGTATAACCACCACAATCCATGAAAGTACACGGCAAATTCCTCAGGCTCTCCATATTAATAAGGAACCCTGAAGACCATGGGACCATCTATTCAATAGACCTCCAGACGCCGTCCCCAGTCATAATGTGAGGATACAAAGGGCACGCGAGCGACTTCAATTCCAAGCGGACAAGGGAGCTAGGAGAGTGCGGCACAAGCGGTTTGATCAGCCCCTGGTAGAAGGGCAGGAAGTGCTCGTCAGGAGACATGTGTCATCTAATTTGCCAGCGAAGATCTACAGCAAATTTGTAAGAGTTTTCGCTGGGCCATTCAAGATTGGAAACAATTATGGAAATAATTGTTATCAAGTCGTGGATACCGCTACTGAGAGAGTTCTAGGCTAATGTAACGCCGCTTGCCTTAAAAGGTACCACAAGAGACAGTAAGAATGCGATACGGAGAACTTATTCAAGAAGTTGATTGTTAACCCAACCGAACAATAATAATCGAGATGGTTCACGCTTTTTATTAGTCCTGGTTAAGGGGGATTTGTCACCGATATCGCGTGGTTTTGAGGGCTCTGGCAACGTTGCATAGCAGGAGGAAGAAAGCAAGTGGAAGTAACCTGAGGTTGCTGCTTTTACGTCATGAACATAGTCGACAGCAAGACTAGGCGAAGGTTCCAGAAGGGCAGAGGTCGCTGATGAGCACCAGGAAAAGTCTACGAGGGAAGGTCATGACGGAAAAGCAGGTCACCTTTTTGGATGATCGTGCGCCGAGTTCCAAACAAGTGACGTCTTCCTGTATTGTCAGGCGTGGAGGAACAATCTAGTTCACTTCGGTATCGTGCGCCGAGGAACTAACAGTTCACTTTAATATTATCGCGCTCCAGGAAGTTACATTACATTCTGTACAATGTGAAACAGAGTCTATCGTGAGAATGCGGCGCGAGGTTGTCGTGCCGACTTGATTTATTTTACCTGTGTGGAACAATTGTGCGAAATTTGGAGAGAAATGGGACGTAACCGGGAAATATGGCATCAAGCGTACGTGAATAAATATACTTTCAACAGACATTGAAAATATGTGTAACAGTAAAAAATTACTCCGTATTATGCATGGTAGCACTGTAACAGTCCGAATACTTCCCCTTAATTTATTTGTTTTATAAGCAGAAAAATTAATTTAATATTATTATTATTATTATTATTATTATTATTATTATTATTATTATTATGTATATTTTAATTATCATATTGATTCTGGATTTATTCCATAATTTCTTTACATATATATATTGTACCCGATAGGGCAATCCTTTAGGCCTGGATAAAATAAATTGATCTCGGAGGTGGTGCGTTCGTTATAGTAACTGACATAAAGGCCTAAAGTGAAGGAAACGGGTGTCTAACAATTACAGAAATGGCGTACACTCACATCTTACTGAGTCCGTAATTTATTTCCAACAAAAAAAACTGGCAGAAATAAATTACAGAATCAAAACAAATAAAAAAACAACTGGCATCATACAAAGAAAAACCAACACCATCAAAATTAAATATAAAAAACAAAGAAATTGTGATATCCCAGTGCGCCCCTCTTATATAAAAAACTAGAACAAACCTCATCCCACAGGATGAAACCTTAATAACAGCTGAGTTCAACCATTGAATTTACCTTAAATCATTACATCACGTTACTCAGCTGTGCGAGGTGGTCAAAAACTACTTTAAATTGACTGTCAACTGCCTCTAACACGAATTTGGGTCAAAAACAACTGCAGTTGCACTTACTGATTTTATTATAAACAAATAGTGTTATTCTGATTTTTATGTCACACAAATATACACTCTAGCAGGAAACAAGGACATTTTTTACACAGATAATGACGAGTACCTTTCATAGACGGGCTTCGGACCAAATGGGGCCCAACCTACGTCGGGCTAATATAACTACGATATTTAGGGTGGGCGGATCATATCCAAGTATACGGGGCTAGGCACAAGACAAAATTACTACAAAATAAACACGGGCTGAACCCGGATGAACAAAAGTTACTACTATTCACGAACAGTAGTACAAGCAAAGAAATACGAATCAGCATGGCAAAACGACATGCACCCCTTAAATTAATTAGCTAACAACGGTATGTGGTAATTACAGCTTTGACCAAGACGAGACAGAAAGACTCGCCCTGCATACACAATGGCTCGCGCGGGCCGGCCGTAACTATAAATAGCTCCCTACCTGCGCAGCTGTCAAAGCAAATCAAACCTCTACTGTGCTTACATTATGCGAATATACAAATGGTAAATTTATAATATGCTGGTGTACATCGGCGGGGGGGGATTGAACCAGTGTTTCTTCATGGTGTTCCTGAAAAACACATATATATTTTCCCATGCGTGTCTGACTGAACTTTCTCTGTTATGAGGCATAGACCCTCTCATACAGAAACAACAACAACAAATGTACCATCACGTGCATCACGACGCCTTTCGTATCAACATACGTCTACCGCACGTGGTACGAACCTCGGCTAACTTCGCCGACAACCTAAATCCCCATCACACATAAATATCACACACGCTCCTGTGGGAACAACTCACCATAACTCACTCGTAACCTCTCGCCGGACACTGGTTCGACCCCGCCGGTCTCACGGAGAGTAAAAAGGGGCAAAGGGTCACCCAATATACCTCATTATGTGGCGAAAAACTATCCTCACTGGAATTTATTAATCTCACGATAAACCAATTTAAACCAACATATGGTCAAAGTCATTAACATCATTACATTAAATGCCACACGAACAAACATCAAAACTTCACGTGAATTTAATCTACGTGCCCTGGCTCACAAATCATTCTTACTTACATGGACATACTCGTACCATTTGAGCCCAAAGACATGCATTAAACTAATAATGGCGAGTACACACACAACTCCTAACTAGAACATGCTGACCGTTAAATAACTTGCCTCCCGCATCTATAATGACTGTGACTAACATCGTCACGCAAGCTACTGAATCTACATTACTGTCCGCCCCCCTTTCGTAAGTTATGTACCCATAATTTGAAAGTCAATACTCATCACTTCTGCCGTCCAGGTGAGGTGGTCTGCATGGTGTCCTGGGTTCGCTCAGACCCACAAAGGCCACCTTAGCCCATGGTGCAGAGTCGCCAATGGGACTCCATAATCCTGCCCATTGTTACGCTCTGGGATTCACACACACAGATATCTGCCTCCAACACAGGCAGCACTGGTATTTTCCACATACACTGGAATTACACTGAAAATGCACTGAAATTACACTGAATTTTATAACACATATTTTTACACCTCGGAAGTCACTAGTAAAAATGTTCTCTCCTATCACTTCTTGCTGGTGGAACTTGTCCTATCGGGCTCCGAACCTCGTTCACTTGGTCTCGCGTTGGTGGACCCGTACCGTTTTGTTCGGCATTCCCTCAGGTTTTGAAACAA
Organism: Meconema thalassinum; assembly: GCA_946902985.2. Taxonomy (NCBI): domain Eukaryota; kingdom Metazoa; phylum Arthropoda; class Insecta; order Orthoptera; family Tettigoniidae; genus Meconema; species Meconema thalassinum. Next base: position 1,524,146,398 of record OX336389.2, on the reverse strand, counting down.
GATTAACCTGGACCGAACCACAGTTTCGTAGGCGTTAACTTAGAGAGTCCGTCTGGCAACACTAGTGACGTCACGCTTCGAACGCTCAGTCCCGTACTTCGGCAATCAGCGGGGATCCTCCAGTTCCCCGTGAACTTGTCGCTATCGCGACAGCAAGTATAGCACTGGGTGCAATGTCCAACACCCTATTTCCCTTTCGGTTCTTGATTCGACCCAGTATCGCTTAATGCACGATATCTCAAACACAAGTACTTCGCGGCTCCAGCTCGCGGCTGGTATACATGACCGTCCCGACCTCAACAGTCCGTCGCATGAAGTCTATACAAGAAAAAGAACCCCCGCTCCTCGTGCTCTGGGCTTATATCGGCAGGCCGTTGGTACACAATGGACATATTACCGCCAAAGAATCCGCTCCTCAGGAAATGGTCGTAGATTCACGAGCGATAGCTCATATTGTCACGTTAAATGGGCAGGTACCGAATATCCAGTTCTGATTAGGATTCGATCGTGGGGAGAGACTACATATGCCATTGCATCATGACGCTAGCAAATAGTCCCAGGTAGCGTCATCTACACCCCCACCAGGCTGAGTTTCGCGCCGATTCGGAGATCACTGCGCCTGCGAACTTAAAAATCCACCAATCCCGAGTGCTTTCTCCGGTGTATTACCAAAGTTGAGGATATTTCTTGCACCAAAGAAAACAGTTTCTTTTTCTGAACACAGCTCTTCTTTCCTTATAAATTTTCATCATCTAGTTTTCCAATTAATTTATTCGCGCAGCTTCCTATTGTCCTGGGTCATGTACCTTGTTTTACAACCCACGCTGGCCCATCCTGCAGCACTGGTATCATAAATTTTCAGTGACTAGCATACAATAAGTCTCCAGCACAAACAATGACATGGAGCTGGCCAAGTCTTCTCGGAAAGGGGCTAGTGCGTACCTGCGCTCTATTGTCCTGGGGTGGGTGTGCCTTCCCTTCTCTACACTGTGCTCTGAGCTGGCAATATCCTACCAGTAGCGAAATAATATATTCATAACTTTCTGTCTTAAATGCTTCAAAATTACCTTCAAATTTTGCCCTTCGGTTACAATGTATATATATAAGGGTTTTAATTATTGATTGGTGGAAGTTATAAAATGGAGATTTTAGTTAGATTCATGGTAGGTTATATTTTATACAAGATTTGATTAGGAAATATTTCGTTCAGCGTGTCGTCAGCTTCGCCACGGGGAGTATGCCCAGTTTAGACATGACTTCCAAGAATTATGTACCAACTTACCCGGTTACTAGAGGCTTGAAGACAAAGCACTTGAGTCAGTTGGGGCTGACGTCACAGATTTCAAATATGAGAAGCTCCATGACGCCGATTTTGAAAGTACAACCAAAGATATACCACGTGGGGGCATTAACGAATGAAAGAGAAAATTGTCAACTTGTGAATATGGAGAGGGAAGATACGTCATCCCTACCCAGATTATGATTGGAGAAGAACTTCGGCGGAGAGGGAGTGTTGCAGTCAGATAAAACCTCTCTTCATCCGCTCTGAGGAGGAACTTTTTCTTTGATTTTTGTCATTAACTTTTAGAGCAGCGACATAATCTACATATTGCACGTATGTTAGATTGCCAACATTTTAGTTACCAAGTTTAAAAGTTAGAACTATGTCTGACGTGAAGTTGATCAGTGTCATGGATCACATTCACAAAGGTGAAATATGGGTTTTTACCATTCAATCAAGTCAGCCAGGAAATGGGACTCATTAGTTTCCGACCTGAATAAGATAAACTCTACAAGATATGAAGAACGAGATATCAACATTCCAAATGACAGCAGAGGAAATCATCACGACCAGAATGAAGCAGAAGAATGTGAGTCCAATACTAAGTACCGATCAAGCCTCTGTATTTTTTTTGGAAAATTAGATTCCAGCTTTCATTTAAATTCATTAAATTTACATTCCATTTTGTAGCTTTCGCCAATTATATGTGACTTCCATTTACTATTGTAAATTCATATGCTTCTCTTTTCACGTCTTTTTGCTGTTTTAAATTTTGATTAATTGAATTTTGTTCTTAAGTAATGGTTGGATATTCATTTCCAGTAGCTAGCTTAAACATAAGGCATACCTTCTCCCCGTAACGATAAAACAATTGGCTAATGGCTCAGCTATGCCACGGCTTGGGAGAAAGAGGTTTCCAGTGCTCCATTTCAACATTCAAATTCATTTAAATACTTTGGCTCATCTAAGGTATTATATGTCCTGGCGCCCACACGAGCAGATCATTATCTGTGATAACCATCAGGTAAGAAGTAAGTATACTGTTGGATGTGTGTATAAGGCGGTGTGTATTCTTGTTGCGTTTTCTCTACGGTATTCCAGGAGAACGCAATATTGGAGCCCCGTCAGGAAAGTAACGTTTGGTCATTTAGAAGTACTAGCCGAAACGTTACATTTGACGCCCAACTGTGGAGATTCTTATATGTGTATATTTAAGTGCAATATTGGTAACGAAACGTTACATTTGTCACCACAACGTGTGGGGAATCCAAATAACGAAACGATACAGCACGGTGCGATATTTGATTGTACTTGACACGCATTATAAGCTAAAGCACAAGGACATCAACAGGCTCTCACGGAGTGGGGCAAAGTTGGAGATTAACCGCAATGTTTATCATGCACGAAGCAAGCGTGTTGTGACAGGCACTTGTTTCAGTAAGTTGACATTTAAATGTAGCAGGGTCAGTGAACCCTCAGTTCAGGCGGAAGTGGGCTATGACCCATATATGGCACTCCGAAGGTCGAGAGCGCAGGCCGCTTCTTCCCAGACCAGTTGGTGCGGGGCTATTTATAAACTAACTTGCGTGGTCAGTGAAAGAGAATCTACACGGCCGAGGGTACATGTTAATTGACGCTTAATCACAAACATGGGAGTGCAGCGTAATATGGACAGTATGGATATCGGTGTACGTCAGTACGACTTTTGTGTCATGAACTGTCGGAACGAGAGGATGTCTGGTTAGGGGGTCATGTGGGAGCTGTTATGATGACGTGGAAACCAAGGCAAGTCAGGACCATGGATACCCAGGGGTCACGAGCTGGATCCAGGACGAGAGAGGGGAGGATGTTCAATTATAAGGACTCGGAACCAAAGCCCCCAGGAAACGTGTCAGCGGAACCATAAACGAGGCGGCCGGAAGGTACTGAAAACCATGTTAATTCATAAGTAGTGGTTACTGGGTAGTGGTTACTGAGATTTGAGCAGATGGGCGTATAATCGAAATAAAATTTAATCAATATGAAATGCGACACCATGACAACATTATTAGGACAGTAAATTTAAGTTTTCTTTTGAGAGACTATTACAGTCATATTTAGGATTAAATATGAGATAAATAGATGCTTAAAAATATAATCTAAGTACATGTTTTTTTGGCGTGTTACGTCGCTCTGTTCTTTGAAATGGTACAACCTTGATGCCAATTTGTGATTTGAACATGCTTAAATGACAAGGGGAACATTTACACTTAAGGGGCCACTTTTTGTGTGCACATCATGATATTTATACCAAATACTCACACGTCACTGAGGTTTTCCTTTACATGCTAAAATGAGTAGATACGTTTGGTAGGAACTGGTCCAAGGTTTTATGATAATGAAACAGCATTGGTAAAATAGAATGGTTGTCTAAGGTGAAAAAATAGATGATTATGATTAATGTTACGTGATAGGTAAAAGAATATGAAATTGTGAGGCAATTGTCAGTTGAAAAATAATACAGAAAGGCAGAGGCCATCTATTTAAATGTTTATGGTGTATTTATAAATGTGTGAAGAGCACGCAGTGATTAACTAAAAAAACTGAAATCATAAAGATTCTGCAATGTAAAGAAATAAATGTAACAGCCAAGAACCAGTCATTTTCTGAATGAGGCACAGCTGAACGGAAACCAGTGAAAATAACAATGAAGGTATTTAACCCATGAATTAAAATTTTGTAAATGATTTTTTAACGCTAGTGACATCCATATATAAATATAATTTTTGTTGGTGATTCCATTTAGTTAGAAGGAGATCGAATGAAGCAATATTTTTTCCTTTGATTTTTTTTTCATATATATGCACCTGCTCATTTATGGACTATTCAACGGAGAGGTGACGTGACATTTTGAAGTAATGGTTGTAATATTAGGGTGATATAGCTCCGATCTCCGTAAATTATTTTATATCCAAAGTTTAGGATGCCCGGAGATTTTTGTCCTCATTAATTTGAATTTTGCTTCTGCGTCATTAATTTATTTGCACATCAATAGTAATTTCGAGAAGTCTCCGAGCGAAGGTAGGCTTCTGTGTTTGATTTTATGTATTTCGTGGTGTGGTTCTGTAATAAATGGTGGATGAGTTTTATTTCAACAGCGGAGGCTATTGCCATTGTTGTTCGTTACCATACTCGTGTATCCACCGGATAAACTTTGAGATTTTACCCCGCTTGTACCCTATCTTTATAAAGACCCCGGGATTGCTTGAATCTCGTTCCCGACATTTTTTTTAAATGCCAAAATTGATTCGGACATTCAAGATATTTTCCCTTCCTTTTTCAAGTTGTACCGAAATCTGGGTGAGGATTGTGTGTGTGTCGGGCCCCCCAATCCAAAGCCAGATTATTGGGCACTACAAGTAACTATCTAAGTGTTTCTAAAACAAATTTTATGGTTATTACATCTATCTGAAGGCTCAAAATGAACACTTTCGGCAGAATTTAAATTTTTGCATAATTGTGCAAACTTTTAACTGTCCAACGAGAGACATTTCCTTGCTTGCTAAAGCTTAATGGAGCTCGCAATTCTCCAGTACTTCTGTGTCAAAGAAAAGGGGGATTCTTTCTCTCCATCGTGGGATATATGCTAAACGTAGCCATTTGATAATCATGCTTTGTTCTTCAAGGGATTGTACTACTAAATCTTGAAACTGCACCAAGTGATTCTAAAATTTCATCGTGGGATTTCGCTTATGGCCCCATTTTATGTTATTTTCAACTTGTGAAACTTTAAACCATGCAATAGACTCTTACCATTGAACACCTCAAAACTCTATAACGTCAAATTACTGCTAACTTGCAACTCAGTACAACCTACAGTGCATAAACTGCACTGCTCAACAAAAGCTTTTAGTGCTACACCTGTTTAACTATCTTCCGCGTCGTGATGCGTGTGAAACAATAAATTGGCCAAACTTTAATTCCCCATTTCCTCCATCCCCATTTTCCTATTACTAATAATTTGGAATAATTTAACATAATTTTCTTGTAATGTTTTCTTTGAGGCTTTGTCTATTAATAGGCTCTCTCCCATTTTGTATTTATCATTAATTAACTTCTGCTTCAATTATCTAGGTGGTTATAAATCCACATATTAAAATTTTCCTGCTGCGCCCTGGAATTTCAAATTATAACTTTTTATATTTGTCCAAAGCTCTTGTCGCTTTACTCTAAAAGCATTCTTGTCTTAAGTTTGTAAACTGATTAATTTGTGTAATAAAGCATCTATACCCTTTCTAAGGATTTCCCTTTAATTGTGTTATAGGTCTAAGACCTTCGATTGTAATTGTCTAAACCACTTTCGAGTTTCCTCAATTAAACGTTTCTTTTCTTTGTTCGAGCACATTCTATTGCTCCAAGAGTATTCTAACCTCGACGTTCCATTTCTCCTTATTCTGGAACTATTTTCTGTACTTGCAGAAATGATTATAAACAATTCATGTCTATCTCAAAATTAATCCGTCATTTGTTGTGTTTATGGCAAAACATCTGCTAATAATGCACATAAAGTTTACTTTAGTTATTTCTTGTAAACTTTTAAAGACGAGTATAGTTTGCTCAGCCAACTTCCTACTCGAGGTGATTCCTGCCTTGTCCTATAATTTACTCCTTTGAATTGTAGCTTTGTCTAAGTTAGGTGTGGGTTTCTTATCCCTGCTAAACTTCTAGTCGACACTCTGCTGGATAAAGGTTTAGCCTACTTCAAACACAACAATTGTTTTCTTCCAGTAATTTCTACTAATTACAAAATTCTTACTAAAAGTTTAAAGCGATTTCTATCTCTGTATACACTGAATCCGATCAGTCTTTCGCTCAGGGATCCATTCTCTGTGGGGAATAAAACTATCCCTGTTAATTCAAACCTCTCCAGCATTTCAGAATGCTTCCTAAAACATTTCCTTTTAAGAGGAAAAGAATTGTTTCAATTGCCCCTTGGTTGAATCTTTTCGCCAGTGAACTGTGTCCCCACATAATACCCGATTTTCTGCTCGGGGGGGGGGGGGGGGGGGGGGGGGGAACAGTGCACTTAGCGACTGCTTGCCGGCATTCTCAGCTAGCTTTGCTCGCATCATTATACTTGTTTATAAGTACTTGGTTGTACACACTCTTTGTTGCTCTATGCTTAAGCAAGACTGTGTTCGGTTTGTTAGTTTCATTTTGCAAGTTTTTAGCAGTTTTGTTACAATTAAAATATCTTCCTAAAATGCCCTATCAATAGTTAAAGTATATGGGCTAGTATTAGCGTCCCCACTTTGTATTCACCAGCCTTGATTCAACCAATGTTTACCCTATTATTAACCTTATTTTATTGTTCTTTTATTAATTAACATTTGTACTTTGGATTCTTTACTTTGCTACCTAAAATTTCTTTCTCCCCTAAAGTCTTTTCTCCCTTTTTGCATCATCTTCCCTCCGGTAGTATTTACGCCTACCAACCCCGAGTCATTTGTTACCACATAAGTCCTAATCCAATAAATTGCGCGGGAAATAACGCAAATTAAAAAAGTGCTGACGCCATCGGATTAGATTCTTGTTAGCCCCTTACTGCTACGGTTTTGTCCTAGGGACATGCGACGTGTTTAGGGGTATAGAGGGAGTAAAGACCTTTCGTTTTAGTCATACACAATATTTTATAAAATTCCCAATTTCGGAAATATAGTCCACTCTCCAAATTTATCTTTTAGAAAAAAATAAAAATTTTCCATGTGTTGTTCTAACGATAAAGCGTATAAATACCTTTCGTATCAGCCATTGCGCATTGATCTGCAATAATTAGTTTTGAAAATATAGCTTACTTTCCAAAACAATAATTTTCAAAAAATATTTATAACGAGTTCCCCATACGAAAGGGGACATCACCCCGAGTCATTTGACACCTCGTACAAGCCTCTAGCATAATTGGTTGGCGAGTTATCAATAAATTTAACATGGACGATCCGCGACGCCAGGCGTCGAGTGATGCAGAACCGCTACTAGCCCCCTACTTGTGTGCGGTTAGACCTCTTCTGTCTCTCTACTTACCTGTTGTCCAGTGCGCCCCTCTTTTAAAGTGAATCCGATCGCCCATGTCATTCCTCAAATGCCACCTAAACTAGCCTTCTCCATTAGGTCACAACATCAGATTCATTTTCACGGCTTCTATATTACGAATATCTTCCGAATGTAAACTTGGTGTTCTGCTTGCCGTTTGTTACCTATTCTTTATTTAAAGTTTATTTAAATTTGTCGGCTATCGGCGTTACGTAATCTGTCCCAATCAGTCTTGCTGGGTGGTCTGGGCTTCCTTCCCCCTGCCTGAAACACCCAAGCTGAATGACGTTGCGGCTGCTCCGCCCTAACTTCTAACTCAGCCTCAGCTAAAATGTTGCCAGATCAAATACGGGTACATCATGTCATTAGAAAGGCCTCACCTGTCAAATACAGAAATTGCCGATTTAATTAAGTTTGTAATATCTTTGCTAGGTTTATTTCTATTTCTATTTGCAGTTTGATGTTATTTGCTGAAACATGTGCAAGGCTGCTTAGTGCCACTGATTGTTCTGTTACTGTTTAATAAGTCAGTCACAGCTCCACTAGATGAGGTGCACCGTCACAGGGAGCGAAACCTCAATGTGTTAATACAAGCCCTAATATCGAATTTAATTATATGTACTGGCTTCATTGCCTATTTGCTTTCAGATTGGGTCGATGAGGCCACGAGAAATTCATGCGCGGGCTGTAAGAAGAATACACTCAGAAACACTTGTAAAACATCCCACTCCTTATAGCAGTTCATTACATATAGTTTCGAAGAGAACTTCAGTCAAATTTGCCTGCAGCTACTCTACATTAACTACAGTAGTCGCAACAGTGGTTCATTATACAAAGATAGGCTACGCTTCGTTCACCAGAATTACAAAATTATTGCGACCAGGAACTTGAACGTTTGTAATAGAAAAACATCAAATAATATCGAAACAAATACAGTAATTAAAATTGTGTTTAATTATTCTACGAGGGCAAGTCGATAAGTATCTACAATCAATTTTTAAGTATTTTACAAAAAGAGTACACACTCTATAATGATATCATTTTTCAACATAGTCCTCTGCTGTTCAATGCACAAGGTCCACCGTTCCACAAGCTTGCTGATATCCTCTGCAAAGAAGGTTTTTGGTTGCGGAGCAAGTTTCGTATGCACCGCGTCCTTCGCCTGTTGATCAGAGCTGAAGAGACGGCGTCATAGAACATTTTTCTGTAGACCTAACAGGTAATCCAACGGAGTGAGATGAGGACTGTACACAGGATGCTCCAACACCTCGAAACGCAGCGTCCGAAGAGTTTGAGCGGTGTAGGCGGCCTTATGTGGACGCGCATTGTCGTGAAACAAAAGAACTCCTTCCGACAATTGACCTCCACGTTTGTTGCGAATTGCAGGTTTCAGCTCGTTTACCAGAATATCACTGTAACGTTCACTGATTTCTGTTTCGCCGTGTATGGGCTTCTACAATGTGTATAGGGTTAGTCTTGAGTGTTGTGTAGCTCGGGGCTCTAAGTGTAGGTGTTTGAGTGTGAGGTGGTGTAAGGAGCGTCTATGTAGCTTAGACGTGCGTGTAGGATGCTTTCCAGTTGTACGGGGTAACTGGAGAGCTAAGGGGTGAGGTGCTAATTAAGGGTTGAACGGTATTTAATAACCTGCTGAGGTAAGTTACTACTCAGCGCTTACGGCCGGCGCGCACGCAAATACAATGTGTAGTCGCAAAGCTGACCGCGGCTCTTAACGTGAGCTGTCAAGTGAATTGTCTGGCTAATGGTTTTGAACATGTAAATACTGCTGGGCCCTACTGGAATTAGAGGGGGTAGTTGGGGACTTATAGTATAGTCAAATAATCAGATATAACAGTGTAGTAGCTACCAATTTGTTTAATAAATACTTCTGTTGCAGATTTAGTAGTAATCCTCAGAATAGCTCCAGTGCTAAGGATTACTGAACAAGTACAATTACAAAGTGTAAGGGGTTGATGGTGGATGTGTGTATAACAAGGATTATGAGTTTCGCAGTCGCACTTACCAAGATGGCAGCTGGCACGAAGTCGTTCTTCAAAGGTTCCACACTACACAGATACAGAGCTGTGGAAGCACGTCGTTTTTATGTGGTTGGACTGCAATTCCAGCATTACTAGGCGCATTCCAGATTAGCAGCTACTGGTCTAGGGTCGTGACAGTTCATGTGGGAGGTTATCTGAGTTCATGTGGGTTCATCCCAGTTCAAATGAATGTCAGTTTGTAGATTGTATGTGGAATATGGACTGAAATTTATTGATCTAAAGATGTATGGGGGCAAAAATGCAATGTGTATTTCCGAGGGTGTGCATTCAAAACGGATGCAACAACTCCCCGTTTGGGGTTAGTCGACGACCTCGTTGACTGGAATGAGACGTAGGGGTAGTGGTAGACTTCCTTCTGTTTCTCTCTTGAAATCTTCGCTCTTCTTTTCTTGTCTTCTTTTCTTGATCTTCTTCTCTTTATAGCGGTGGTGGTGTCGATGGAGGAGAGTATTGGGGTGCGTAGAGCCTCTTGGTAGACGAGTGGTAGAAGTTTTAGTGTATAAAGGGTTGTAGATTTTTAGATGTAGATGTGTCGATATCTACAGTGTGGAGTAAGGTGAACTCAGAAGTGTAGATTTTTCGTTGGCGCGTAGAGTTGAACGATGTGCCACTGGGCGTGAGTGACCATCCTAGATGATCCTAGTTGGTACTGTGCCCGTTTAGACCGAAGTCCGGATGACCACATATGCATTTCACAAAAAATCAGTCAGCACGAGAATCAAAATATCCTGGGGCGCCAGATGGGTTAAAGTATCTACAATAACTCAACAAAAAATAGCTTTACTGATTTTCGACTCGATGCAACAATAAGGATAGAAGGAGATTTTCTGAAAATAACACAACTTGTAAAATTATCTCATTTAATTTCAAAAGTTAAAAATTACTGAAGGTATGCCAAAAATAGCATAATAGATGCATGACGAATCATACGTTATATACAAGATTTACAATTCCACAAACACATGAACACTTGGCAATTGAGACGAAGGTCAAATTAATAGTCCTGCTGACTTCGCTCAAAATAATTATTTACAGTAGTAGGGTTTTGTCAGTGCAAATTTAATTGTCCTTCCAGATTCCTATCTTATTTGAGTATTCATATATTGAAATGAAAAAAATTATCACTCGATGAAAAATGTATCACTGTTCCAGTTTTTCAAAATTATAGCAGCAAATTAACTAACACTTCAGGATTCAGTTAACTCAAGATTGGTTCATATACAAAGTTATTAACTAGGAATACAACACAACATCATTTACATGGACTTTCGAGCATTTGGATTCGAAGAACTTCGATAAACAGAAAATATTTATTGAATCATCTGCTCTCGGTCCAAAATCTATTCAGAGCTCTTGACTCAATTATCAATATAATAGTCAAAATATAATTATCCACAAAATATCAATTCAATTCAATATGGATTGAACCATTCAAACAATTAACTATCACTTGGAAATATTATTTAGAAAATTTATCATAAAACAATATCATTTGTTATTATCAAAATTACAATTATTTGACAAAATATCATATATGTTAATCATTAAATTTATTTGCAAAATGTTTATGTTTTTACAGGATCACAAAAATCCTCTCAGTTTGTAGTGGTTGTTAAGAGTTAACAGTTTGAAATAATTTACAGCATCGGCCCATTCGATTTAAATGCGTCAAAAATCACATAATCATAATTAGCATCTAGACAACGGTAAAGTCTTTTCATAATGAAAGGTACAAGTTTAACAATAAAAAATTTCGGGCTAACACTTACTAGGAATATTTCTAGAACACGTGGGTAAAATGTGAATTGACAATGATGGCTCAACAAAATAACCTTTGGTTATATCTCGACGAAAGTGTGGCTAAATTCAACTCCTCCACTAATTTCAAAGACATCCAACCTACAATATGGTTGATGCTTCATTTCAACCACCTCATTCCTGCGACTTAATTGCACAATCAGAAAGGCATATTTAACTCTTGGCATACACAGCAATTATTTCTTCCCAAATTAAACAGAATAATCAAGCCTTTGCTTGTTACGACAACTGGATGATTTATAAGATAGTAAACTCCCGCAATGAGTTTACAATAATAATTTTACCATCAGTTTAAAGCATTAATAACTCCACACCGTGTCTATTCTATAGCCAAACGTTTTATCAAAAGACGTTGCTCAATAATGATTTTTTATTTATACAAACTCTATCAAAAACCCTGTTTTATACATGCTTTTGGCTTCCCGTATCATTACTTTCCGTGTCTTCTCAAAGATTTATATGCATAATGCAAGCGTAAAATACTTCCACTGAATTAATATGTTATTTGTTTTTGAGCATGCGTTAACCACTAACCATCGGAATCAACAAGTATCCGATCTTAGAAAATTGTTTTAAATGTCAAATGTATAAATCATACTACATGATAATGATTATTAGAAATCAAAATATTATTATTATCTCAGAGAATTGAAAATAATTTATATTATTAAATCAACATTATTATTATTATTTCCTCAACAAATGGATTTATAGTTGTTAAACTGTTCGGGGAATATCCTCCTCGACTTCTTAGTAATGGATAAATATCCATTCCTCAACTTAAATTTATTATTAAATTTTCAGTTAGGACGGCTGATGACCGCGATTAGAAAATTACCAAAATTAAATAAATGCTCGTTCTGCTCGTCCATACATTTCGAATCATTGACTTCTGAGTGTAAAAACTGCTCAGATTAAAGCTTCTGTTGCCAAAAAATATTTGCAACAGCAAAACACCGATGAAGAGAAAATAAGTGTTTGTAAGACTGTAGAAAAATTGAGAAATTCCAGCTAACTACGCATAAAAATAATGCAAATATGTAGCTTACATTCCTGTAGATTATGATGCTGGCAATCTGGTCTGAACCAGATTATTTCAGTCTTCTTGTCCCCCACAAGGACACGTATTTATAATCTTCTATCGGCCTCCATTTTATACCCGCAATGGTCTTAGACAGACATAGCGGTATTCATACTTGTAGCCTGAATATCTTGATGAAAATAGTTCTTAAAATGTGCTGCTTCAACGGAAGAAGTAATCTAGACTTGGGTTAGATCGAAAAGATCCATGATGAAAAATTACCAGTTTTAACTCGACCCAACTGAAATGCCTTCAATACTGTCACTACATTTACAATCTTATGCAACACATGTTCGAGTTCTGAAGATCTGTTTCCTGGGCGGAGTTTCTCACTCTCCAGACAATGCGATGCATGCTGGTTTCCCTATGTCGGCTAGTGAACTGAACTGTGCAAGACTGGTAGGTGAACAGTACTGACTTATTTTGGTTGGTCGAATGTCCAAGACTTATTCTGGTTATTTGGATGAAATAATCCTAGTTCAATTTTAGTGGACAGTAGAAAGAACAATAAAGACTAAGTCTATTCATATGTCCGTTGTAGCAGTAAATTATTACCAAAGCCACAATGTCTATCACTCCAGTGATAACTTTTTAAAAGTTCGTAGATCACTATAATGTTAAACACTTTTATAAGACCAGTAACCATGTACTCTCGTCGAAACTGTGTGCTAGTAATGACGTAGATTTTGCAACCATGTGCACGAAGATTATAACAGTGTTCGGAGCGACGAAAAGTGTTTAGAGACAGAGCTCTAGCGAAGAAGTGGCTGTACTTAGTTCTTGCGAAGAAGTGACTGTACTTAGCTCTGGCACGCAGGCTTTATATAACCCGCAAGCGGACTCCTCGAAGTCAATGCGTGAAATATGCTGAAATTAAAACATCTCATATCTCAGCTTCCGCTCAATCAATTTCCTCGAAATAAAGCACATTCTTCTTTCCTTGTCCGTGCCAGTAATCTGATGTTAGTCTCAAGATTCTACTCCATTGGGAAATATTTAATGTCAATTTGGCCTCGACTATGACGCTCTCGCCTACGTCTCTTAACCAGTTCTTGGCAGCACAAAGCTTCCATTTCCTTCTTAGAAATTTCGGCGCGCTCTATTCAAACTTTAAATTCTGGACTCAGCATTGTGGCCTGTGCTCTCAAATCTGGGCAACTGGATTTGGTCATATCCACCGCACACATAGCCAAAAATAAAAATTGAACGATTGCTATTTTTCCTATTCACACTTCAAGCTACCTGGTTCTTGAATAATACATTTTCAAACTTGAATAATTGTAAGTTCCTACGATGTTACCAGTTCGTGTATCGGCTATCTTCCGGTTCAGTAGAGTAGTGAAATATCAACGACCATTGAGCATCTCCCTCGATGTTGCTTTCTGCATTTAATCTATCTTTTCGTCCCTTGTGGTGTTCTTCGGAAAGTATCTAACTCTCTGTCTTCCTCTTCGTAATTACTATCTTCCTCAAAATTATAATCTGTTAAGAAAAAAGTATTGACTTCAGCAGTCTTTTCTTTGGTCTTATTTATTCCTAAAGTACTGGGTTTTCCTGCTGTTTCAGCCGATCTAGGTATTCTCTACTTTCCTGTACTCTATCATCCAGGTTTTTCCTTCTTTCCTCTTCCTCATTCAACCGTCGTGAATTTTCGTTTCTTTGGTAGAAGCCATTTTCCCTCCCAAAGTACCTTCTCTTTTGGTATCGTCCTTGGTTTCCTCTTGGTCTTCCCCATCGACCTCTATAATTGTTCGTACCCTCAGGTCTCGTATATGGTTTATTCTCATATGACCGATAGATGTTTTGGTTCCATCTTATTTGTCCTGGATCATCCCTCGGCGTTTTCTCTTCTCTACCGTCTCGAGTTATCTGAGAATATCTATCAGCCATCACTGCAAATACCGCGTTGTTATTATTTCCAGCTTTCTGATGAAGGAATTGAGCGTTCGTGTGATCCAACTTCTGTAGAACTTCATCAAATTGTTCCATGCTGTAAATATCCGCTGCTATAAGTGTTCTTTGGACATCCACGGGAAATTGCCTGATCAATGCAGTAATTAATTCGTTGTCGGGCATAGGCGGATCTAATTGTTCAAGTTTAGATAGTAGCCCTGCGAAATAAGTCGAATAACGTGTGGGTTGAGAAGTGGAGTATCTTTTGGAGTATAGCTCCGCTCTCATTTCTTGTTGAGTTTATGGGGACCAGAATGTCTTCAATAATCCTCTAGCGAATTCCTCAAAGTTGTTTAGAGAAGATCTAAAGGCCCTAAACCACGTAAGTGCGGGACCATCCAAAATTTCCCTATCACTCTTATTTCCCTTTCTTTGCCAATCTTGGAATACTTGAGGTAATCTCCCACTTCCCTCAGGAATTATACGGGTGAAATAATCCCAGTTCCAGACAATTTAGAAGGTTTATCTTCTACGTTTTTATAAAAGGTTATAGGAGTGGATTGCACAATTGTCCTAACCTCTTCCTGTTTATGGCGATTATCTACTTTGTTTACTCCCTCAATATTCATATACTTACTCATAATTGTAGCTTTACCAAGAGGTTCAACAACACTCTTTGCTTGCCCTTGGTAATCCAAGAATTTGTTACTAAGTGATTTGATAGTTTCTTTGAGTTCAGCATTTTCTTCACCTACTATTTTTTTTTACCTCTTCGGTACTGCTTTTATTATGCGAATAATCGCCCTGGTTTTTGTCTTTAACCTGACTCTTGATATCCTCAATTTCCCTCTGGTTCTCCTCAGATCTTTTCCTGATTTCTTCAGTATCTCTCTTGATCCCTTCTGTTTCCTTAAAATTCTCTTTTACATCTGTAGATATTTTGTTCATAATTTCTTCGCGATTCTTTAACGAACTTGTCATATCCACAACGTCTATCTGAGCTGTCTGGATATCCTTGGTAATAACTTGAACATGTCACGTCAAAGTTTCTCTGATCTCTTTGATTCCGTCTTGAGTCTCCAGTACGTCTTTGACTTCACTGATGACCGTTGTCTTTATCTCAGTTTTCAACTCTTTGACTACACCTTCCTGAATTTCTCCAACAACAAGTTCCTGGAATTGCTCGGTCAAAAGTTGTATGAGGTTATTTGTCATATCACTATTTTCTTTTTGGACACAAATTTCTAGATTTATCATATCTTCTCCTACTTTTCAGATACCTCGCTTGATCCTATCGGCTAATGACTGAGATTTTTGGTCGGCATCGCGAAATCTATCCTCCATTTTACTCGTGTTCAAAGCTAATGAAGTTTCGAGTTCATGAGTTTTCTCAAACAGTTTAGACATTTTATTTTCTAAAGAAGTTTTCACTGAATCAGAATTTTCTTTGATTTTATTTTCTAACGAAGCTCCTAGTGAATCTGAATTATCTCTCACGTTAACTTTTAAGATTACTGAATTTTCCTCGAATTTAGTTTCAAAAGAAGTTTTCAACGAATCACAGTTTTGCTTTAATTTGTTTTCTAAAGGAGTGGAGTTTTCTTTTAATTTATTTTCTAAAGAAACTGAATTCCCTTTAAATTTATTTACCATTGAATTTTCAAGATTTACTTTTAAAAAGTGGTCAATCTATTTTCTAGGGCATCTGAGATTTCTCTTAATTTTTCCATTTAAGTTTCAGACTTTTCTTTAAGTTTAGCATCCATTTTATTAGTTTTCTTATAATTTCTGCCACCTGCAGTTCTGTACTCTTGGAGCTCTCCTCCATGCGAGTTAAAATCCTCATGACCTCCTCCATAATTTTCACAATATAATTCAAAGTTAGGGGTATAAATGTAGGCAGACACAAAGACTTAAAACTAGAACATGAATTATGCGTAGCTACTTGGAATTCTCGGAATAAAATGAGATATGCCCTAATGTCGAAGTGATGGAAAAAATATCTACCATCAATTAGATTTAAACAGCAATATCAAAAAACCTGTAAGGTCAATATCCTCCACCTGGATTCTAATAAATTGTGTATTTCCAGATAATGGATAAGCCATTATACAACAATCAAAACCACACTAACTATTTAAAATTTAATTTGAATTAAGTTTCCCACTAACTGAGTTTCCTATGAATTTATTTATCCATACCAGATATCTTCCAATTCCCAAAAATATCTATTTGAAAAATCACAATTAAATCGGGGTGCAAACAACCGTATAGAAATCGGGCCACACGTTCAAAGCCATTTCTCTCTTCTATCTTTGAGAATCAAAATATCCCGGGGCGCCAGATGGGTTAAAGTGACTGCAATAACTCAACAAAAAATTCTTTGCTGATTTTCGACTTGATGCAACAATAAGGATAGAAGGAGATTTTCTGAAAATAACACAACCTGTAAAATTATCTCATTTTATTTAAAACGTTAAAAATTACTGAAGGTATGCCAAAAATAGCATAATAGATGCATGACGAATCATACGTTATATACAAGATTTATAATTCCACCAACACATGAACACTTGGCAATTGAGACGAAGGTCAAATTAATAGTCCTGTTGACTTCGCTCAAAAGAATTATTTACAGTAGTAGGGTTTTGTCAGTGCAAATTTAATTGTCCTTCATGATTCCTATCTTATTTGAGTATTCACATATTGAAATTAAAAAAATTATCACTCGATGAAAAATATATCACTGTTTCAGTTTTTCAAAATTATAGCAGCAAATTAACTAACACTTCAGGATTCAGTTAACTCAAGATTGGTTCATATACAAAGTTATTAACTAGGAATACAACACAACATCATTTACATGGACTTTCGAGCATTTGGATTCGAAGAACTTCGATAAACAGAAAATATTTATTGTATCATCTGCTCTCGATCCAAAATCTATTCAGAGGTCTTGACTCAATTATCAATATAATAGTCAAAATATTATTATCCACAAAAGATCAATTCAATTAAATATGGATTGAACCATTCAATCAATTAACTATCACTTGGAAATATTATTTAGAAAATTTATCATAAAACAATATCATTTGTTATTATCAAAATTACAATTATTTGACAAAATGTCAAATTTGTTAATCATTAAATTTATTTGATAGATAGATAATGCCTTTATTGGTGGCGAAGTTAGGGCTCAAGGCCCTCTCTTACACTTAACCACTAGAAGAGTATAAGCTACATGACTTATAATTACAAATACCAATAGCACAAATAATATTAATAGCAATAAGAATAGTGGTAATATGAATAATGGTAGAATCATTGATTTCAAAAATACACAATGTAAAAGTACCCTTAAATGACGTAACTACAGTAATCCGATCATTCATCTCATTCATTCATTCGTTCATTCAACATTTATCCAAGAAGTCAGCGGGTTCTACCCAGCAAATACTCGCAGCAAGCCACTTTAAAATTGCGATGAGAGGGATTTTCTCTAATGTTCGCAGGTAGCAAATTCCATGACCTGGGCACAGAGATTATGAACGAGCGGTTGTAAACAGCAGTACAGTTTATAGGTATGGCAAGATCTCGTATTGTGGTCATGATAGGACGAGAGGTAAGAAAACGGTGAAACAAGATAATTAGGGGTATTAGTGGAAAGTATTTTGTGCAGTAGTGATAACATGTGGAGTTCACGACGCTGGTGCACTCGAAGCCTCCACAGCTCCTTATAATAGGGTGATATATGATCATCATATCGCAGGCCAAAGATATATCTTACACATTTGTTGAGGCACCGGTCCAGTTTCTTGTTACTGTCGTAGGTTATTTCAGTCAACACAGTGTGACAGTAGTCAAATATAGGTAGTATCAGAGAGCGAATTAGTTGTACTTTAAGTCGAACAGAGAATACATTACCGAACCGTTTCTGAGGATATAAGCATTTATGTACTTTATTACATGTGCTTATCACCTGTTTAGTCCAATTTAAGGTCTCAGTCATAATAATTCCTAAGTTTGTCACTGAAGTAGAGTAGGGTATGATTTTATTGTTTAAAATTATTGGCGAGATGTCACGTTGCTTGAGGGAATATAAGTTTTTACTGGTATAGATAATAATCACTTGAGTTTTATTTGGGTTTATTAATAAAATGTTTTATAAGCATAGTCACTAAGCTGTTGTAGGTCAGAATTTATATTAATAATTGCATTATTGATATCACTTGGTTTTGAATGATAGTAGATCTGTACATCATCTGCATACACTTGCAATTTGCAGAAATTAAGGGCTATTGATATGTCATTTATTTGGATGATAAATAACAGTGGCCCAAGAACCGAACCCTGAGGGACACCGAGGGTCTTACTTTGCCATCCCGAACTCGCATTTCCCACTATCACACGTTGCCGGCGATTTTCAAGGTAAGAGGAGAAGAACCGGAGTGACACACTATTAAAATTTAGTTCTCGAAGTTTCTGCAGTAGCAACTGAGGGTGACGGTGTCAAAGGCACAACTGAGATCTAATAATGTCAGTACAGTCACGCCCCGTTGGTCCATTGCACATCTGATATCATCTGTCACTCGTAGTAAAGCTGTCGCAGTGCTACGCCCCTTTCTGAAGCCGGATTGGAAGGGGTAGAGTAGGGAATGCTTTGTAAGGTATTCAGTAACTTGTGTATGAACTAGACGTTCAAGTACCTTGGATAATGGTGGTAGGATGGATAATGGACGATAATCTGAAGGAGAATCAAACTTGGAGCTCTTAGGGATAGGTCTGATTAGTGCATCTTTCCAAACATCTGGGAACACTCCGTTTGTCAGGCAGTAGTTAAATATATGAGTTAGTATTGGCAGAACAGCTCCCAAGACATTCTTAATCAGTGATATAGGAATGTCACCATTACCTGTGGCATTGGATGAAATAGAGTATATCACACCTTTAACTTCATTCGAGCTGACATTTTTTAAAGAGAATTGCTCAAAAACAGACTGCTGTTGTAACAAGGGTTTATGTTTTTACAGGATCACAAAAATCCTCTCATTTTGTAGTGGTTGTTAAGAAGTAACAGTTTTAAATAATTTACAGCATCGGCCCATTCGATATAAATGCGTCAAAAATCACATAATCATAATTAGCATCTAGACAACGGTAAAGTCTTTTCCTAATGAAAGGTACAAGTTTAACAATTACAATGTTCGGGCTAGCACTTACTAGGAATATTTCTAGAACACGTGGGTAAAATGTGAATTGACAATGATGGCTCAACAAAATAACATTTGGTAATACCTCGACGAAAGTGTGGCTAAATTCAACTCCTCCACTAATTTCAAAGACATCCAACCTACAATATGGTTGATGCTTCATTTCAACAACCTCATTCCTGTGACTTAATTGCACAATCAGAAAGGCATATTTAACTCTTTGCATACACAGCAATTATTTCTTCCCAAATTATACAGAATAATCAAGCCTTTGCATGTTACGACAACTGGAAGATTTATAAGTTAGTAAACTCCCCCTATGAGTTTACAATAACAATTTTACCATCTGTTTAAAGCATTAATAACTCCACACCGTGTCTATTCTATAGCCAAACGTTTTATCAAAAGACGTTGCTCAATAATGATTTTTATTTATACAAACTCTATCAAAAACCCTGTTTTATACATGCTTTTGGCTTCCCGTATCATTACTTTCCGTGTCTTCTCAAAGATTTATATGCATAATGCAAGCGTAAAATACTTCCACTGAATTAATATGTTATTTGTTTTTGAGCATGCGTTAACCACTAACCATCGGAATCAACAAGTATCCGATCTTAGAAAATTGTTTTAAATGTCAAATGTATAAATCACTCTATATGATAATGATTATTAGAAATCACAAATATTATTATTATCCCAGAAATTGAAAATAATAATTATTATTAAATGAACATTATTATTATTATTTCCTCAACAAATGGATTTATAGTCGTCAAACGGTTCGGGGAATATCATAAATGGATAAATATCCATTCCTCAACTTAAATTTATTACGAAGTACGTCCATAAAGTAAGTTCCGTTTGGTAATAACATTAAAATAATTGTGTACAGATACAGAAAAATTATTTATTGCACAAAATTCTTCAACCCTTAAACTACTTTTCCACATAAATGCTGAAATGTTGCAGGCATTTGTCGTAGCGTGGCACGAGTTTTTGTATACCTTCTTCATAGACGTGTGCCACCTGTGTCCTCAACTAGTTGTACGTTCCGCTGCAGCGCAGTTCCGCTGCAGCGCGGTAGACGCTCTGTATCAAGGAGAAGGAACGTGCGCCATTTGGAGAGTGCTGTCAGCCACGTACGCGTTGTTGTGCTCGTTTACTCGTACAATGTCGTTGTTGATTTAAAATCCTGCCGCTTGTGAAATCAGATCTGTGATTCGTTTTCTGAATGCTAGGAAAGTGAAACCAATTGAAATGTATCGGCAAATTCGCGAAGTGTATGGACAAAATGCGATGAGTGATTCAATGGTGAGAAGATGGGTCTGACAGTTCAATGAAGGACGTAGTGAAGTGCACGATGATGAACGAAGTGGGCGTCCATCTTTGGTTACAGAAGAACTGGTTCACGCGATTGATGACAAGATCCGGGAAAACCGCAGGTTTACAATTAGTGCTCTCTCTATGGAATTTCCCAAATCTCACGATCTCTAATTCATGAAATTGTTACCGAAAAACTGAACTTTCGTAAACTTTGCCGACGTTGGGTACCAACGATTCTTACAGAGCAACACAAAACAAAACGGATGGGTAGTGCACTTCAGTTTTTGACCCGTTACAATGAATGCGGCGAAGAAATTCTTACACAGATAGTCACAGGAGATGAAACTTGGGTTTCTTACGACACCCCTGAAAGGAAGCGGCAATCAATGGAATGGAGGCACACTTCATCCCCAGCAAAGGTTAAGCCGAAACAAATCTTGACATCTCGGAAAGTGATGTGTACAGTGTTCTGGGACTGGAAAGGCATCTTACTCATTGATTTCTTACTGCGTGGTCAAACAATCAACGCAGATGCTTACTGCGAGATACTTAGGAAATTGCGCCGCGCAATACAGAATAAGCGCCAAGGGTTGCTGTCAAAAGGTGTTGCTTTTCTTCACGACAACGCACGACCACACACAGCAAATGTGATGAAAAACCTCCTACAGGGATTTGGCTGGGATGTGTTTGACCACCCTCCGTACAGCCCTGACCTCGCTCCTAGCGACTTTCATCTGTTCACACAACTCAAGTCTTTCCTTGGTGGTCAACACTTCTGCAATGACGACGAGCTGAAAGAAGATGTTTCCAACCGGTTGAAAACACAGGCGGCAAACTTCTATGAAGAAGGCATCCAAAAACTTGTACCAAGCTATGACAAATGCCTGCAAACGTTCGGCAGTTATGTGGAAAAGTAGTTTAAGAGGTGTAGAATTTTGCGCAATAAATAAATTTTCTGTATCTGTAAACAATTTAATTTTATTACACAACGGAACTTACTTTCTGGACGTGCTTGGTATTAAATTTTCAGTTACGACGGCTGACGACCGCGATTAGAAAAATACCAAAATTAAATAAATGCTCGTTCTGCTCGTCCATAAATTTCGAATCATTGGCTTCTGAGTGTAGAAACTGCTCAGATCAAAGCTTCTATTGCAAAAAAAATATTTGCAACAGCAAAACATCGATGAAAAGAAAATATGTGTTGGTAAGATTGTAGAAAAATTGAGAAATTCCAGCTAACTACGCATAAAAATAATGCAAATTTGTAGCTTACATTCCTGTAGATCTTGATGCTGGCAATCTGGTCTGAACCCGATTATTTCAGTCTTCTTGTCCCCCACTAGGACACGTATTTATAATCTTCTATCGGCCTCCATTTTATACCCGCAATGGTCTTAGACAGACTATTCATACTTGTAGCCTGAATATCTTGATGAAAATAGTTCGTAAAATGTGCTGCTACAACAGGAGAAGTAATCTTGACTGGGGTTAGATCGAAAAGATCCATGATGAAAAATTACCAGTTTTAACTCGACCCAACTGAAATGCCTTCAATACTGTCACTACATTTACAATCTTATGCAACACATGTTCGAGTTCTGAAGATCTGTTCCCTGGGCAGAGTTTCTCACTCTCCAGACAATGCGATGCATGCTGGTTTCCCTATGTCGGCTAGTGAACTCAACTGTGCAAGACTGGTAGGTGAACAGTACTGACTTATTTTGGTTGGTCGAAAGTTATTAAGTCCAAGACTTATTCTGGTTATTTGGATGAAATAATCTGAGTTAAATTTTAGTGGACAGCGGAATGCAAAATATAGACTAAGTCTATTCATATGTCCGTTGTAGCAGTAATTTATTACCAATGCCACAATGTCTATCACCTCGGTGATAACTCTTGGAAAGTTCGAAGATCACTATAATGTTAAACACTTTTATAAGACCAGTAACCATGTACTGTCGTCGAAATCACTAAGTCCCAGCAACTGTGTGCTAGTAATAACGTAGATTTTGCAACCATGTGCACGAAGATTATAACAGTGTTCGGAGCGACGTAAAATGTTTAGAGACAGAGCTCTAGCGAAGAAGTGACTGTACTTAGTTATTGCGAAGAAGTGAATGTACTTAGTTCTTGCGAAGAAGTGACTGTACTTAGTTCTTGCGAAAAAGTGACTGTACTTAGCTCTGGCACGCAGGCTTTATATAACCCTCAAGCGGACTCCTCGAGGTCAATGCGTGAAATATGCTGAAATTAAAACATCTCATATCTCAGCCTCCGCTCAATCAATTTCCTCGAAATAAAGCACATTCTTCTTCCCTGGTCCGTGCCAGTAATCTGATGTTAGTCTCAAGATTCTACTCCATAGGGTATATTTAATGTCAATTTAGCCTCGATTATGACGCTCTCGGCTACGTCACTTAACCATTTCTTGGCTCCACAAAGCTTCCATTTCCTTCTTAGAAGGTTCGGTGCGCTCTATTCAAACTTTCAATTATGGACTTAGCATTGTGGCCTGTGCTCTCAAATCTGGGCAACTGAATTTGGGCACAGTACATAGCAAAGTATAGAACATCAATTATAATACATCAATAATTACATAAGTCGTGAACCATAAATTGTAACATCAATCATGTGACATCTATCGTAGGTCATAATATCAAACATAAATCGTAACATTAATCATAATAACAAATGATAAAAACACATCATGAAACAACAAAATCATGTTTCAAGGAATCGTAATCTGTTGTGTTGGTACACGTCGAGGGTAAGAAACATCGCTAGGGTTTATCTTACCCTTTCGCTGTCTCCGCAGCGGGATGAAAATTGCCCTCACGTGAAGTGTAAAGGCTAACATATAAAATATAGAAATAGTGGATAGAGAAAGAAAAATAAATGTCTTAGGGTGTAGCTTTTTGGGATGTATAATATGTTCTAATTGTGTTGGGAGAATATAAGATATTTGTACAGTGTGTATGTTATAAGAAAATTAGTGTATACATGTGGATAAATGTCACAAAATAGTGTACAGTGTGTGACAACAACAAATCATTGGTATACTGGTCTTCTCGTATTAAATATGAACAATCAATGTTAACGCTGACTTATGCGCTAAACGAATACCAGTATAATCTCTAACAACACACCTCGTGTATTGGAGCTCCCATATGCTAATACAGTACCTCTTATGCCCTGTATCTTAAGCCTAAATGGCCGTAACTATAATAACTTATTACCAATAGACTGTCCCCTGTAGGTGAGCAAGTCCAGCATGGCTACGAATCTCGACCCTTACAATATTCGGGTACGAACCTAGTTGCCGAATTACACCTCATGTTAGGTGCTTTGCTGGTCCGACCACAGTGAATAAATATCCCACAGGTATCCATCACCCTGGTTCGAATTGATCCGTATGCAGTGTGAAAGCGAATTTCAAGAGGGGGAGGAAAATACTAGAAGTATGATTTGTGGTGTAGTATTGAGGCATGCTCGTGTCTGGGCGTTGGTCGTACATGGGTAATATGTACAAAGGTCGCCATCTGTAAAAGGAGAAAAGAAAATGCATGTATAAATGGAAATGTGGTGGCCGGCTGGTCCGTGGGCCTGAAAAATAGAATACATGGTAAATGTACGTAATATTCATTAATAGACATGTGTTTGCATTATCGCATTCATAATTATCCTGGCGATTGATAATCTATGCGCCTCTTAATAACTACTGCAGTCTTTACCTACTGTCTTATATCTATGCCCTTGTGTATGTGTAACAGTGTAATCAGTGTGTTGTAGAGTGTCAAAATGTGTCATTGTGAAAACATGTATATATCATGACACTTGGGCGGTATCTGGATCGATGGTTGCTTCTTAGCGCAGTGTTGGAGCTCTTGGCTGAAATAAGAAATAAAACATGGAATGATGAATATCAGAACCATTAAATGCATATCTGGCATGCGCTCTTTGATCGTATTTCGCATTCACAACCGCAAAGCATCGGGCGTACCCGGAAATTATTTATCACATCCTCGGGCGTTCCCGGTATTCATTTATCATTCATTCGCGGGATATATATCGGAATTCGGATCGTGGTGTCGGCCTTACAATCGCCTATGAGGACTTACATTTGCCGATTGAACTTTTATAAATCATTTATTATATATATATATATATATATATATATATATATATATATATATATTGTGCCCGTTTGGATCAGGAGCCAAATTACCACATTTTGAAAAATACCGAAATCAGATAAGCACGAGAAAATCTATCTCAGGGTCTATCTAGGCAAATGATTGGTCTATCTGGATTCCCTGATTTCGGTAATTCTCAAGTAGGTAAGGAGTGAAATTATTTTTGGAAACACACACTTTCTTTAAATATCTCAATTAAAATTGACTTTAACTGGCAAAAAAAATTCAAATCACAAACAAACAACACAGTCATTTGAAAAACCAACCTTCCTATTATTCACCACTTCGCAAAATTTGATAATCAGAAATCAAAGTCCATTTGATATCAACAATAAAAAAAACTTTCTTATTACATATTTACACTAGATAATCACTTTCATTAAAGAGTCCGAGTGATTCATCCTATTTACATATCTCGTTGCACATTAAGAAGATTCGTCGTTCGTTGATGACATTCAAAAACAAATACTTATACACTTTTCATTTTTCCTCATTTCACAAAAAACAATACATTTAATTCTGTTGGTTCATTGCTAACTCTGTCTCATGAACCTTATATTAAGATTCGGCTTAACAAAGTCGGATGTTAATACGGTCATTATTTTCAAAAACTTTGTTTGAACAATAAACAAAATTTATGAAATCCTCATCAAATTGAAAATTAAATTATATCTCATTTATCTATAAGTCTCTTTGTTCCAAATGAACAATGTTCAAAAATAGGAATTTCATCATTTGAAATTTATTATTCATAATTGACATTTATTTTTTATAAACAACACAATTGTTGCAATTTATTCTCAGTTGACTGAGTTTCTTGCCACAACATCTTCTCACTTAGAAAATGTGTGCAATGTTTCACAAATATTTGAATTATAAAATTCTCTGCATTTATTATTATTATTATTATCATAATTCTCTTATAATTTTATTTACAACAGGGTTTCACTTTTCATCTGGTGAATATTAACTGTTCATATCAAAAGAAAACTTCTTTTATCAATACTCAAAGCTCAAAATATAAATATTAAATTATTTATCTTGTTAATCTTGGCATTTTCCAACAATTTTTTTAATTTTTTTTTAGGTCAGGTTCCTCAAAATCTAAACTCAGACTGTTCAAATAATTAGGCATCAGGTTTGGAAAATTTCAGATCCAGATAAAATTTTCATTTTTGAAACTGACAGTTTTAGTGGGATTAGACTAGAAATATGGGGCGGTTTAATAATGCCATACCCTTCTTTTACAATTCAGAGCCCATATGCTCTCCATAAACATTCACATGACGCACACGCATATCCATGTGTGCGCAAGACAATGGGACTCAAAGCCCTCATGGACGACCCATCTGGCCTCCTCACCAAACTTAAGTGTTGACAATTATATTCACACACTAAACAATTATATTTGACTTCATCTATTATGTTATTTTATCCACCAAACACTTTTATATATTTTTCTCTTCGTAATATCCTGTCTTACCACTCTGCGTTTTTCCCAAATTTTATTTTTATAAGAAAAGATATATTTTTTATTGTCAACATTTCCTGGCCTTCCCTTTTACACAAATTCTGCCCTAGAGATGTAAATAAGTACCTGCCTTATTGTTTTCTTTTGATATTCGTTTATTTTTTTTTCTTTCTGGAAAATGTTATTGAGCTCAAAATTGATTATATTTCACCTTCATTTACCAACTCATTCTACCAGTTTATAAATTTCAACTTCTATTTCACAAAAGTTATCGCATTTAAAACCTGCAATTTAAATAAATTCCTCCACAAGTTATTATTATTATCAATGGCAAAAAAATTGTTTATTTAATAATGCTTTCCTATTACTTCATAAGGATTATTAGTGCCCTGT
This sequence comes from Meconema thalassinum, assembly GCA_946902985.2. Classification (NCBI taxonomy): domain Eukaryota; kingdom Metazoa; phylum Arthropoda; class Insecta; order Orthoptera; family Tettigoniidae; genus Meconema; species Meconema thalassinum. The sequence goes on along the minus strand of OX336389.2, from coordinate 1,524,119,599 downwards.
TTCACTCCTAAACAATTATCTAACTCCTCGTTGCGTATTATCTATAACACTTTATTATTATTATTAATGCGGTAATCATTTAACTTTATTTAGTTTTAGTAAATGGTGCTATTACCAAATTATCTTTTACAATGTTAAATAGTGTTTCAATCAATAACGTTACGAAATTATTTTATTCACATTTGATATTATTATTATCTTTGTTTTATTTTTATGTTTATTTATTTATAAAATTAAATTATTCAATTAATCCAAGATGTAACTTAAATCTCTCATAAGAATTTACTTAGATTCTTCCTATCCTTTGGAAATATTTTATATCATTCATGTTGCAGAAAACATGAGAATGCCTGTAGTCTGAACGAAATAGAAAATACGGCAAAATAAATTGTCAGACTTTCATGTCGCTCCATTTGCCAACCTGGACAAATATGATATTCAAAATAAACGGTGGTGTTGATTTCTTAAAATGACTGAATGAAAAGAATTCTCAAAATGCTCTACTAAGCTAGTTGATAGTACATGAAATAGCTCTTACTTCATTCTAGCTGTGCTGGCGAAACGTGTCCTTCACTAAACGCTATACCCATAGTGTCTCCCATGGTCTTCTGCAGTCCATTTCAACTTCGTTGGTCCCACGTCACACCTATCCTTAATTCGTTTAACGGCGCATGTCGATTTTGATGATCACTCGTTTAAAACAAACACTCCCGTATTCTTCAACACAAGGTAACATTTTGAACTATAGCAATAGTTCCAAATGACCTCTTGAAATTTCGTTTCTTGGAACAAGTTCCACGTTTGAAAATACTGTTCTGATCGTCCGCTCGCATAGGAACACCTATTAGCAGTTGAGACTGAACCCCAAGTTCACAGTCTGTCCTGTCTAAAGTTTGAAGTGCCTTGTACAGTTTCACAAATAGAAACAACAAATTATTGTAGGCGACTTCAGTGAATGGTTTATCAAATAACCATCACTTGTAGAGTACTTGTAAGAATATCTGACTATAGAGCCCTCTAATATTCCAAGTCCGTTGTTGAAAATTTCTATCCCTTTGAACATAGCCCCAGCCCACATGGCTTTACTTGGTGGCAAAGTTCCTACGGCGTGTAGTTTGACGTAGTATTCTCTGTTATGAAGCGTAGCAGCGAGTTCCTCCCAAGCAGTCGCTTGCTAGGAATGACTTGACTGACTTGCAAACCTGGCCCTTTAGATAGGTCAGCCAGCAATCCTTCTCGAAAATTCCATTTCCAGATCTCGGCTCCTGGTGTACGGATTCTTCTGCTCCATAGCTTAAAATTCTTCTCTTTTCTGTGGCAGAAAAATGTGCTACTTTTTAAGTCGCTACTCCGTCTCCTTGAGTAAAATTTATAAAAGTTTCAACTCATGACGTATGCAGGCTTTCACGTCACGTCTCCGCGTCACTCACTCCTGTCTCTATATGCTTCCCTCAACACTCTGTCCTCCGAGCACATTATTCAAACATCAATAGTCTTGTTGTCCCTGTGTACTAGCGTTCGTTCGTTACCATCATCTCGTCATTATGTCACGGACGATTACACGATCCGGGGACATCCACCCCTTACGCCATAAAAATAATGTGAGACATCACATATATTTTTTTTCGTCTGGCTCTAAAATTGCCTTTTTCTCCCTCGGCGTTTCCTCTTCTTTTTCCTTTTACAGCTGATGTCCTGTTCTCCGTTGGTAGATCTTCAAGTTTGCTGCATTGAACCTTCCCACGATGTTACCCGACGGTTCTTCAATTAGTTGGTAACTTCCGTTGGAAAAACTCTCTACAATACGAAATGGACCGTAGTATAGGCTAGCACATTTTGAATACACTCTATTAAAAACATCTGATGGGACGGGTTTTCTTACAAGGACCTGAGTTCCGATATTCAGAGGCTGTCTGAATCTCTTCATTCGAACTCTCCTTTCCCTCTTAGCTGCTTGTTCTCGAATCCTTTCTAGTGGTCGATTCTCTCTAAGTTGCATGCTAGGTTCAATTTCTGGTGTCATGGGAATAATCGTGTCCCATGGTCTGATAGTTTTGTCTCCATTGTGTAACAACATTGGTATTTGATTTGTGCTCTCATGCACCGTAGAATTCATGGAATGCGCTGCAATTTGTAGTACATCCATCCACTTCCAATGTTCATCAGAACAAAACAAACGACAGAATTTTGCAATTTCTGACATTATTCTCTCGGCTGGGTTACTTTCCGGATGGCGTATTAAACACAATATTTGTTTAATGTCCAACACCTCCATGGCATTTCTAAACTCACGTGATGTGTATTGTGAACCATGATCGGATGGTAGATATTCCGGTTTCCCTGTCTCAGGAATGACACTGTCTCGTATCCTCTTCGAAACATAGCGGGAATTTGCTTTTTGCATGGGATGAAACATGGTATATTTACTGAAAACATCCATGGTTACAAATATATACTTATTTCCCCTTTTTTTTGGCAAAGGCCCATAAATGTCTGTGGCGAATAATTCCCGTGGTTTCTGTGGAATAATGGGACGAGGTGCTTCTCTCAATAGCATGGTGTTGTGCTTACTCCGTTGACACAAGTCACACGTCTTGATCGTCTGTCCGACAGTATTCCTTATCTTGCCCCACGAAAACTTCTCTTGTATTTGGCTCACCACTTTATCTAATCCAGCGTGTCCCGACATTCTATGTGCTGTCTGTCTGTTAGGTAGTCAGCCCGAAGGCTGGTTGGATCCTCAGAAAGTACCGCCGTTACGTTATGCGAGTAGATACCCACAAAAACCCAAGGCAGCGCTATTTTGTGCTAACCATATAATTCTCTTCTGCAATACGGGTGGTACCGCCACACTTAACTTAGTATGATTCGCATCTATGAATTTGTATATAATATCATTCCTCACCACGTAATTCCTTGCAATTTTCTCAGTTTCAGGGTTATCTGCATCATTGTTGTCCATGTTTGCTTTCAGAAATCTATAGATTTTTCTTAAAGGTGCATTCCTTTTCTGAGTCGCAGATATTCTCTCTAATCGTTCCAGGGTCTCTTCGTCTTCCTGTACCAGATTGATATGCATTACCTTAAACGTTGGCACAACTGCACGACTTAACAAGTCGGCTCCTACGTTGGATTTCCCTGGTTTATGCTCGATTGTAATATTAAACTGTTGTACAAATAAAGCCCATCGTGTTATTCTCTCACTAGCAAAATTTGTCTTGAGAATAAATTCAAGAACATGATGCTCAGTTCGGATGATGACAGAATGACCAATCAGCATCTTTTTCCAACTTTCCAAGGCATGTACTATAGCAAGAGCTTCTAGTTCAGTCGTATATTGGGTCTTGGAAAATTAGCTATTTCTTGAATTTTATCCACATTTGGACGATAGCCTTGTCCATCCACGATATGCCCAAAGAATTTAATTTCCTTCTTGAAAAATTGGCATTTCTCTAAATTTACCTTGAAATTTCACTTCCTAAAGTAATTGAACAAATTTCTTAGGTGTAACAAATGTTGTTCTTCGTCCTCAGACGCAACCAGTATGTCATCGATGTAACAGATTACAGAATTCTTAACTTCCGAACTAAGGTTTTTGTCTAACGCTCTAATTAAAACGGATCCTGATGTTTTCATTCCGAACGGTAGCCTTTTTAAAACATAGGTCTGTTGTTCAAACATGAATCTTGTGAACGTTTTTGATTCCTCACTCAATTTCACATGATGGTATGACGAATTGAGATCAATAGTGGAGAACTACTTCTTTCCTTTGAATTTTCTTAATAATTCTTTTATGACAGGGGGTCGGTCGTATTCTGGTAGAATTTTGGAATTCAAAGATCTTTCGTTTAAACCAATACGCAGACTTCCATCCGATTTTGGCACAACCGCAAATGGATTTATATAAGCTGTAGTGTATTTCTCTATTATGTCATCACTTTCCAAATCCGAAATAATGTTTTTCACCTGTTCACGATATTTCTCTGCAATTGGATACAGTCTACAATGATATGGTGCTTCATCGCAGACTCGGATGTGATACTCTAAATTCTTAATCTCCCCAGGCTTTGTATCGAATATGTCTCCAAATTCCAATAGCATCCTATTCAGATTATGCGTTTCCACTATCTTGACTACTTCTTCTTCTTCTTCTTCTATTATGTTTTGAATAACCTGTGACCATCGGATATTTCTCTCGGGGAATTTCCCTTCGTCACCCTCAAAATCTTCCTCTCCTGTCTGATGAAAACGTATGGTCTCTGACTTCATATCGATGTTAGCCTTATATTTAGTAATAAAGTCATTTCCTATGATCATGTCATGGATAATGTCCTTCATAAAAACAAAAACATGCTCGAAATAGGATTCCCCAATTTTCAGCTTCAAATACAATTGTGTTTTGCATGTTGTTACTTTGTTAGGGATAATGCCTTGTATCTTAATGCCTGATACAGGAATCACCTCTAAACTTTCCGTGAGCTTCCATAAAGCGTAGAGCTTTTCGCTTACAACACAACGCATTGCTCCAGTATCAATCAGGGTTTGACTTTTCATACCATAAACTTCAGATTCTATGATGGGTAATTTTGATCGTTTTTCTTGTCCTATTCTTTCTTCTTTTAAGTCTATCAAATCCTCGTCTTCGACTTGCCATCTAACGATCTTCGCAACGTAACTACTTGTTAACATTTTGGAGTTTTTTCATCACTTACTACAGGCTTTTGTAACCCGGAAGTACTTAGTTTGTTATGCTGCTCATCTAGGTACTGTTTGCTCTCTTGATGTCTCCTATCAATATCTTCCCTAGACTGTTGCTTAAAATTTTCTCTCTCTTGTTGTTCATCTTTTTGTTATGTTGATCTTGTGGTGGGGTCCTATTATAGGGTTTTGATTGGAAATCAGGTTTATTCCATTTATTCCACCTGTTTTGATACTTGTACGATCGTACATACGGTCTATTCTGGTATGGAGTGTCCCTAGTATTGCTCCATTCTTTATTATCAACATTATCTTTCGGTTTATTCCACGACAGGTTCGTTTGACTGTGACGATCAGTCACAACCGTATTTATGGTATGATTCTCAGTTTTACTCCCTCTCAAATGAAATAACTGTGCATCGGCCTGGTCTAACCTCTGCAATACCTCATCAAATTCCTCCATATTTCCTGTATTGGCTGCAATTAATGTTCTTTGTAGTTCTATCGGAAATTGTCGGATCAATACCGATATCATCTCGAAATCTGGCATGGGCGGTTCTAAAAATTGTAGTTTAGACAACTGCTGTGAAAAATATGCTGAATATTTCGTTGGCTGGGATGTCGAATATCGTTTGGCATACAATTATTCCCTTATTTGTTGCTGCGTTTCCGGCGACCAAAATTTTCTCATAAGTCCTCTAAGAAAATTCTTCGAAGTTTTGAAAAATTGACCTGAACGCGCGGAACAAAACCAGTGCAGGCCCATCCAAAAATCTGCTTACTACCCGTATATCCCTCTCTCTCTTTCGAAATCTTCGATTGCCGGATGTAATCTTTGACCTCCCGTAAAAATTAGGCCGGTGGAATACTCCCCGTTCCGGTAAATTTTCCTGGCTTCTCATCCTTATGCTTGCAGTTTGCAATGGGAACAGAATTTTTTATTACTCTTGTCTGTTCTAATTCATTAGAAATTTCTTTCTTTTTTTCATTAGTTGGCATCTCTTCCAATTTTCTCTGGTCTACTTGAGTTTTGTATAATGAAAGCTTCTCTTCCAATCTTCCCACTGTTTTCTTCAACTCTGAATCATCTGTTTTTATTTCCATTTCTCCTAGGATTTCTTCAATGGTTTTCTTTACGAACTCCTTAGTAACAGGATCGGTCTCTTTGCTTTTCACGTTTTCGTTAGTCTCTTGAACGTCTTTGATTAGCCCCTTAATTATCACTTCGTGATTCTTCACAAGGTTAGTTACATGAAAAACGTCTTTTTGTATCTTTCCCTCATCTTCTGATATCATCTTGACATGTGTGGAAAAAGAGCTTCTCGCTTTTTGGACCTCCTCTTTAGCTTCATCCAGGATTCATCTTTTAATTTCAGTAAGTGCTGTATCTTTCATACTCTCACAAAGTTCTTTGATTACTCGGTCTCCTTTCAATTGTTCTAAAATAGTTTCCCGGAAATCCGTTGCTACCTCCTGTAAAACCTGCCTTGCAGTGATGTTATATTCTTCGGTATTCCTGATTTCTAAATTAACCATATCGTTGGCCACTTTTTAGGAATGTTTTTCAAAGTTTTCTTCCATGCTTTTCAATTTATAGTGCGTCTTTCCTAATTCGCCCTCCAATGTTTTCGTGCTTTCATTAGTTTGTGTTTCCAATGAAACTCTATTCTCATTTAACCTAGTTTCTAAAATCATGGATTTTTCAAACAATTCGCCTAACTGTACCCCAAACATTTTAGACTTCTCTGCGAACTGTTTCCCCAAATTTTCGGTCAAAAGATGCTCTAACAATTTGGAATTATCGGCTAAGTCTAACCTCAAAGTTTCTGAGTTACCTATGATTTTTAGATCCATTAGGCGTGATCTTTCAGTTAATCTATCGAGTGCTTTGGAATGTTCCGAAACCTTTTCTTCCAAAGATTCTCTTAACGCGTCAGTGCTGAAACTTAATCTGTCTTCAAAGTGCTTAGAACTCCCTGAAAGTTTGCTATCTATGTCTGATTTTAGGGAATTTGAACTTTCATTTAATTTAGTTTCAAAAGACTCGTTTAATGATTTAGAGCTTTCAGATAATTTATCCTCTTATGATTTAGAATTTTCTTTTAGTTGGGACACTATTGATTCATTCAATCTACTTTCTAAATATTGGGAATTTTCTTGGATCTGCTTTTCCAAATTTTTGGAATTTTCCTTCAGTTTACTCTCCATAAGAGCTTCTTTCTCCAAACTCTCCTTATTGTTCGACTCCAGTCGAGCTAAAACCTCCAATATTTTGTCCATGTTTTCCAACAGAGAAATGAAGGATAGGTATTCTATGGTATCAACGAAGCCTTAATACTAAACATGGACTAGCCTAATAGCATTTGAGAATTCCTAATAAATTGAGATTTGCCCTACGTCACTATTTAATGGAAAAAATGCTCTACTTATTTAAATCTTAAATTCAATCAATAACAACAACTATGCAAAATTCAAAAAATCCTCCATCTGAATACTAAAAGTGTGCGTTTTCAACAAAACAAACAACAACTCCCAATTTTAACATTTATCCAAAAAATAATTTAATAAAACTCCCTTAAATATTACACCCAAATGAAAAAAAATCACCTCAAAATCAAATTCAAAATTATTATTCCAAAAGTACAAACTCTACTGTGTCTTCAAAACGCAGACTCAACAAATCCCTTTAAAAAATCTTTGGTTTTGTCAAAAGATCAAAACTCAAAAGTCTACACGAATGCTTTTTCGAAAACAAGTTCGAAAGAACAATTCGGTTTCCCCTTAGTACGGGCGCCAATCTTCCCTCCTCTACCATATGTGCCCGTTTGGATCAGGATCCAAATGACCACATTTTGAAAAATACCGAAATCAGATAAGCACGAGAAAATCTAGCTCAGGATCTATCTAGGCAAATAATTGGTCTATCTGGCATCCCTGATTTCGGTAATCCTCAAGGAGGTAAGGAGTGAAATTATTTTTGGAAACACACACTTGCTTAAAATATCTCAATTTATTGATAATTAAAATTGACTATAACTGGCAAAAAGAAATCAACACACAAAAAACAACACAATCATTTAAAAAATCAACCTTCCCCTCACTAACCACTTCGCAAAATTTGATAATCAGAAATCAAAGTCCATCTGATATCAACAATTAAAAAATCATTTATATTACATATTTACAATAGATAATCACTTTCATTAAAGATTCCGAGTGATTCATCCTATTTACATATCTCGTTGCACATTACGAAGATTCGTCATTCGTTGATGACATTCAAAAAAAATATTTATACACTTTTCATTTTTTACCTCATTTCACAAAAACAATATATTTTATTCTGTTGGTTCATTGCTAACTCTGTCTTATGAACCTCATATTAAGATTCGGCTTAACTAAGTCGGTTGTTAATACGGTCATTATTTCCAAAACCTTTGTTTCAACAATAAACAAAATTTATGAAATCTTCATCAAATTGAAAATTAAATTATATCTCATTTATCTATAAGTCTCTTTGTTCCAAATGAACAATGTTCAAAAATAGGAATTTCATCATTTGAAATTTATTATTCATAATTGACATTTATTGGTTATAAACAACACAATTGTTGCAAATTATTCTCAGTTGACTGAGTTTCTTGCCACAACATCTTCTCACATAGAAAATGTGTGCAATGTTTCACAAATATTTGAATTATAAAATTCTGTGAATTTATTATTATCATAATTCTCTTATAATTTTATTTACAACAGGGTTTCACTTTTTTCAGGTGAATATGAACTGCTCATATCAAAAGAAAACTTATTTTTATCAATACTCAAAGCTCAAAATATAAATATTTAATTATTTATCTTGTTAATCTTGGCATTTTCCAACAATTTTTTTAATTTTTTTTCTTAGGTCAGGTTCCTCAAAATCTAAACTCAGACTGTTCAAATAATTAGGCATCAGGTTTGGAAAATTTCAGATCCAGATAAAATTTTCATTTTTGAAACTGACAGTTTTAGTGGGATTAGACTAGAAATATGGGGCGGTTTAATAATGCCATACCCTTCTTTTACAATTCAGAGCCCATATGCTCTCCATAAACATTCACATGACGCACACACATATCCATGTGTGCGCAAGACAATGGGACTCAAAGCCCTCATGGACGACCCATCTGGCCTCCTCACCAAACTTAAGTGTTGACAATTATATTCACACACTAAACAATTATATTTGACTTCATCTATTATGTTATTTTATCCACCAAACACTTTTATATATTTTTCTCTTCGTAATATCCTGTCTTACCACTCTGCGTTTTTCCCAAATTTTATTTTTATAAGAAAAGATATATTTTTTATTGTCAACATTTCCTGGCCTTCCCTTTTACACAAATTCTGCCCTAGAGATGTAAATAAGTACCTGCCTTATTGTTTTCTTTTGATATTCGTTTTTTTTTCTTTCTGGAAAATGTTATTGAGCTCAAAATTGATTATATTTCACCTTCATTTACCAACTCATTCTACCAGTTTATAAATTTCAACTTCTATTTCACAAAAGTTATCGCATTTAAAACCTGCAATTTAAATAAATTCCTCCACAAGTTATTATTATTATCAATGGCAAAAAAAATGTTTATTTAATAATGCTTTCCTATTACTTCATAAGGATTATTAGTGCCCTGTTTCACTCCTAAACAATTATCTAACTCCTCGTTGCGTATTATCTATAACACTTTATTATTATTATTAATGCGGTAATCATTTAACTTTATTTAGTTTTAGTAAATGGTGCTATTACCAAATTATCTTTTACAATGTTAAATAGTGTTTCAATCAATAACGTTACGAAATTATTTTATTCACATTTGATATTATTATTATCTTTGTTTTATTTTTATGTTTATTTATTTATTTATAAAATTAAATTATTCAATTAATCCAAGATGTAACTTAAATCTCTCATAAGAATTTACTTAGATTCTTCCTATCCTTTGGAAATATTTTATATCATTCATGTTGCAGAAAACATGAGAATGACTGTAGTCTGAACGAAATAGAAAATACGGCAAAATAAATTGTCAGACTTTCATGTCGCTCCATTTGCCAACCTGGACAAATATGATATTCAAAATAAACGGTGGTGTTGATTTCTTAAAATGACTGAATGAAAAGAATTCTCAAAATGCTCTACTAAGCTAGTTGATAGTACATGAAATAGCTCTTACTTCATTCTAGCTGTGCTGGCGAAACGTGTCCTTCACTAAACGCTATACCCATAGTGTCTCCCATGGTCTTCTGCAGTCCATTTCAACTTCGTTGGTCCCACGTCACACCTATCCTTAATTCGTTTAACGGCGCATGTCGATTTTGATGATCACTCGTTTAAAACAAACACTCCCGTATTCTTCAACACAAGGTAACATTTTGAACTATAGCAATAGTTCCAAATGACCTTTTGAAATTTCGTTTCTTGGAACAAGTTCCACGTTTGAAAATACTGTTCTGATCGTCCGCTCGCATAGGAACACCTATTAGCAGTTGAGACTGAACCCCAAGTTCACAGTCTGTCCTGTCTAAAGTTTGAAGTGCCTTGTACAGTTTCACAAATAGAAACAACAAATTATTGTAGGCGACTTCAGTGAATGGTTTATCAAATAACCATCACTTGTAGAGTACTTGTAAGAATATCTGACTATAGAGTCCTCTAATATTCCAAGTCCGTTGTTGAAAATTTCTATCACTTTGAACATAGCCCCAGCCCACATGGCTTTACTTGGTGGCAAAGCTCCTACGGCGTGTAGTTTGACGTAGTATTCTCTGTTATGAAGCGTAGCAGCGAGTTCCTCCCAAGCAGTTGCTTGCTAGGAATGACTAGACTGTCTTGCAAACCTGGCCCTTTATATAGGTCAGCCAGCAATCCTTCTCAAAAATTTCATTTCCAGATCTCGGCTCCTGGTGTACGGATTCTTCTGCTCCATAGCTTAACATTCTTCTCTTTTCTGTGCCGGAAAACTGTGCTACTTTTTAAGTCGCTACTCCGTCTCCTTGAGTAAAATTTATAAAAGTTTCAACTCATGACGTATGCAAGCTTTCACGTCACGTCTCCGCGTCACTCACTCCTGTCTCTATATGCTTCCTTTAACACTCTGTCCTTCGAGCGCGTTATTCAAACATCAATAGTCTTGTTGTCTCTCTGGACTAGCGTTCGTTCGTTACCATCAGCTCGTCATTATGTCACGGACGTTTGCACGATCCGGGGACAATATATATATATATATATATATATATATATATATATATAAGAGCATCCTCCATGTATACTCCTGTCTGTCGTCTAATCGCAGTGTGAACTCCTGTCTGCCTCTACTTACGAAATGTTGCTACTACTATCATATCTGTGAACGCGGTGTCATCTTGATAACAATCGTGTTTGTGAATATATTATCGGGCTTACGACGCCTAATGGGGACTTACAAGGCCGAACGATCATTGATCATTCGCAGTAACGGTTTTGACCGTTGTATCGGACTTACCCGACAGGTACGGTGGACCTGCGGTGCCGATTGATCATTAACAATCATATTTCCATATCCTCGGGCGTCTCCGTCAATCATTTATTAGATATTTGCGGAAAATTCATCGCAGAGTTATTAATAGGAATCATCTGGACTTACTGCCAATGAGGACTTATGGCCAGGAAAAACAATTTATTCATTTATCATTATTTATATATCAGTCATTATCATCTGGACTTACCGCCAATGTGCACTTAGGGCCAGGAAAAAATCAATTATTCATATATCATTATTTATATATCAATCATTATCATCTGGACTTACCGCCAATGTGGACTTACGGCCAGGTAAAATTATTAATTATATGTTCTTCACCTTTTCGCTATAAGACTTTTTCTTCTCTCTTCTCGCTTCGCCTGTGAACGGAAGCAGGTCTTAGCCTCCGCGCAATGGGGCGTCTTACTTAACCTTATATCTAGCTAAACTGAAAAACTAATAATCGATGTCAGGCGTCGTGAACCTCCCGGGCTGCTGACTGGACCGTAAAGTCGTCATAACGCAGCGAGCTGGGCGTTCTGGCCTTGTCAGAGCCAACTTCGTCTCGGACTACGGAATGAGCTATGTTCCTATCCGAAACAAGGTATCAACTGACATGTCCGGTCTCGTGGTTCGTCGTCTCATCATTCGTAATTGCAATATTTATCAATTTGTTTGAGTGGTTTGCAAATGTCTGTTTTCAATATGAGATCTGTGTTATTTTAAAATTTTCATGGACCTTGGGCTTACCATCCAAGTCAAGTGAGCTTGCGAGACTGTATTTGTGTGTGGGGTTGTGTGAATATTTTAGAGGATGCGACACAGTGCGCGGCATTGCGCCTAGCTATCAGATTCCCGCTAATCCAGTGGCGTTTATTTTTGTTCACATGTTAGATGGTAAGTATGAGGATGGGAAGGTTTTCTCCATGCTGTTAGGTAAGTGTATACACGTTAATGTTGTTAAAATCAGGTAATGGGAGGGCTGGTAATGGATTAGGGTAGTGTGGTCCTTTTCCGGGATGCAGGAGGTAATGTATGGTTAGGATTAATTAATGGGTGAAAAGTGTAATGTGTAGGATTGGGTATGCAGTTCGGTGGTTAGTTAACGAACTGTGGTAGAGGTATGTTATTTTATATCACATTCAAGTTTAAATAACGCATGCAGGGTAAAATATGGCATGCAGGATAAAAATATAAGCATATTTTTAATTTGTTACTTGGGGAAAGTAATTTTACGCTTCACTTGTAGCTTGTCAACTCTGAAGTGCTCTGTCTAGCACTGGTCCACCAAGTGTCGCCTATTTTAGGGGATAATGTGTAATAATTTTCAATTGCGTACCTAGTTCGATACGTATCATTTGTGGCCTTATATTTTTCTATGCACTGCTATCTGGGATTTTCACTTCCGAATGTATTATCTGTATTCACTGGTTGCTTATTATAATACTGATTATATTCTTTTAACATCGATGTTTTTCATGCTGGTATAGGTGCCGTAGGTGGATCAATCTCCCCTATTAAGTATAGATCCCCATTTAAACCTAGTCGGCATCATTTATCATGTATTCCCTCTCATAGTAAATAGTAATCTTATGGTATAATCGTAACGGTCATCCGGAATCTATGCGCTCTCAATCGTAATTCGCGCTATGTGTCTATCCTAATGCTGCTTCCTAGCTAACTCCGTATCCTAATCTGGAAATCTCAATTTGCTAACTCTATACCTTGGCTGTGTATATGTCTCGTTGGCCATCAATCCTATCTGCGGCTGTAGCTGGGCTGTGCTGAGTCTGCCATCTTTAAATTAGTATGATGCAGTCTCCATGTCTCCTTATCCTGAGCTAATCGTTTTACCGTTAAATGGTAAGTACATCATAATTATGTTGAGTGTGATCTTCTTAATATATACTAACTCTGGCGTAGCTATAACGAAATTAGTTATTCGTTTGTATCATAATAAGTGTCCTACCAACCTATCTCCGCTGTGTACTAGTAAATGTTAACAATATGTCTCCCTTCCTGCTAGTGTGTGAACGTCTATCTCTGTAATACTGGTTATTCGTGTAATGTTTATCGTTCTCCTCAAGAACTATCTTTCAAATGCGCTATATTACTGCACTTCCTCGTGTATAATCCTGGTGCTTGCTAATTTATGTTATCATGTTGCATGTTGCGGGAGGATTATTTCTCTCTCCTGCTATAAATAATACCTTGTGCTTCCAATTGTCGGCTAAAATCTCATTCTTCGGAGTGTGTCCCCGTTTGTGTACCAATATGTGTATAGTCTGTAATGTATGTAGAAGATTTCATCGGTTTTCCCGGGGTAATACATATAAAGTAGCTGAATTTTCACGTGTGATTTATTCTATCCGTGGTTTAACGCGGGTACTCCAGGGAAATGTTAAAAATGAATGGGAGTGGCATGGGTTATCTCCCGTTCCCTATATAAGCAATGAACGTATCTTCTAGTATATTGCCGTCTTCCTCATCTCAATGTATGTCGCGAAATTAATATCGTAGTTTAGTGGACTGTACCTATGTTCCTTTTATGTATATAATATATATATTATCATGTTTACGTGTGTTCACCAAAGTATAGGGGAATGTCCAGTGTTTTCTCTTTCATAAGACGGAAAATTATGTTTGTGTAGATCATTGCCTTTGTAAGACGGAAAGTTTGTGTAGTTGTGTTTTCCACTCTACCTGTTGGAAATATATATGTATAATGTATATGTGTGTCCTTCGGTCACTGCCTAAATTGGGCATTTGGGATGTCTGGTGTTAGCCCCTGTGTATGGCGGAAAATTACGCCGGTAAACATTTGTTCCCGTATAAGACGGAAAATTTTATAATCGTGTTTCCCGCCCTGTATACAATGATACTGTATCCGTGTATCGGTGAATGTATTATTAATGGTACGCGTGTTGGTGTAATAACGGAGCTGTGCGCAATGGTAAGTTTATATAAATACCGCTGAAAAATTCCTATGTGTAAAGGAGAACTGTGTGCGTTTGCTAATGTAAATGATCGTTACAAAGGGATTATGTTTTCCAGATGTGTAATATGTTTGCATTTGCAAGTGTTGATGGGACGTGTAATTTTAATAGTATCCATTTGGCTTTAATTATTGTTTCCTCATGATGCTACTATAGGAAAGCTGTGGAGTGTCCTCCATTGTGTTTGCAGGCATGGCAAATTAGTGTGCTAAATGCTCAAACAGTCTTGCGAAAACGTAAGAAACTCCACGTCCTTCCTTAGATAGCAATATTTATTCTTCGTTGTGTTTGTAGGCGTGATTATTTACGAGCATTCCTACGAAAACGTAGAGTAAATATGTACCCAATCGTTAATTCTGATATATATTACTAATATATATAGTTTAATATATATTAATTTATTATTTATTCTGTAGGCCAAGAAATTGCTATGGAGACAAGTGTAATTCTAGCGTGTGTGTGGTATGGGATCTGTCTTAGTTTAGCCTCGTGGCCTTAATTGAATTGTGGTGTTACTAGATTACCTTATACTTATTCGCCATATGGCTGCCTGTTATGGTCAGTTCGTAAATTGGCGTTAGCTGATTAGAATGTATCCCTTTGTAGCGAGTTATGCGATTGACACAATCCAAGCGCTCATGGTGCAAGGCCTCGCTTCGAAGACTAAGAATGGATGATTTTTTTGAAATTTGAATGAGGTTCGCTAATCGTCGGCTAGTGAAAACGCCTTAATTAGGAACTGGCTGTACAGTGTAGCCCTATGTCGCTACTGATTTGTCAATTTGACTTAATAAAAATAAAATGATCCCATAGGTGGGGACAATATGTTAGTGTGTGGGAAGATTTATCTGTTCTAGCGAGTGTGTCGCGCATGGTCTGGTGAGGTTGGTCTCCCTGCTCGTTGCGTGCTGTGTGGCCGTGGAGATCTGAGCGTTTTTGTAACGTCAGCTCCCTGACATCCTGGATATACATGTGTATGTTGTTTCCACGCGAGTGAGAGTATGCATACTGTGTACGAATGTTATTGTGAACATGAGATAACTATGTGTTGGAAAATGTACTAATCTTGCGTATGGAATACCTGCACTGATATGTATGATCCTGTCAACATCACCTACCGTATTTAAGTATCTCGATCCGTGTATCTGTCCTTCCTATGTCCCGAGTGTATGATAACCTGTGTTATTGTAGTGAGAGAACTGTATTTTCCCAACGAGTGTTATTGTGGTGTCCATATGGAATATTCCTGACCAGTGTTATTGTGTTGACTAAACCAATCTGTGTCTTTTCTAACTCGTGTTACTGTAAGTTTTCATGTGCATATAACTGTGTCTGGACGTTTACAGTGTTAAGTGTAGAGCCATAGAATAGTGTTGCCAGCTAGATCAACACTAGACTATTCCTGTTCCCTGTATTTGAATAATTCATATAGAAATTCTACCGAAAAATTATTTCCCTCTTTTCCGTAGTATAATTGTACCGAGCTGTAATCTATATCGGTGTGGGTTCGATATCCTACTCCGTGTATTCGTCTGTATGTATGTGGCGTGCGTTTTCGTATACCGCCTCTATCTGTTCGCAGTTTTCTTGATATATTCATGTCAATGATCTGTGCTAGAAACTTGCCTCGGGGCTAAAAAGTACCTTATTCGATTATATGTAAATGGCGGATCCCTATAGTCTCTGCTGAAGGTGGATGTAGTTTTCTGACATACCCAGGTTGACTAACTGTTTGGGAAAGTCGCCTCGGGGCTAGCATATACCTTATTAGGCGCTCTACGTTTTATTGTATATTGTAAATGTATATTACATGTTCATGGCGCGTATTTTGCCTTGGCTTGCCTTTTTCGACATGCAGGACGTATATTCCCTATAACTGCATAAATTGATCTTTAATCGGTCGTCTATCTGACCGACGGCTGATTTAATTTGAATGTGAGTGTGAATGTCTGTATATAATCTGTAAAAGCAAGTGTATAAGTTCTAATATGTCGGTTTATTGGATGTATGACCGCGTGATTTGACTGAATCATTCCGTTGTATTGTCTATATACTCCAGTGAAATGAGACTGAGTACGCTCGGCTGAGTGAGTGCATCGAGCGCATGGCTAAGAACAAGCAGTCTGGCGACCGGAAGGGTAGTGTGATCGTTGAGTCAGCTGCATGGCTCGTGTTGCAATTGCCGTGTCTTGACCTAAGCTTACCGCCGTGTTGTCTAGGAACATGTGTTCATGTGACATTCACCCTCTCAGTGCCACGCGCCGTTCAGATGGGCTCTCGCTGCTCGCGCCAAAAGTGCCAAAGCCGATTCAATCGGCGCGCAGTTTATCGTATATTTGTAGATTTCTGTTGGCATATGTCCGTAATTTTCTCATACTGTTGGAAAGATGAGATTTCAAGCTTGCCTGTGCGGTGTTCACTTTCTTCCTTCGAAGTCCGTTACGCGATAGGTTTGAGTTTGTATTCACGCCCTCCCTTTGCGCTCCCCAATCACGCGTGTTCCCGCCAAAATTGCGGTGCTGTTGTTATCTTCTTGTTGAAGTTTTCTGCCTAGAGGTGTTTTTTAGAATTTTCTACAGCTGGAAACATAGTATTTCGTCGACTATGACACTTAGGTGTCCTTAATTTAGGCTCAAAACTGATTTTTTTTATAAAAAGATATTGAAAAATTGAATAATTATCAGAATAACCTCAATTAAAAAAGTTTAGATGCCGTATTTACTTGTGTGAACCTAATATATAAACGAATGAGTTATTAGTTATAATTCAAAGCAAAAATAATGATTCTATCGTTGGAAATGTGGTATTTATGATTTTTTTTTCGAATAGCCTGCATATCATTGAAAATGGCTTGGCATTCTTGGCAAGTATTTCAGGAAATGGCTTGGCACTAAGAGGGTTCATAATCATGAAATATTTCCTGAAAATACACAACCTACATGGACAAGTTAGCATGCATACCTAAAATACTATAGGCCTAATAAACACTTGACCGAGGGTAGGTGTGGGAAGGTTGGCGGGGGCGGGGATTCGTGTTTATGTAGTGAAGGTACATCTGTTCGATGTATAGGACTGAATGTAAACTGTATGTTGGCGTAGCGTGTTGGTGCAGTTTGGCAAACGTGTCATGTGTAACTGTATGTCTGCCAACTTGTGATATCGCGTGGGAGCGATATATTAATAAATCCTTAAGTGAATTGAGCCTTCATGCGCAAATTCAATGTCTGCCTCAGCGTCCTGGGACCGCTTCCCTAGCGGCTAAGTGCATAGGGGCTTAGCTGGGCTGTGGGACACGTGTGTATCGTAACATTTCATCCCTATTTGCGGATTCCTAGTGTCGCTACAGGTTTAATGTTGGTATGAGCCATACATAATCCGATCATTCGCGCGTTGAGCCGCACGTGTTCGCTAACAAGCTGTGAATAATTATGATGTAATGCCGTATATTGCGCCCTTATATGCTGGAGGGTCGCGTTGATGGGTAGTAGAACGTATACCATATCAATCCGGTAGTGTATACGGCTAGTTTTTATATGTTTGCCGTGCAACTCCTTATGAATACTGTGTAAGTGTTTGTGTGCACGTTTGAGTAATCCCTTTCTGATATCTGAAGGGGTGCGCATGCATCTAATCTGGGCCGCGCCTACTCTCGTATGCAGTGTCTGTATGTGGGATTGCACCCTCAGCGTTCGGTGTTGGCGGCTCTGTAACAGTGTAAATAGCAAGGGTGAAGTTCTGTCGCTCTGAGCGAAGTGTACCCTTCCCTGTTTATGTGGAACCCCTGTGGAGTCGGCATGAGGTGCCATAGCGTATGCCTATGTATTAAATGGGCGTATATCTCTGTAGAGTTAGTGTATGTGGTCTCGTTTCTTTTGATTTACAAAAGGGCGAGTACGTGCGGAGCTATTAAAACCGTAGTAGGTGTGCTACCGCCTGCAGGCAAGTTCTATACTGAATATAGGGTGCCTGTTAAACCCTGATATTATCGGCCTGGGGGGTGGGTGGGTAGGCAAGTAAAGGAAACGTTAGTCTGCTTCAGAATCGCGACGATGTACTCTGAATTTGTGTTCTAAATTTGGGCTTGGCGTTCGCTTTGCTGGAAGGGGTACTTCGGGATCCTATTGTGGGGTTAGTTGTCTTAATCCCCTTAAAATTCAATAGCCGGAGCCTCCACGAATTGTATGGGCCGCGAAGGGCTTCTACAATATGTATAGGGGTAGTTTTGAGTGTTGTGTAGCTCGGGGCTCTAAGTGTAGTTGTTTGAGTGTGAGGTGGTGTAAGGAGCGTCTATGTAGCTTAGACGTGCGTGTAGGATGCTTTCCAGTTGTACGGGGTAACTAGAGAGCTAAGGGGTGAGGTGCTAATTAAGGGTTGAACGGTATTTAATAACCTGCTGAGGTAAGTTACTACTCAGCGCTTACGGCCGGCGCGCACGCAAATACAATGTGTAGTCGCAAAGCTGACCGCGGCTCTTAACGTGAGCTGTCAAGTGAATTGCCTGGCTAATGGTTTTGAACATGTAAATACTGCTGGGCTCTACTGGAATTAGACGGGGTAGTTGGGGACTTATTCTATAGTCAAATAATCAGATATAACAGTGTAGTAGCAACCTATTGGTTTAATAAATACTTCTGGTGCAGATTTAGTAGTAATCCTCAGAAGAGCTCCAGTGCTATGGATTACTGAAAAAGTACAATTACAAAGAGTAAGGGGTTGATTGTGGATGTGAGTATAACAAGGATTATAAGTCTCGCAGTCGCACATACCAAAATGGCAGCTGGCACGAAGTCGTTCTTCAAAGGTTCCATACTACACAGATACAGAGCTGTGGAAGCACGTCCTTTTTATGTGTTTGGACTGCAAGACCAGCATTACTAGGCGCATTCCAGGTTAGCAGCTACCGGTCTAGGGTCGTGACGGTTCATGTGGGAGGTTATCTTAGTTCAAGTGGGTTCTTCCCAGCTCAAATGAATGTTAGGTTGTAGATTGAATATGGAATATGAACTGAAATGATATTGATGTAAAGATGTATGGGGGCGAAAGTGTAATGTGTATTTCCGAGGGTAGCTTCCCCTAACGGATGCAAAAGCCGTTTTACTGGTTATGTTCCAAGATTGGCCCTTGAGATTCCCAAAACACTGTGAGCATCACATTTCCTGCAGCAGGTTGACGCTTAAATTACTTTCTGACGGGGGATCCGGGATGCTTCCATTCCATGCTCTGACGTTTGCTCTCTAGATCGAAGTGGTGAACCCATGTTTCGTCTGCAGTGAATATATGTTTCAGAAAGGCTTACCTTCGTTAGAAAGCTAATCTTGTAGGTGCTGACAGATTCGTACACGATTGCGCTTATGCTCATCAGTGAGTTGTTTTGGAACCCATCTCGAAGAGACTTTGTGAACATTAAGCCTCTTATGCATGATTTCATATGCAGAACCATGGCTAATATGCAAAGGGTTTGGCAAGTCATCAACAGTCACTCGTCCGCTTTGCAGGATCACATCTCGCACTTGTTCAATATTGGCATCCGTTACGGCTGCAGATGGACGCCCAGATATTTCCCCATCCTTCACGCTCGTGCGACCCCTTTTGAACTGTTCAATCCCCTCGTAAACATTCGTGGCTAAACCTTGTCTCCGTATTGTGATGAATGTCGTCTATGAATTTCCACTCTTGGTACGTCCTCAGATTACAAAATAAACCGATTACTGAACGCGGTTCTTCCTTGGCGCCAACAGAGAGTGGCGGGGCCATCTTTACGTCGCAACGCTGAATACTACCACAGACGTGGACAACGGTGCCATCTAGCGGCCGGCGTGCACATAACGCCATACAGCCAACCTAACGACACTTAGAGCACAATTTCAGATACTTATAGACTTGCCTCCGTATATTGTGCAAATGGAATTTAATCATACTGCCAATAAACATTTTGAAATTCGTAGCATTATATCAGGTAGGGAATGGGAAGTAAGAGGCCATGGTCTTATTAAGGAATATACATCATTTACCCATAGAGAAAAACCACGGAAAACCCTTAACCTCTGCTCTTCTCAGATATTCTACTTAAAGGGAATTGTACTCTGTTGGCAGCATCGCGAATAAAAACCAGACAGGAGCTGGTACACCCTTGAATATTTGTCATGACACCACGAATGGTCTAGCCATTTGTAGACCTGCGCTTATTTGGACAAACGCCCCACAGGTGAATATATGTTTCATAATTAAGGGGGAATGGCCTATATATATAAAGAATTTACATTATTACTTAATGAAAGCATTCCAGTCGGTGAACACAAATCTTTTATTATGTATTTAAAGCGTGCTACCAAAATTATTATCTCTTTCAGATGACTGACTGCCGCTTAGAATTCTCCAAATGGTGGACAAATGAATTTAAAACTATAGTGTTTCCAAACCAAGGGACTGTTTTTGACTACTTCGTACATCCAGAAACCAAACAGTTTGTTTCTTGGAGAGAGAAGCTCTCGAAGTTTGAACTAGACCCGGAACTACCGTTGCAGGTAAGATGATCTAAAGTTCATAGTTATTCCTCTAGTACTAAGTGCTCGACATAATTCTAACTGAAATTCATACATTATTCACTTTATCTCATCACAGAAGAGTATAAGGAAAACTCTGCATCTTATTCATGTCAATGATTGATAGATTATGTGGTAGAAACCATAACTAGGTACTGTGCTCTGATGAGAGGTAGCGAGAATATTAGCGTGAGATACTATTTGAATTTGGCGCGCGGAGGCGAGGCCAACTTCGCTGCTCGATGTGAAGGTAAAAGCCTTCAAATTTGCCATGTGAATCTTATTTTTGCCATGAATTTTCTAACTTCCGTAAATTTCGTCTTTCTAAGGCACTGCGAAATACTCTTAGTTTAGTATCATCGTTGCCTGAGGTTTACGCTTACATTTGAAGATGAGGAGGATCCTCTTTCTTCTTGCATCGTTATGCCCGACTCAGGAGCACGGTTGAACCTGTTTAGCTGATGTGTTGGCCCTCTTTTCCTTCCAAAATCTCTTCATCCTCTCGCTGAGCGCCTTTCTTTGGTCTTCTGTCCAAGTTATGGTGGCCCTGGTGTTGGGTTTGTCTTCAAATTGGTGATTGTCGATTAGGGTTCGGAATTTGCATCTGTCCTGTATAATATTGTCTGAAATGTTGATTTCCTGGAGATCTGTTTCAATTTCACGTAGCCAGCTGTTCTTGGTTTTTAGTGAGAGGGCCAAGTTGAGAATTCTTTTAGTCAATCTGCCATTGTTCATTCTGATATTGTGCCCGTAAAATTTCAATCGTCTTTTCCGAAAAGTATGAGACATTTTTTCACATTGGCGATATATTTCCTGGGATGACTTTTCCCTGCAGATTCCCTCTATAAAAACTGGCCCAAAAATTTTTCGTAAAATTTTCCTTTCTTGTTTTTCAATCTCTTTAGTTAAAGATTTGCCACCAATGATTCAGGTTTCTGATGCATATAACGTCTTCGCTTTGATTACTGTATTATAATGTCTAAGTTTTGCTTTCCGAGATATTGATTTTTTGTTACACCTATTCCAAGTGATTCTGTAAGCTTTCTGTAATTTGGAAATTCTCTCTTTATTTGCTTCACGGTTTAAACCAGAGGGCTGAATAATTTCTCCCAGATATTTGAATTCGTTCACTTGAAAGATTTTGCCGAATTTAGTTCTCATAGGTTGTCTGTCTAAGTATCGTGAGGCTCCTTCCATGTACTGAGTTTTCTCATAAGAAATTTGAAGTCCCGTTTAGATGGCAATTTCATGTAATTTTTCAATGGAATGAATTGCTTCTTGCCTGTTATTAGAAAGGTTTGCTATGTCATCAGCAAAGGCCAAACAATGTACATGAATTCTATCTTTGAGTAGTCTGCCAAGGGTTATTTCCTTAGTTTCCTTTTCCCAGGTCCTGATTATCTTCTCAAGTACGAGGTTGAACAGTAACGGAGATAATCCGTCTCCTTGGCGGACCCCAGTGTTAATTGCAAAAGACTCAGATATTTCACCGAGGAATTTAATTTTTGACGTAGTGCCAGTTAGTGTTTGTCTGATTAATTCTCTTGTTTTTCTATCCACTTGAAATTCTTCTAGAGTATTGAAAAGAGTTTGACGATCTATAGAGTCATATGCTTTTCTGAAATCTACAAAGGTAATGACTGTCTCTCTGGTTTTGCGCATTTGTAGGATAGTTTTGAGATTAAGAATTTGTTCCGTACATGATCTTCCTTTTCGTAAACCTGCCTGGTATTCTCCAATCAGACGGTCTGTTTGTTTCTCAAGTCTAGTGAGCCGGGCTTTGGAGAAAATTTTATAAATAACTGGTATCAAGGAAATTCCTCTATAATTATTGATGTTGGTTTTATCCTCTTTCTTGTGCAGTGGATGGATTAGCGCACATTTCCAAACCTCAGGTATTTCTTCGGTGATCCAGATGTTCTCAAGAATTGAGTGGATTTTCCGGGCTACGTTCTCACCACCTATCATCAGCATTTCGGCAATTATACCATCTTCCCCTGGGGCTTTATTATTTTTGAGTCAATGGATTATTTCTTTAATTTCTTCCAATGTTGGGGGTTCTGAATCTTGGTTGGATGTTTTTTTTCAAAGATGAGTTGTTCTTTAGGGGATTCACAGTTTAAATGATCCTTGAAATAATCTGCTAGAAGTTTGCAATTTTCTTGATTATTTGTTTCCAATGTCCCATCCGGGCGTTTGAAGCAAAGACTGGGTGCCTGATAATTTGATAATTCTTCTCTGAAGGTTTTGTAGAAGTTTCGTGTATTGTTTTTAGTAAAATCTTGTTCAATTTCAGCCAATCTGTAGTGATCGTACTTGCTTTTTTCAGATCTGATGATTTTAGAGGTTTGTTTATGTACTTTGGTGAATTCGTGCCAATTTTGTTCCGTTTTGTGAGAATTCCAATTCTGCCAGGCTTTAATTCTGAAGTTTATAGCCTTGTCACAGGTTTCGTTCCACCACCTATGCTTGCGTTTCCTGGGCGGTGTGCCAATATTTTGAGAAACTTTCGAAAGTATATCTTTGAGTTCTAACCAGCCAGAGGAATCGTGAGTAGGGATACTTTCTTGGAAAGTACTGGCGTTCTGTTTAAGAAATTCTGGATCGACGCGCAGATTTTTTGTTATTTTTGGTTTGGACCTGTTTGGTTGAAATTTTACCTTGATTAAGGATAGATGGTGGTCAGAGTCAATGACTCCTTTCTTGACTTTGACATTCATAATTTCTTTTTGATTCTTTTTGGAAATAGCCACATGATCTATTTGAAATTCTCCTAAGTGAAAATTAGGGGATCTCCAGGTCTTTTTCTTGTGTGGAAGTGCCAGGAAATGTGTTGACATTAGTTTGAGATCAAAGGTTTTGCAAAAAATCAAGT